>CM046456.1:36862856-37402856 GCA_025506515.1 Flaveria trinervia
GTCGAATCTGGATCTATCTCTGCAACCGAAAGTGATTCTCGTCTTAGGATTCATAACACTCATCCAACTGAGAACATCATAGGGGATGTCTCTAAAGGTGTGAGAACAAGAGGGTAGACTCATCATGGGAATGTCTGCTTGTACTCATGCTTTTTATCCCAGATGTAACCCAAGAAGGTGGAAGATGCCTTGAAAGATAGTAGTTGGCTTGAATCGATGCAAGAGGAGCTGCTTCAATTCAAGAGATATAAGGTATGGAACCTATGTCCGCTACCATCTGGTCAAGTACCTATAGGCACTAAATGGGTTTTCAAAAACAAGAAAGATGATAGAGGCTTGATCATCAAGAACAAAGCAAGACTTGTAGTTCAAGGATACACCCAAGAGGAAGGAATCGATTATACTGATGTCTTTGCACCTGTTGCAACACTTGAGGTAGTTAGGATCTTCCTGCTTATGCTGCATCCAAGGACTTCACTGTCTACCATCTTGATGTCAAGTGTGCCTTTCTATATAGGGATATAGATAGGGAAGTCTATGTGTGCCAACCTCCAGGATTTGAAGACCCATAGCACCCCAACTATGTGTGCAAATTGGATAAAGCTCTATATAGGCTGCACCAAGCGCCTAGGCTGTGGTATTAGACTTTGTCTCAGTTTCTTCTAAAGAATGGCTACACTAGAGGTACCATTGACAAGACTCTCTTCATCAGAAAGTCTGGAAAGGACATTTTGCTTGTTCAAGTCTATGTCGATGACATCATATTTGGTTCTTCAAACGACCAAATGTGTAAGGACTTTAAAAGCTTTATGAAGAAAAAGTTTGAGATGAGTTCCATGGGAAAAATGGACTTTTTCTTTGGAATTTAGGTAAAGCAAATGAAGGAAGGGTTTTCATTAATCAATCTAAGTATGTTTCTGACATCTTAGAAAGATTTGAGATGAAAGATTGTAAGCCTGCTAAGACACCCATACCGAGAACCACAATCTTTGTCCTGACCTTGAGAGGAACGATACTGATCAACATCAGTATAGGGCAATTATTGGTTCTCTGATGTATCTCACAGCCAGTAGACTTGATATCATGTTTGCTACCTGCATCTATGCAAGATATCAGGCTGCTCCAAAGGTGTCTCATCTAGCTGTTGTTAAGAGAATCCTCAGATACCTCAAAGGAGCACCTAAACTAGGTCTCTGGTATCCTAGAAACAAGGATTTCAATCTTTGTGGATACTCTGACAGTGACTATGACCGCTGCAACATTGACAAGAAATCCACATCTAGAGGATGTCAATTTCTTGGTGGAAGGATCATCTCATGGAAATACAAGAAGCAATCCTGTGTCTCTACATCAACTGCTGAAGCTGAATACATTACTGTTGCTAGCTGCTGTGCTCAACTACTATGGATTCAGAATCAGATGTTAGACTATGGATTCAACTTTATGAGTACTCTCTATCCATATTGACAACAACAGTGCTATTTCCATTACTGAAAATCCGATGAAGCACTCCAAGACAAAGCATATTGACATCGGGTACCATTTCATTAGATATATTCATGTGAAAAATCTGATTAAGCTAATCAAAGTTGACTCAAATGAACAATATGCTGACTTGTTCACCAAAGCTTTTGATGAAAAAAGATTCAAGTATCTCATCACAGCTATTGAATGATAAACATTGATTAGCTAACGTTTTTTTTGAAAAGCTTTTAATATGTAATGTCTTAGTCAATACAATTTAAGCCTTGTTACAAAAGATCTCTCTGAAATTTTCGAAGTATAAATTTCTTCAAAAGAGAAATTAACCCTCGAAAGCTATTTTCATATCTTCCGAAGAAAAAATTTCTCAAAGGATAATTTTCTTCTCGGAAGAGTTTTTGGTCTCGAAAGAAGCGATTGATTTCATATCAGATCTACTTCCGAGGCTTACACACACTCTCCATTTGGAAATCAATCCTGACCTTCAGAAGCAAAGGCTTTGCTTCGGAAGTAAGAATTGCCTTCGGAATGTTGGTTTGTTGAACCAAACAAGGTAGTTTAACCATTTTAAACTATGAAAATGCAGCGGAATAATACCTTAAAATTATCATTAGTAATCTGAAAATTAAGGCTAATAACAAAACATCAACAAACCCAAAAACATAGGATCTTATATATGTGTTTGAACTAGCTATCAACAAGATATAAGAACCCAAAACAAACCATACATGCTACCTTTAGTAAGCTGCAAAAAACGATTTTGAGTGAAGAAGATGATGTTGTTGAATGGCCCAGAACATCAAGGAAAGATGTCCTCAAGCATTCATACCCACAAGCAACAAGCAAACACCACTCTTGCTAGGATTTGTGCACCAAAATCGGGTCAAGGAGGCTGCTGGAGCCTTGTTCCAGCCGTGAACAAGCAAGAAGGGTGCTAGACCCTTTTTCAGCTTTGAACTCTTTCTTCCATAAGAAGAGTTGATGTTCTTGTGACCCTTTTGCATATTAGAGAGAGAGAGCTGGATAGATGGTGTATGTGTGTTCTAAGAGTTTTTCCATCAAGACAACCAAAGAAAAACAAAAGGGGAGAGCCACCTTCAATGGGGTGGCCGAACCCTATTTGGGTTTTAGTTTTCCCCCCAAAATCCCTTTTTATCTTTTGTTAAACTAATGTTTAAGATAGTTATATATAATTAACCATTTAATTATATAACACATACACACTTTTATTATTGATGTTATTTAACTAAATTAAACACATTACAAATAATATCCATGAACAAAATCCATATAAGTTGTTCAATCTCATATGCAACTTATTTAGAAAACCCATTTTCTAAATTGGTGTATTTGTTTAATTATATGATCATATCATCAATTAAATAATATTGGTGTTTGCTAAGCTTGTTATTGTTGGATCTTATATGCCCAGACACATATAAGATTGATGTTGTTAGTACGTTATGATCCAAGTCGGGTCATACCCAATAACAAGCCAAACAAACACCAATAAATATTTTTCGTTGATGAGATCATACAAATAAATATTAGCACCAATTTAGAAAACGGGTTTTCTAAAACATTGCTTTTATAAATGAACAACATTATGTAGATTATATGTTCATGAGAAATCATTTGTTTCATTATCTAAGTTAGTTAAACAATGACAAATGAAAGTGTTCTAGTGTTATAAAATTAAAAGGGTTTTAGTTTTATGAAACAAAGGGTTAGAGTAAACATTTTATAAAGGAAAATGGGAGGGAAACCACTTGGGGGTCCAATTCGGCGCCCCCTTTTGGCCTTGGGAATCCTCCTTTTGATCTTGGTTCATGCAACAATAAACCCCTCTAACACTCTTCTATAGAAACACCTTTTCTCACACACACACACAAGCAAGTTCTCTCCTACTTCTTCTTGGCCGAAAATCAGCTTTGCAAGCCTCAAAATTCAGATTTGTTTGGGTAGATTCGGATCTACAAGAAGAGTAGCAAGTTGGTGTTTTACTACCTAACAGTAGTTGTCTTGGAAGGGCTTGTGGGTATCATCTCTTGAGGGCTTCTACATTGAAGTCTTAACTTTCAAACATCATCATTTTCTTGCATCATTCTCCACGTTTCAAAGGTAGTAATGTGTTCTTGAGTGTTTTTGATAGTATGTTATTGCATATAAATAGATCCTTGTCTTGGGTTTTGTTTTAACAAGTATATATGATACATAGACTCACGTCTTTGACCTTAACTCCACTGCGTTTTACATAATAAATGGTTAATATGACTTTGGTAAGGATCTAAAAAACCCATCAATGGCATCAAGAGCCGGTTATATGGATACATGCTTCAAAAATTGAAATTTTCGGGTCCTTTTTTAATAAAAACTGGGCTGGAAATTTCACACATGGAAGTCCCTTTTTTTCAAAATATTACTTTTATATGCATGTAAGGATCTTGAAAAATTAAAATCATGAGATAGTTTGTTTGTATGGACAAAAACCCACTTGTTCTTGGTTTGTTTTGGTCGAGAACTTGGGTTCAAAAGGGGCCATTCTCGGTTTTGAATACATATTTGGATGTGTTTTAGTGCATAAAACCTAGCCATGACCTTGTGATGATTGTTTGTGGTTGTGATTTCATTTGGTTGTAATAAAGGCTATGTAATTTGTTTGTTTCATTTGGTATGTAATAAATAGATTAGTTTGCACTTTATTTTCCTAGAAAAAATGTATTAAGTTTTTCTATATAATAAGCATTTTGGGGCTGATTTGTAAGACAAAGAAGGTACCTAAAGATGGTGGTGAAATCACAACACAAAAGGGATACTTGAAGCATTTGGATGCAAGTTCAAGTGGGAGTTCATCAACACAACATTGTGTCATGTTTCACCCTTAGGAATGACCTCTTGACACACTTGTTATGGCAAGCAAGTGTGGTCAAAATAGTTGGCTATGGTTATGCACTTATATTTTATGTTTGGTTGTTTTGGTTGTGTTTGACATTTTAATTAAAAGTTGATAAACATGTTGAACAACTATGATAAAACAAGCATAAAATTGGTTCTTTACTATCATTAAAGGAATTAACAAAATTAGTTTAATAAGGGTTAATGATTTAATAAAAATGAGTTTTATTAAAAGGAACCATGAAAATAGTTTTTCATAAAATACCATGCATTTGAATGCATAAAATTGTATGGTATAAATGGTTTTTCTAAAAACTAGAATTTTAGAACCATAAAACTCTTTTCAAACAAGTGTAACACCATCCTTTTAAACAACACTAAATTCACTTGCAACTTATTTATGGGATAAAGGTCACCTAACCATAAATGTAGAAACTTGTGAAGTTGAGGTGAAATTACCATATTTGTGGGATAAAGGTCACCTGACCACTTATATTGTAAAATCACAAGTGTGTCTAAGTAGGACGACTTGATTTGGAAATCATGCATTAGGATCACCAAAGCATGACGTACAAACGGTGTTGATGGGATAAACATGCCAAACAAAACATAAGATGTTTAAACCGATCCCATACAACTAGAAATTGTAATAGGTTACAATTGGTCAAACGTTGACTACCTTGTTAATTTAAATAAAGGGATAAGGTCACCTAACCGATATTTAAATATAACGTTGGATTCTAGACATTAATTATTAATTGTCTATGAGACATAAAAGGGTATTAATAATTAAATACTTTGATATCAAAATACTAAATATTGAACTTTGTAAAATTGTAGATGGCTAACAACAACAACTCAATCTCGACCGTCCATAACCTATCACTAAGGACTATCCTTGAAAAGGAACGTCTAAACTATGGGAACTTCATGGACTGGTATCGAAACTTGAGAATCGTTCTCAAGCAAGAAAAGAAGTCCTATGTGTTAGACGAGCCCATTCCCGATCAACCCGATGAGAATAACGTAGAGGCCTTTGCCGAGTGGGTCAAATACACTGAGGACTCTGTGCAAGTCTCATGTCTCATGCTAGCGAGTATGATTCCCGATTTGCAAAAGGACTTTGAGAACCACAATGCCTATGACATGATCACCCAGTTGAAGGAAATGTTCGAACAACAATCAAGGGTGGAGCGCTTCGAAACGGTTCGAGCACTCCATGCATGTCGAATGGACGAGACCCAATCGGTATCATCTTACATTCTCAAGATGAAGAGCCACATTGATCGCCTTGAAAGGCTTAACTGTCGTGTGTCCACGAGTTGCAACGGATTCGATCCTCAACTCCCTATCCAAGAAGTTTGATGGCTTTGTTATGAACTATAACATAAAGGATAGGATAAGAGTGTTGGACCAAAAGAACCAAGCAAGATCACAAAAACCCAGATCAGCTCCCACAGACGTCACAACAACCTGCTGAAGACAAATCTGAAGACAAGTGCTGAGACAGTGCGAAGACAAAGTTTGAAGACAAGTGCTGAAGACACAAGTATGAAGACAAGTGCTGAAGACAAAGTATGAAGACACAGTGCTAAAGACAAAGTCTGAAGACAGTGCTGAAGACAAAGTCGGCTGAGACAAAGCTGCACACAAAGTCTGAAGACAAAGTCTGAAGACAAGTGCTGAAGACAAAGTCTGAAGACAAGTGTGAACAGACAAAGTCTGAGACCACAAGTGCTGAGAGACCAAGTATCAGACTTGTTCACAACAGCTGAAGAGGTCTTTCTTCATAGTTTGACGATTTCTTTTGTAGTTTTATGTTTCCTTTTCAGTAGTTTTGTAAAACGACTGAAGAGCTTGTTCTTCAGTCGTTGTAGTTTCAGTAGTTTCGTATGAGTAGTTTTATGTTTTGTACTTAGCACTCTGATATGTTCTTAGTAGTTGTGAACATTTCAGTAGTTTGTTAACTTTTAGTTATTTTTGTAATAAATCTACCAGATGTCACTATCCCGTGATATCAGCAGTGATTGCACTCTGTATAAGGAGTGTCAACCTGATTGTAATCTGTGAATGATTGAGCAGAAACATTTGATATTATTGAAACATTCCTTTTCACAGAAATATATTCTCTCGTTACAACCGTATTGTTCTTAATGCATACGAATATCAAATTCTTGCTATAATTTGTCTAATTCTTGTTCTTATTCCGCTGCGTTACACTTTAATCCATCAAACTTGAGATCACTAATCCTGTCAAATGGTATCAGAGCAGGTTCATCATTGATCGATCTAATAATGATCATTGAAACTGCTATCCAAGATCCAAGTTTGATTGAATTAGCATTTTTGCAAGAAACGGTTATAGAGATTGAATTTTCTGTGTTTTTGGTCATTCATCCAGAGATTTATTCTTGGTTTTCAATGAGTCTGTTCTGGTATGTGTAAAATCTTTTAAAAGCTTGAATCAAATTGTATTTGGACCTAAAATGACTACTCCTTCCAATGATCCTCACAATACTGGTTCCTCAACCAAGCCTCCAATGCTGGTTAGGAGTGAGTATAACATATGGCAACGACGAATGCTCCATCACCTGTCTGTTAACAGCTCAGGTTGTTGGACATCAGTGGTACATGGTCCACACAAGCCTATGGTGAATAACCGGAAACCAATCAAATGGTTCCGAATAGGAGGGAGCAATACTCAGATGAGGATAAGAAATTGTTTGAGATTGATGCAAAAGCCCATGGAATTCTGGCCATGGCACTGCCCAATGAAATCTATTCTGGGCTAATGCATTATGAAACTGCCCATGACCTCTGGAATGCCTTGAAAGAACAATTTGGAGGAACAGATGAGGTTGGCAAATAATAGAGAAATCCTTGCCCAACAATATGAGACATTCTCTCATAGGAAGGGTGAGACACTGACTCAACAGTTTGAGCGGTTCTCTTGTTTGATCTCTGAATTAAAAATGGTCAAACATGAGTACACAAATAGCCAGATGAATAACAGATTTCTCAGATCACTGCCTGAGAGATAGGAGACATATACTATTGTCCTACGCTCCAGTGCAAATTTGGACAAACTATCTCTCACCCACTCCATGGGAAATTGCTCTATTTGAGAGAGAGATAGAACAGAAACGAAAACTGTCATCATCTAGAAAGCTCACTGATGATTTTGTACCAGAAACACTGCCTTGGTAAGTCATGAGTCAGAGTATGCAGGATCAGAATGCCACTATGATGAGCATATTGATTTCACCTCAAACAATTCTAATCATGCCTTTGTGAGTGTTGATTGTCATTCTGGTAATAATAGTGACAATCTATGCTTTATCATGGATGATTTGAAGGGCATTGCTGATGATGATTTAGAAGAGATGGATATTTGAGCCAAATAGCCTTGATCAATATCAGATCTCAGAAATTCTACTAGAGAACTGGCAGGAAATTTCCTGGACTCTCTAACAAAACAAAGTTCAGTTATGACAAGAGCAAGTTGAAGTGTCACAAATGCCACAAGCTTGGACACTTTGCAAGAGAGTGTAGATCAACTGGATCTAACACTTCTGCACCCTTTTTGACTTTTCCAAATAACAATTCACAATCCAAAGGGCAACATTCTGCTCGTTCTAGTCATTCATCACACCCTCAATCTCTTGCATATTTTGTTCCTCAGGGTCAAATGCCATATCCTTATCCTTACTATTATATGCCACAGTCAAATCAAGTTCAGCTCCTATAGTACCACAATCTCATGCACTACCAAACCTCACCATCTCCATCTCAATCACAACCTCATCACAACTTCTTCACACCTGGAGTCGTTGACTGGAGTAGCTTACCTGATAACTTGCCTGGTCACACTGAGCAATACTATGCTGGTGCTAGTCAACATGGTGGTGAACACCCTTTTGGAAATCTTGCTCTCATGGCCTGGAGTCTACTGAGGGTTCATGTTCAAATGCATCATCTTCACAGTAACTCAGGTATCTTCAGAGGCTAAAGCCAAGTTATGTTCTAATCATGCATAGCTGCCTTTGTCTCTATTAGAGAGGCAAATGTAGCGTTGATAAATCAAAAACTTGAGTTTGAGAAAACCATTTTCAAAAGAAAAGCTGAGTATGAGTCGCTCTTAACAGTAAAGTGACGAGATTTATAAGCTTAAATGCCAACTAAATGATGAAAGGCCAAGCTAGAGGTTATTCTGGAAGACCACAGGAGTCTCAAAGAAAACTTGCAGTGACCCAAGTTGAGTGTGAACGCTGGGTCTCATCATGCAAGGGATTTGAAATGCTTCTTAGCAAGCAAACTGCTTCAAATATGAAGTTTGGAATTGGTTACAACGATACTGCTCCACCAACAGACTTTACTCCTAACTCCATAGTTAAGTCTGAAAGTGAAAGCATCTCCAAACCACATTATCGTGTGAGTCATTCTCCAATGATAATCTAAGATCAGAGAATGAAACCAGTGTTAAGATCTCAACAAATAAATTGACTGATGGTCTA
Organism: Flaveria trinervia; assembly: GCA_025506515.1. Lineage (NCBI taxonomy): Eukaryota > Viridiplantae > Streptophyta > Magnoliopsida > Asterales > Asteraceae > Flaveria > Flaveria trinervia. Next base: position 36,871,748 of record CM046456.1, read on the forward strand.
ACTACTGAGACTCATATGCAGCTGAGTACTTCAGATGTTGTTCCTCAATGTACCCAAGTACTGAAAAAGACCCAACATCTCAAAAGCATTTCAAATCAGTTGAAATACAAGGACTAACAACTACTGAGAATCCATCAAACAGTGTATTAGGACGGATGGAAAACAGTTGAATTACCAGTCTTCAGCTGTTACAAATCCTTTAGTACCTAGTACTGATAGGAGGAAGTACTGAAGATCACACCTTCAGTAGTTTCCACTTCAGCAGTAAAGATGTCCAAGATGAATAATAACCATGTGAAATTTGTGGTAAATTCAATTATCTATCTGATGAATGTTTGTACAAAAAGGGTTTAAAGCTCCAAAGGGATGAGCTCATTAAACTAGAAATAAATAAAATGAAAATGAGTTTGAGACCAAGTTTGTACCACAATCATCTCAACCTGATAAACCCAAGGCCTTACCCAATCCACTAAGAAGATATGGTTTATCAGAAGACAGCTGCTATTGTTCCTCATGATAAACATAAGACTAAGTCTGTGAATCTAAGAAGGAGGAATGGTGGGTCACAGGACTCAATAAAAACAAGCTCTGGAGTGTCAAATGAACTGAAAGCTAGAGCTTCAATCAGACACAGCTTGTTATGATGGTTCAACATCTGTTGGGGAAGTTCACCAACTTGAGCCTGTGACCAAACCACTGGAGAGGAATTCCAGTCCAAATCTATTTCAACACCATCTCCATCTTCATCAGCTGTTAATCATGAGAAACCAGCTATGGTTAAATCTGTTGATAAAGTCATCCCAAAACCAAAAAGGTTTGGGTCTCCAAAGCTAACTAGTTTCTTATGATTGTGCAGAGTTCTTCAGCATGCCAAAGAAGCATCTGGTATGTGGACAGTGGAGGATCCATGCACATGACGGGAGCAGCTCTCTCTTCTCATGTTACTCTCAGGGAAGAAGGGATTTGTCTCATTTGGAATGATGCTAAAGGTTACATCATTGGAAGGGATTTGTGTCTAATGGAGATATTAGATTTGATGATGTCAACCATGTGGAGAATCTCAAATACAATCTATTGAGTGTCAGTCAGATGTGTGACAAAGGACATGTTGCTCTTTTCACAAGCCAGAACTGTAGGATTCTGTCTTCCAAGATTCTGAGCCTGATTGACAAAGTACTGGATGATAATACTCTCCTGAAGGCCAACAGGATAGGAAGAGTATATGCCTTGGATCTGTCAAAGAAAATTGAGTTAAGAGGCCATCCATGCTTGTCTCCAAGGCCTCTCTCCAAATCTAAACTGGGCATAGAAGGCTGGGTCATGTTAATCTCAAAACATGAATCAACTGATCCACAAGAGTTTAGTGAGAGGTCTTCCAATAAAGGAGTTCAATTATGGTGAAATCTGCATTGCATGTTTAAAAGGGAAACAACACAAAGTTCATTCCCAACCATAGAAGAATCAAAGTCTAATGCCTGCTACAACTACTGCACATGGATCTTTTTGGTCCTGTGAAGGTAATGAGTATGGCAAAGAAGAAATACTGTCTGGTAATTGTGGATGATTACTCTAGATATGTATGGACCTTCTTCTTGCATTCAAAGGATGAGGCTGCTCATCCATTATGAACTTTGTGTTACACGTTGAGAAGTAGTATTCCATACCAATTAAGTGTGTGAGGAGTGACAATGGTACTGAATTCAGAAACCACACTCTTGATGAGTTTTACTTGTTAAAGGGAATCAAGAGGCAGTATAGCATCCCAAGGACTCCAGAGCAAATGGAGTAGTGGAGAGAAAGAACAGGACCCTCATTGAAGCTGCAAGGTCCATGTTGGCTGATTTTGGTCTGCCACTGACCTTTTGGGCCGAAGCTGTCAATACAGCCTGCTATGTACAGAATAGAGCCTTAGTAAATCAGAGGTTGATGAAAACTCCTTATGAAGTTTTGCATCATTTAGCCCCTTGATTTCATTCTTTAGAGCATTGGGTGTCCCTTTACATTCTCAACACAAAGGATCAACTCCAAAGTTTGATTCTAAGGTGGATGCAGGGTATTTTGTTGGGTATTCATCCACTTGCAAGCTTATAGAGTATTCAACTGTCGGACAAAGATAGTGAAGAAACCTTGCATGTGAAGTTCAATGAATCCCCTAAGGATACAATTCCACAAAACCCTGTGGAGTTGTTTGATCTGGACATTTCTGCAATATGTTCCTTATCAACCACCTGCTGTTGCAGATCATATGAATCCATTATCTTCTGTAGCTAGTCATCCATCTGATGTTACTGATGATGATGATGATATAGTAATCACCTTTCAAGTTTAGTGATCAACTGCCTGATTCAGCTAGACCTGTGTTCCTGTAGCTTCGTAGCACAATCCACCACAACAAAGCTGATGAGATTTCTACAACTTCAACTTCCTTTGAATTACCATCTACTGATTGGTTTCAAGGAAATGATTCACCATCACCATCTGTTGCTGCTGAGCCTGCTACAAACACTTGTACAGATCTATTGTGTACCAAGATCTGAAGAATCACCCTATGTCTCAATCATTGGTGATATCAATGCTGGCGTTTCAACAAGAAGTCAATTGTCAAATTTCTGCTTCTATGCTCTCTTCATTAGTCAGCAAGAGCCAAAGAACTATCACATTGCTTTAAGGGACAATGGATGGGTTGAAGCCATGCAGCTTGAGCTTCTTCAGTTCAAGAAACAGCAAGTGTAACTGGTTCCTCTACCTCCAAGTAAGTGTGCAATAGGCACTAAATGGGTGTTTAGGAACAAAACTGATGAAAATGGGCTTATTGTTAGAACAAGGCCAGACTGGTTGTACAGGGGTTTTCCAAGAGGAAGGTATTGATATATCAAACCTTTGCCCTGTAGCCAGACTGGAAGCAATTCAATTGTTTTTAGCTTATGTTGCTTATCACAACCTTAAAGTTTCTCAAATGGATGTCAAAAGTGCATTTTTGTATGGGAAATGAAAGAAGAGGTTTATGTATGTCAACCACCAGGTTTGAGGACAATAAACATCCTAATTGGTGTATTAGCTTGATAAGGCTCTCTATGGGTTGAAACAAGCTCCTAGAGCCTGGTATGAGACATTATCAAACTTTCTTTTGGAAAATAATTTCACTAGAGGCTCCATAGATAAGACTTTATTCATTAAAAAGTTGGGCAGCATAATCTACTTGTTCAAATTTATGTAGATGAATATTATTTTTGCATCCTCTGATCCACATTTGTGTGATGCCATTACAAAGTTGATGCAACAGAAGTTTGAAATGAGTGCCATGGGAGAATTATAGTTCTTTCTGGGTTTGCAAATCAAACAAAAGGCTGATGGAATTTTCATTCATCAGTCCAAATACACAAAAGATCTTTTGGAAAAGTTTGATTTACAAAAGTGTAAGCCATGTTCTACTCCCATATGCAACACCACACAACTGGATACAGATCAGAAAGGTAAAGTGGTTGGTGAAACACTTTACAGATGTATGATTGGGTCCTTCATGTACTTAACAGCTTCTAGACCAGATATTATGTTTGCTACATGTGTTTGTGCTAGATTTCAGGCTGCACCTAAGGAGTCTCTTTTGATTGCAGTCAAGAGGATCTTTAGATATCTGCAAGGCACTCCATCTCTAGGTTTATGGTATTCTACTAGACATTCTGGTAAATTAGTTGCTTTTTCTGACAGTGACTATACAGGGTGTAAGTTGACAAGAAGTCCACTTCTGGAGGATGCCAATTCTTAGGCAACTGCTTGATTTCTTGGCAGAGTAAGAAGCAGACCTCAGTTGCTACATCAACTGCTGAAGCAGAGTACATTGCTGCTGCAAGCTGTACATCTCAGGTACTCTGGCTTCAAAACCAATTATTGGATTATGGCATAACAGAGACTAAGACCCCATTGTTAATGGACAGCTCTTCAGCTCTTTGTATTGTCAAGAATCCTGTCTAGCACTCTAGGACTAAACATATTGAAATCAGACACCATTTTATTAGAGATTGCTTTGAAAAAGGTCTGATTGATCCAAAACTTGTTCTAGTGCTGATGAGCTTGCAAACATTTTCACTAAGCCCTTGGATAGCACAACTTTCCAAAACCTAGTGTTAAGGCTTGGTATGCTGCAGCTAGAATAAGTGACAACTACTGATGATCTCAGCTCACAAGTATTGATGATCATGGTTTATATGTCATATATATAGTACTAAAGTTATTTTCCCTCCGAAGTTTTCTTTAAACTACTAGAGCTTAACTTCTCAGTACTCAAGTACTTTATTTGATAAAACAATTGATTGTAGTTACAACACTGATGTAGCTACAACTACTGTTGTTAGAAATACAAATATGTACTGATGTCCTATGAAACATCTGAAAACAGATGAAAACGTCTGATGAGTACGTGTTGAGGACAGTATGAAATAGCTGAAAAGCAATGAATTGACGACAACTACTGAAGAGCCTTTTTTTTCTTCAGTAGTTTCCCAACTGCTGTTTCTTTCTAAACACTGAAGCAAAACCATCTCTTCAGTAGTTTCACAACTACTGATGACTAACACCAAGTCTTCAGTTGTTTACAACAACTGATGGTAAAACCAAAGTCTTCAGTAGTTTCCCAACTACTGATGACTAATACCAAGTCCTCAGTTGTTTCATCACCTGAAGTCAAAACTGTCTTCAGTAGTTTTATAACTACTGATGACTAAATCTAAGACTTCAGCTGTTTCAACGTCTGACGGTTAAAACCAAGTCTTCAGTTGTTTTATAACAACTGCTGATCACACCAATACGGTCAGTCATTCCAAACCTCTGAAAGTTAATACCACGTCATCAGTAGTTTCAACAACTGATGACTAACACCAAACCTTCAGTCGTTTTCTAACCCTAAACTTTAAATACCTTATCCACCTTCAGAGTTTTTCCTTCTTCTTTCTCAAACCTAACATTCAAAAACTCTGTAACCTTCTTCATCAATGGCGACCATGCAACTAAAACCATGACACAACTATGTCGCACATCTCACCAAATCGCCATACTGGACCAAGTTTCACAACGCCATTGATTTAATGGTTCAGTCACCTTACAAAACGGCTTTTCTGTTAAATCCCACCATATATGCCGAATCTCTTAACCAATTCTGGACAAACGTCACTCTTGTCTCTGAGGAGAATGACACAGAGTCTCTTCAATCGTTTGTCCATCGTCAAAAGTGGTCATTACTCCAGACACTCTTCGCCAAACCTCAATCTGGATGATGCCACTTTCCAACTGGTATCCAAAGGGCACAATAGATCAATCATTTGCCCACCATGGATACCAGGGTAACCTGAGTGCATCTACCATATTGAAGAAACATTTCCAGGATGCCGAACGTCTCATCTTTCACATGGTAAATGTCTGCCTTGCCCCCAAGACTTCATCATGGGATCAAATGTCCACAAGGTGGAAACAGGTAATGTACTCCATCCTTGAGCAACAACCTTTAAATTTTTGTGAAATACTATTTTTAGAGCTCAAGGATATGGCCCAAAAACAACTGCTAACCGTTGGATATTATATCTCGGTTCATAATGGCCATAATTGAAAAACAGCTTCAAGCTGAGGGACTTGTTGGCCTGGGAGTCCCTGCTACGGCTGTATTGCCTGAAGTATACTCCCGGCACAACTCTGACCAATCACTAAAAATGGCTACCAAGCTGCGCAAACCCACGCAGCTGGAACCCACCGCCACCACCTCCAAATCCAAAGTCCCCACCAAACCCACTAAAGAAGGCAACAAAAGGGCTACTCAGGGAAATGAGTCCCCTGAGGATGCCCCTGCACATAAAACAGGCTATATCCACTGGTATAACCGCCTAGTGGATACAAGGACTTCACCAGCCACAGCCGCTCAGGATTCCTCTCAAAGGAGCCTGCAGCAACCAAAGAAGGGTACCCACTAATCTGGGATCTTCCTCATTTGAGGAGATTGCCATTGAAGAGTACCATTCTCCCCAGGTGCATACTGCTTTTACCCCATCTCTCCCACTGCAACCGCCCCACAAAGTCCTACTCTCATTGTTGCAAACATGCTGACTCAGCTGCATGCCTCTCCTCCTCCCCACAAACACCAACAAAGGGAAACCACAGCATGAGGAAGAGGATCAACATGCTTCTGACAGCCCACAGCACCAGGGTTTAACTGTTCTATCTCCTGGTGTGGATATGGAGACCAGAACATCTAGTGAGGCTGCCACCTCTTCTGATCATCAGCATACACAGACTGAGGCTGGTAACATAGCTAAGACCTCACCAGTGGCAACAGCTGATGAAGGACATCGTCCTGAGGCTGGAAGTCCCCAGTTCCAAGAAAAAGGGGCACATGCTAAAACTGGTCTACACCCAGTGCATGTACATCCTGCTACAAGCAGGAGGTCAGGTGATTCAGCATCTGCTAATGATGACCTGGGCTTCTTTTATGATGTTCTGGCCCAGAACACAATTCTTAAGGAAGAAGTCAGTAGACTACAAAGACTACTTGACCAATTCTCTCAAAAAGCAAGTCCATCTGCCCCAACATAAACCCACAAATGGCACCTTCACCTGAAGGTCTCCCACACACTCAGCCACCTCAAAGCTTCCGAGCTACCAGCTTCTATTTCTGGCACTGCTTCTCAGGGACAGAACCCCTCTGAGCAAACAGATGCTATCTTTCAGCAATCCCTACCTCTCATCACCCCAATGATCACAGACATTGTGATCAAAACCATGGATGAGAGGCTTCCCTCAATCATACAACCCCTGGTGGAGGAGATTGTGAGCACAAGGCTTTCTGCTACTCAAACCCTTGCAACCAATGCAACCAAAAAGGGGAGAGTCAGTCAGTGAAAGCAAAGAGAAGAGCATAGAGGGGAAGAAAGAAAAGGAGACTGAGAAGGAAGAGGAGTTTGTGAAGGGAGCTGACATTGATCAAGTGGGTGAAAGTCACAAAGACTTTCATGTCACATATAAGAAGAAGGTTGAAGGAAAAGAAAAAGAACTCGAACTCGATAAGATGATCAAAATGGTGGATGCTACACACAGTAATCAATGGACTCCAATATTGATCAACTGTATAGACAGGGGTTCGATACTACACAGCTTGACTCAGAGATTAGGAGACTTGAAGTTGAAGAAATTAACTCAAGATGGGCAAGTTATGATGCATTAGAAAGAGAAACACTAGAGATCATGATCAGATTCATTGCAAAGTACCTTGGGAGATCATTGATCGAGATTAAGTCATGGACCAGGGATAGTATCTTGGCAATAACCACCAAGATCTGTTCGTCTGAAGCATACACTAAGGGATTGGTGATTGAAGCACTAAATGAGGCAGGTGCTGGGAATAGAAAGGAACTAGCAAAACACTCAAAAGCCTCACTAACTACAAGAATGCTAGAACAATCTGCAAAACTCCCACTTCAAAATCACCACTACCACCACCCACACTAACCAATTCCTTTACCCTCAAAACCAACAGCCGATGATGCACCCAAGAAGAAGAAGAGAAGGGTGTTGAGGCTAGAAGAAGAAGAAGAAGAAGAGGATGATGAGGAAGAAGATAGGCTGCCTCTTTCCGCAGTCCTAACTTTGCCTAAAGCCAAACCTATGCCCATCACTCCCACCTCACAGATGGAAGCTGTGAGAGTAAAGATAGAAGAAGAACAGCAGCAAAAGCTTCATGATGATGAGATGCGAAAAGCATAGACAAAACTTATGCTGCTTCTTCATCAATAATCAGTATGAAGAAAGAAGCTCTGAGATTGTACACCCTTGCTAACATATTTCAATATCAAAAGGAAAAGTTGAGAATATGGCCTGATCCTAGGTGGCTCACAGAATTGTGAAGAAAGACATTCCTTCGAGATACAAGGGCAAGTAAAAAGGATCGTAGATGAAGAGATCACAGTGGTCCTTGTAGTATCACCCTGGGAAATTGTAGAAGATTTCAAGAAGGCCTATGAAACTAATCAGCCACCCCAAAAGATGTTAGAGAATAGAGTAATTAAAAAGGGGTTAGTCTACAAGAGGCTTGAGAACTTCAAACAAAATGAGCTCAGTCTGTTACTTGAAGGTACTCACCCAGATGAGTTTGCATACAGACAGATACAACAGTTGAGCTCAAAAATGGCAAACAGGCTAAGTACATTTCAGAGCTGTATGGCGTGAAGGATTGTTTGATGGTGGAGCTGAAAATCTTACCATGGAAGAACAAATTATGTTTCTCAGAGCACACCAGAGAATCCTACAGGCTTATACATGGGAAGTAGATTTCATGGATAGGACCACAGCCCTGTGTCCAGTTCCCCAAAGTCAGGGCTCTTATCCATACTATGCCAACCAAATTTCAGAAATCTATTCCCAGGCCAGTGCTTAATGGGTCATCTTCTTAGCTGATCAAGAAGGAAAAAGACCAATCTTATCGCCAACAATAAGTGGGACCTCAATAAAGTTAAGGTTTTGGCTGCATTGGTTCAGGGGAGTTTGTTGGACCAAAAGAACCAATGAGCCGGATCAGAAAAATCTTAAGTCCCACAGACGTCATAACAACTGCTGAAGACAAAGTCTGAAGACAAGTACTGAAGACAAAGTCTGAAGACAAGTGCTAAAGACAAAGTCTGAAGACAAGTGCTGAAGACAAAGTCTGAAGACACAAGTGCTGAAGACAAAGTCTGAAGACACAAGTGCTAAAGACAAAGTCTGAAGACAAGTGCTGAAGTAAAAGTCTGAAGACACAAGTGCTGAAGACAAAGTCTGAAGACAAGTGCTGAAGACAAAGTCTGAAGACACAAGTGCTGAAGACAAAGTCTAAAGACAAGTGCTGAAGACAAAGTCTGAAGACACAAGTGCTAAAGACCAAGTATCAGACGTTGTCACAACAGTGAAGAGGTCTTCTTCAGTAGTTGTGACGGTTTTCTTTCAGTAGTTTTATGTTTTTCTGAAGAGCTTGTTCTTCAGTCGTTGTAGTTTCAGTAGTTTCGTATCAGTAGTTTTATGTTTTGTACTTAGCACTCCGATATGTTCTCAGTAGTTGTGAACATTTCAGTAGTTTGTTAAGTTTTAGTTTTTTGTAATAAATCTGCTAGATGTCACTATCCCGTGATATCAGTAGTGATTGCACTCTATATAAGGAGTGTCAACCTAATTGTAATCTGTGAATGATTGAGCAAAAACATTTGATATATTGAAATATCCTTTTCACCGAAATATATCTTCTCGTTACAACCGTATTTGTTCTTAATGCATATGATGATATCAAATTCTTGCTATAATTTGTCTAATTCTTGTTCTTATTCTGCTGCGTTACACTCTAATCCATCAAACTTGAGATCACTGATCCTGTCAAAGAGTATTGGTGAGCTTCATTCAATGCTCAAAACGGCCGAGGCAGGCATGGGTAGAAAGGTTCTACGGTCCTTACGATCATGAAGGAGGTAGTAAGAAAAGGATCTCCCCAACCCTAGGGCAAGTGTTGCCAAAGGAAGGGGCACGTCAAGGGAAAGGGTAAGGGTAAAGCTAAAGTGGAACCAACCAAACCGAAAAGAAAGAAGCAAAAGGTTGCTCATGAAGACCCGTGTTTTGAGTGTGGTGAGGTAGGCCATTGGAAACGCAATTGTCTGGTCTATCTCAAAGAGTTGAGATCGAAGAGGGATGCGGGGCAAACCTCGGTACAATCTTTATGATACATGTTGAGCTAAATGTTATTTCTTCACACATGGGTATTAGATACCGGATGTGGAACTCACATTTGCAATTTCTTGCAGGGGTTCACAAGAAATGAGCATTATGCAAAAGGGGAAATTAGTCTCTTTATGGGCAATGGTGCAAACGTTCACGTAGAAGCTCAAGGAGACTATATTTTGAAGCTTCCAAGTGGTTTGGAAGTTATTTTAAATAATGTTTTGTATGCTCCTAGCTTGACTAGGAACATTATTTCTGTTTCCCGTCTAAGACAATGTGATTATGATTTCAAGTTTGTTGACAATGATATTCATGTTTCTTTAAATCGTGTGTTTTATTTTAAGGCTATACCTTGTAATGGTATTTATGAATTGGTTCATAATAACACAACATATGATAGCTCAATGTACCAAGAAACCACCAAAAGGATCAAATTAGATTTGAATGATTCCTATGTTTGGCATTGTCGCCTTGGTCACATAAACAAGAATCATATGCAAAAACTTCACAAGAATGGTCTTTTAAAAACTAAAGAAATTGATTCATTTGATGTATGCGAGTCTTTTTACAAGGTAAAATGAAAAAGGCCCCTTTTAGTGGGACTAATGAAAGGGCAAATGATTTATTAGGGATCATACATTCGGATGTATGTGGACCTTTTAACCAATAACTAGGAATGGTGAAAGATACTTCATTACCTTTACCGATGACTATAGTCGTTATGGGTATGTGTACTTGTTAAGTCACAAACATGAATCTTTTAAAATGTTCAAAATCTTCAAGAATGAAGTTGAAAATCAACTCAACAAAACGGTCAAGATCTTCGTACAGATAGAGGAGGTGAATACCTAAGTAGTGAATTTGAAGAGTATCTTAGAAGTTGTGGGATTGTCTCACAACTTACTCCACCTGGAAGACCACAACATAATGGTGTGTCTGAGGGGTAATCGGACTCTATTGGCTATTGTTCGATCTATGATGGCTAGAGTACACTACCTCTATCATTTTGGGGTTTCGCATTGCTCTCCGCGGCCGTATTTGAAATATGGCCCCAACGAAGAAAGTGGAAAGGACACCTTTCGAAGTATGGCATGGAAGGGTTCCATCATTATCATATTTAAAATTTTGGGGGGTGAGGCTTATCCTAAGCAATACACTCAAAACAAACTGGAAGCCCGATCCACAAAGTGTATCTTCATTGGATATCCTAGAGATTGTATTGGATATTATTTCTATGATCCAACAGAACAGAAAGTGTTTATTGCTCGAAAGGCAGAGTTCTTGGAAACTAAGTTCCTTTCGAAAGAAACTAGTGGAAGAACAGTGGAACTTGAAGAGGTTCAAGATTCACAAAACGATACACATTTGGTTGATACTAGCAATCGACATGAGGATGTTGAGAATGATCATATGGATAATCAAGATACACAAAACGTTCGCAGATCTAGTAGAACTAGTGTTCCTCCTGAGAGATATGGATTTTTCATGGATGGATGCTATGTGTTAGATTCGGATGAACCAACCACATACCATGATGCAATGTCAAAACCTGATTTTGACAAATGGAAAGAAGCCATAAACGTTGAGATGCAATACATGTATGAACCAAGTTTGGGAATTGGTTGCACCACCTCTTAAGTCCAAGGTAGTTGGAATAAGTGGGTTTTCAAGAAGAAAACTGATATGCATGGGAACTTGGATACTTATAAAGCTAGACTTGTAGCAAAAGGTTTCACTCAAACTCAAGGGTGGTGATTATGATGAAACTTTTTCACCTGTGGCAATGCTAAAGTCTATCAGGATCTTATTTGCCATAGCAGCATACTATGACTATGAGTTTGGCAAATGGATGTCAAAACCGCCCCTAATAGATATCTTGAGGAAGATGTCCATATGGAACAGCTTGAAGGTTTTGTCGATCCAAACATCCTAACAAGGTATGCAAGTTAAAGAAGTCAATTTACGGATTGAAACAAGCATCGAGAAGTTGGAATCACCGTTTTGATGATGAAGTAAAGAAAATTGGCTTCATCGAAAACACTGATGAAGCTTGTGTATATAAGAAAGCTAGTGGGAGCACTATTACTTTCCTTGTATTATATGTCCATGACATTTTACTATTTGGAAACGACATTCCAACCTTGGAAGGTGTAAAAGCCTGGCTTGGAAACTGTTTTTCCATTAAGGATCTTGGTGAAGCCGCCTATATCTTAGGAATAAAGATCTATAGGGATAGATCAAGACGGTTGATAAGTTTAAACCAAAGTGCATACATTGAAAAGATCTTGAAAAGGTTCAAGATGGAGAATTCTAAGAAAGGTTTGGTACCTATTCAAAAGGGGACTATATTGAGCTCATCTCAATGTCCTAGTTCAAAGGTTGAACAAGAAAGAATGAATGGAGTCCCATATGCATCTGCTATAGGATCCATCATGTATGCAATGATATGTACTAGGCCAGACGTGTCATGTGCTCTAAGCATGACAAGTAGATATCAACAGAATCCTGGTAATAGTCATTGGATGGTTGTTAAGAGTATTTTGAAGTACCTTAGAAATACTAAGGACATATTCTTAATATATGGATCTGGTGAGGAGGAACTCGTGTAAAGGGTTACACGGGTGCGAGTTTCCGAACTGATCAAGATGAATCTCGATCACAGTCGGGATATGTCTTAATTATGAATGGAGGAGCGGTCTCTTGAAAAGCTCAAAGCAAGATGTAGTGGCACTATCTACAACAGAATCAGAATACATCGCCGCCTCATTGTAGCTCAAGAAGTTGCGTGGCTTAGGAAGTTCATTGCTGATCTAGGGGTCGTTGCTACCATTCAAGACCCCCTAGAGATCTTTTGTGAAACGAGGGTGCGATTGCTCAAATCAAGGAACCTCGTGCACATCAAAAGACTCGGCACATTGAACGGAGATTCAACTACACAAGGGATGAAGTTGAAAAGGGAAGATATGTATTCGCAAAGTTCACACTGATCAAAACATTGCAGATCCATTCACGAAGCTCCTGTATAGGTCAAAGCATGAAATGTGCCTTAGGACTTCGATATTCTAGTAATTGGACTTGATCAAATTTCGTATTTAGATATTGGAACTTATGTTATTTGACTTAATTATATGGTTTAATCTTCATTTGTTCTTCTATTTTAGCATGTTTAAATCCGTGAATAAGTAAGTTATTCTAAACGTCTGTAGTCGATCATACTTGTGGGAACAACTATGAATGTAAGACTATAACGAACTTGGATTGGTTGATATTCATAAAGTATGAATATAGAACAAAAGGTTGCTACCAAGGTTGATAGGATCTCAGCATCTAGTTTGATCGATTCGAATGATTTCAGCAGCGGAATAGAGTACCAACTAGCACAATTCGAGCAAGAATACCAAAGATATAGCAATGAACATAATTAGTTATAGAGAGAGAAAGTTTCTGCAAAACGAATATTTCATTCAATCACACGCTTTGGCATGGCTTTCGCTAAATTACAATTTAGGTCATTCTTCCTTATATAAGGAAGATGACGTAGGTTGATGTCACTTGATAGTGACATCTAACTGTTATTAACAAACTACTGAAACACTAAAACTATTGAAGATGTCAAGCAGCTGACATCTTCTTACAAGAAGCTAAGTGTTTACTTATTACAAAACTACTGATAACAAACTACTGAAACTACAACGACTGAAGAACAAGCTCTTCAGTCGTTTTACAAAACTACTGAAAGTAAAAACATAAAACTACTGATAAACACAACTACTGAAGAAGTACTCTTCAGCTGTTCTGACAAACTACTGAAACTTCAGCACTTGGCCTTCAGACTTGAACTTCAGACGTTTCATCAGCTGATGACTTCAGTAGATGTCATGAGCTGATGTCTTCAGTCTTTGTCTTCAGACTTTGTACATCAGTTGTTGATCTTCAGCACTTGTGGACTCTTCAGCTGTTGAACTTCAGTACTTTGGTCTTCAGCTTCAGCACTTGTATTCTTCAGCTGTTGACCTTCAGTACTTTGGTCTTCGGCTTCAGCACTTGTGTTCTTCAGCTGTTGGAATTCAGCACCTTAGTCTTCAGTTCAGCACTTGTGTTCTTCAGCTGTTGAGCTTCAGCACTTTAGTCTTTAGCTGTTGAAGTTTTCAGTACTTGATCTTCAGCTGTTGAAGTCTTCAGCACTTGTCGAACTGCTGATGAAGCCTTCAGCAGTTGTTGTGATATCATGTGGAACTTAGAGGTTTTCTGATCTTGGCTCATTGGTTCTTTTGGTCCAACAAACTCCCCTGAACCAATGCAGCCAAAACCTCTAATTGATTTATTTTCCCACTTATGTTGGCAGAATGGTCGGTCTTTTTCCTTCTTGATCAGTTGAGAAGATGACCCATATAAGCACTGGCCTAGGAATGAGTCTCTGATGATTTGGTTGGCAATGTATGGATGGGAGCTCTGTATGGGGAATTGGACACTGAGCTGTTCCCCCATCCATGAGACTCACTTCCCAACTATGAGCCTGTAGGATTCCCTAGTGTAGGCCTCCAAAAATACAATTTGTTCCTCCATGGTGAGCTCCTCTGCCTCACCATCGAAGAATCCTTCTGGCCCATAGTACTTAGACAGGAATTTGACCTGTTTTCCATTTTTGAGTACCACTGTTGTAATCTGTCTGTAAGCAAATTCATCAGGATGATGACCTTCTAACAGTAGTGGTAACTCATCCTTTCTGATCTCATTCAGCCTCTTATACACCAGCCCCTTTTTGATCATTCTGTTTTCCAGCATCTTTTATGAGGGCATGTTTGAGGTGTAGGCCTTTTTGAAATCTTCCAGGATTTCCCAGGGTGAGACTACAAGGGCTAAAGAGATCACTTCATCTACAATCTTTTTCACTTGCCCATTGTATCTTTGAGGGATATTTTTCTTTTGTATTCTATGAGCCACCCTGTGATCAGGACAAATTCTTACTCTTTCTTTCACATACTGAAAAGTATGTCTAAGAGTATAAATCCTCTGAGCTTGTTTTTTCATATTAATGATGGAGGAAGTGGCTGCATATGCTTTATCTACTCTCCTCAATAACTCGTCATCGTGCAATCTGTGTTGTTCTTCTTCTTCCAATTTCACTTTGATTGCATCTCTTTGTTGCTCAGGAGTTATTGCAAGAGAGAGATCTTTGGCCTTAGGCAACTGCAGAACAGCTAAGATCGGCAGCCTGTCTTCATCATCATCTTCTTCTTCTTCCAGCCTCAACACCTTTCTCTTCTTCTACCAAGGTGCATCATCGGTGTTGGTTTTGAGGGTAAGGGAGTTGGTTTTGTGGTTTGGGGGTTGTGGTTGGTTGGAGAGGGAATGTGACAGGCTGAGTTAGCATTTTGGAGGTGAGTGTGGCTTTTGAGTGTTTGGCTAGCTCAGTCCTGCTCCTGCTCCTGCTTCATTCAAAGCTTCTATTACTAATCCCTTAGTATATGCCTCAGACGAACAGATCTTGGAGGTTATGGTCAAGATGCTGTCCCTGGTCCATGATTTTATTTCGATCTGATCATGATCTCAAGTCTTTCTCTATCCATTGTGCTGTAGCTGGCCCATCTTTGTTGAACATCTTATTTCAGAGTCCAGCTTTTCAGTGTTGAAACCTTGCCTAAACAGCTGATCAATGATATTGTCCATTGCTCTGTTGTGTTCAGCATCAGCCTCTTTAACTATTTTATTTAAGTTTTTCTCTTTTTCAGCACTTTTTTTTTCTTATATGTGACATGAAAGTCCTTTTGACTTTCATGTACTTTCTCCTTTTCAGCTCCTTCTCATTCTCATCCTTCTCTTTCTCGGTCTCATACACATAGTCCTTCTCTATTTCCACTTCTTTGTCCTTCTCTTTCTCTTTTCTCTTCTCCTCCTCTTTCTTTTAGCTTTCACTGCTGGAATCTCCCCTTTTGGGTGCATGGTTTTAAGGTTTGATCAGCAGAAAGCTTTTGGCTCAGTACATCCTCCACCATAGGTTGTAAGACAGAAGAAAGTCTCTCATCACAGTTTTAATGACAAGTTTAGTTATCTGCGGTGTGATGAGAGATAGGGGATTTTGAGGGATAGCATCCATTTGCTCAGGGGGGTTTTGGTCCTGAGAAATGGTGCCAGAAACAGAGGCAGGTGGCTGAGATTCTTTGAGTGGTGTGTGTTTAAGTGCCTTCAGAGGAAGGTGCCATCTGTTGGGTTGATGTGGTGGCAGATGGTCTTTCTCCTGAGAGAGTTGGTCAAGTAGTTTTTGCAGCCTACTGACTTCCTCCTCTAGGATTATGTTCTGGGCAAGAACATCATAAAAGAAGCCCAGGTCATCATTAGCAGATGCTGAATCACCTGACCTCCTGCTTGTAGCAGGATGTACATGCACTGGGTGTAGACCAGATGTAGCATGTGCCCCTTTGTCTTGAACTGGGGACTTCCAGCCTCAGGACTTTGTCCTTCATCAGCTGTTGCCTCTGGTGAGGTCTTAGTTATGTTACCAACCTCAGTCTGATCATATGCTGATCAGAGAGGGGTGGCAGCCTCACCAGATGTTCTGATCTCCATATCCACACCAGGAGATAGAACATTTAAACCCGGTGTTTGGGGTTATCAGATGCATGTGTATCCTCTTCCTCAATTGTTTTTGTTCTCCCCTTTGTTGGTGGTGTAGGGGAGGAGGGAGGCATGCAGCTGAGTCAGCCATTAGCAGTTATAATTGTTGGACTTTGGGGGGATTGCATGGGGAGAGGGGATAGAAGCTGATTGCATTCGGGGAGAGGGATGCTCTTCAATGATAACCTCCTCAAGTGAGAGAGGTCTCAGTAATGTGGTTTCCCCTAAAGTGGTTGCAACAGGATCCTTTTGAGAAGATACCTGTGCAGCTATTGCTGGTTGAGTCTTTACCACTACTGGAGGGTTTGTGTAGGGTTTTTAACAAGTTTATCAAAGCTCATATAATCTTGTTTATATGAAAACGCAGCGGAATATATATGTTTTAAAACATGTTAATAAGATGATTATTAACCCATTTAATAAAGAACCCCATGCCATGGATCATTATACAAGTGCATACAAAAGATAAAAATGAGATGATGAAACTACAACCTTGTGTAGCTGCTGGATTTCGAGATTAGAGAGGTGAAAGAAAATGAAAACTTGGCTGAAACTTCAAAATCGAAGCCCTCAAGTGGTGATACCCCAAGTTGTTCTAACACCTTTGATTGCTAGGAATCTTGACACCAAATTTTCAGCAACCAAAACCCCTTTTGAAAGCTGAAAATTCTGCTCCTTTTTCTTCCAAAACCGTGAGAGAGAGAGAGAGATGGAGAGAGCAAAAGTCTTTTGCATGTGAGAGTGAATGGTTGATTAGTTGGAGTGTGTTAGTCTCTTTAAGTCTCCAATTTACAAGACAAAATGGAACCCAAGGCCCTTTTGGGCGGCCAAAAAATAAGACAAAAGGGTCCCATCCTATTAAACTTTTAAACATAACTAACACACTTTAATCTTTTGTTTATAAAGTTGAAAACTAATTTTAAACTTATAAATTAAACACTCTTTTATTTGTTATCATTTAGTAAAACTAAATAATGAAAAACAAATAATATCTCATGAACAATTATCCACATAATAATGTTCATTTACAAAAGCAACATTTAGAAAATCCAATTTTCTAAATGGTGTCACTACTTATTTGTATGATCTTATCAACAAATAAATTATCTTTCGGTGTTTGTTTGGCTTGTTATTGGGTATGACCCGTCTTCGATCATATCACACTAGCCACATCAATTTAATATGAATCTTGGGCAGATCAAATCCTTCAATCTCCCACTTGCACAAGATTAATAAAAGATTGATGCAAGCAGCAAATAACGCCTAGCAACGGTTTGCTACCCCTAATGTATATGACTAAGTGCCATTCAATAAATCATCCTTTTCAAGTACCTTACTTGAATATGTTTTAGGTGAATTAATCATCTATCCTTTTGTTGCAGATGTCATGTTAAATCCAAGAGACACAGAATTGTCATTCTCTGATGATTTAACTTTAACAGGCCTTAGACATCTAACTCCCAACGAATAAGAGGAACAAATTCCATCTTGACTACATACGTCTCTCACAATCACCTCATGTCATACCTGAACTCAGCCTTATGTACTGCCTTTTCAGAACAGCAAAGGACTAAGTCAAAGTACAATACTTGGCGAATATCAAGACCCAATATGTATCTCAGGTCTGAGGATACAATGATATTCGCCTTTACTCAAAATCTCTTATGACTAATCAGAAATATTCCATGCATAAATAATTGAGAGCGGGTCAGTCCAATATCTATATCCCATAGATATCAATGAACCTGGTAGCACCTCTTGCTCTATATTCATACCTTATGAATATCAACCAATCCAAGTTCATTATAGTCTTACATTCATAGTTGTTCCCACAAGTATGATCGACTACGGACGTTGAGAATAATTCATTTATTCACGGATTTAACATGCTAAAATAGAAGAACAATGAATTATAACCATATAATTAAGTCAAATAACATTAGTTCCAATATCCAAATACAAAATACAACATCAAACCCAGTCACTTGAATATCTAAGTCCCATGGCACAAGCATGACCTTCATGCTTTGCCTTTTCAAGGAGCTTTATGAGTGGATCCACAACGTTTTTTATAGTGTGGACTTTGCGAATACATATCTTCCTTTTCAACTTCATCCCTTATGTAGTTGAATCTACGTTCAATGTGCCAAGTCTTTTGATGAGCACGAGGTTCCTTGATTTGAGCAATCGCACCCTCGTTATCACAAAAGATCTCTAGGTCCTGAATGGAAGGACTACCCCTAGATCGGCTATGAATTCTTCAGCCATGCAGCTTCCTGTGCTGCCATTGAAGCGGCGACGTATTCTGACTCTGTAGTGGACAACGCTACGACTTCTTGCTTTGAGCTTTTCCAAGAAACAGCTCCCCCATTCAGAATAAAGATGTACCCCGATTGAGATCGTGAATCATCTCGATCGGTTTGGAAACTCGCATCCGTGTAACCTTTTACAACGAGTTCCTCTTCACCAGACCCGTAGATCAAGAACATGTCCTTAGTCCTCCTTAGGTACTTCAGAATGTTCTTGACAGCCATCCAATGACTATCACCAGGATTTTGCTGGTATCTACTTGTCATGCTTAAAGCGCATGACACGTCTGGTCTAGTGCATATCATTGCATACATGATGGATCCTATAGCAGATGCATATGGGATTGCCTTCATTCTATTTTGTTCCTCCTTGGAGCTTGGACATTGAGTTGTACTCAATATTGTCCCTCTTTGAATAGGTACAGTACCTTTCTTAGAGTTTTCCATCTTGAACCTTTTCAAGATTTTGTCAATGTATGCACTTTGATTCAAACCAATTAGCCGTCTTGATCTATCCCTATAGATCTTTATTCCCAATATAGGCGGCTTCACCAAGATCCTTGATGGAAAATGCAAATACTGGAAAAATGCAAATCCTGATAGATCTTTAGTAGTATGTCATCAACATACAATACTAGGAAGGTTATTATGCTCCCATAGCCTTCTTATACACGCAAGCCTCATCTGATGAAGCCAAATTTCTTTACTTCATCATCAAAACGGTGATTCCAACTTCTTGATGCTTGTTTCAATCCATAGATTGATTTCATTAACTTGCATACTTTATTAGTATATTTTGGATCGACAAAACCTTCAGGCTGAACCATATAGACATCTTCCTCAAGATATCTATTTAGGAAAGCGGTTTTGACATCCAATTGCCAAATCTCATAATCATAATGAGCTACTATGGCAAACAATATCCTTATAGACTTAAGCATTGCAACAGGTGAGAAGGTTTCATCATAATCAACCCCTTGAGTTTGAGTGAACCCTTTGCTACAAGTCTAGCTTTGTAAGTATCCAAGTTTCCATGCATATCGGTTTTCTTCTTGAAAACCCACTTACTTCCAACTACTTTGGAATTAAGAGGTGGCACAACAAGTTCCCAAACTTGATTGCCATACATGGATTGCATCTCAACGTTCATGGCCTCAAGCCATTTGTCACAATCCAAATTGGACACTGCATCATGATATGTGGTTGGTTCATCTGAATCCACCACATAGCATCCATCCATGAAAAATCCGTATCTTTCAGGTGGATTACTAGTTCTACCACTTCTGCGAAGGTTTTGTGTGTATTGATCAACCGCTTGATCATCCTCAACATCCTCACGTTGAGTGCTAGTTTCAACCAAACGTGCATCGGGCTGTGTTCTTGATCCTCCTCAAGATCCACTATTCTACTGCTAGTTCCTTCCATAAGGAACTTTTTTTCTAAGAACTCACCCTTTCTGGCAACAAATACTTTTGTTCCAGTGGATCATAGAAATAATATCCCATAGAATTTCTAGGATATCCAACAAAGATACACTTGGTGGATCGGACATCTAATTTGTTTGGGGTGGGAGTCTTAACATAAGCCTCACAACCCCAGATCTTAAGTACGATAGGGATGGAACTCTTCCATGCCATATCTCAAAAGGTGTCTTTTCCACCTTTTTGGTTGGGGCCATATTCAGAATACGGGCCGCGGAGAGCAAAGCGAAACCCCAAATGATAGAGGTAATGTGCTTCTAGCCATCATAGATCGAACCATATCCAATATGTTCGATTCCTCCTCTCAGACACACGATTATGTTGTGGTGTTCCAGGTGGAGTGAGTTGTGAGACAATCCCACAACTCCTAAGATGATCTTGAAAAACATCACTTAGGTATTCGCCACCTCTATCGGTGCGGAGAATTTTAATTGACTTGTTGAGTTGATTTTCTACTTCATTCTTGAAGATTTTGAACATTTCAAAAGCTTCATCTTTGCCTTAATAAGTACACATACCCATAGCGACTATAATCGTCGGTAAAGGTAATGAAGTATCTTTCACCATTCCTAGTCATTGGCTTAAAAGGACCACATACATCCGAATGTATGATACCTAATAAATCTTTTGCCCTTTCGTTAGTTCCACTAAAGGGTGCCTTAGTCATTTTACCTTGTAAACAAGATTCACATACATCAAATGAATCACATTCATTTGTTTTAAAAGACCATTCTTTTGAAGTGTTTGTATACGTTTCTTGTTTATATGACCAAGACGACAATGCGAAAGGTAGGTATCATTCAAATCTAATTTGAGTCTTTTGGTGGTTGCTTGGTACATGGAGCTATCATAGTTACGTTTTCATGAACCAATTCATAAATACCATTACAAGGTATAGCTTTAAAATAAAATACATGATTTAAAGAAACATGAATATCATTGTCAACAAACTTGAAATCATAATCATATTGTCTTAAACGGGAAACAGAAATTATGTTCCTAGTCAAACTAGGAGCATATAATACATTATATAAAATGACTTCCAAACCACTTGGAAGCTTCAAAATGTAGTCTCCTTAGGCTTCAACGTGAACCTTTGCACCATTGCCCATGAATACAGTATTTCCCCTTTTGCATAATGCTCATTTCTTTTGAACCCTTGCAATAAATTGCAAATGTGAGTTCCACATCCGGTATCTAATACCCATGTGTTAGAAGAAATAACATTTAGCTCAACATGTATCATGTAAATTATACCTGAGGTTTGCCCTGCATCCTTCTTTTCTCTCAACTCTTTGAGATAGACTGAACAATTTCTCATCCAATGCCCTATCTCACCACATTTGAAGCATGGGTCGTTTACAGCAACCTTTTGCTTTTCTCCTTGGGCTTCGGAGGTTCCGTCCTAACAACCATCTTCCCCTTTCCTCAACGTGCCCCTTTCTTTGGCAACATTTGCCTTAGGAGGGGGTAGAGACCTCTTCCTTCTCCCACCTTCATTAATGGTGAGAACGGGTAAAACCCTTTTACCCATTCCCGCCTCAGCTGATTTGAGCATCGAATGAAGTTCATTTATGCTCTTGTCCCATCCGTTCATGTTGTAATTCATGACGAATGCCTCAAACCTTTTAGTTAGGCCATTAAGGATCAAATCCATGGCCAACTCCTTTGAGACAGGACAATGTAGCCTTTGAAGGCGGTCGATGTGGCTTTTCATCTTAAGAACATAAGATGAAACTGATTGGGATTCTTCCATCCGACATGCATGAAGCGCTCGAACCGTTTCGAAGTGCTCCACTCTAGCTTGTTGCTGGAACGTTTCCCGCAACTGAGTGATCATGTCATAGGCTCCATGGAGCTCATACTCCTTTTGGAGTTCGGGTGTCATACTTGCTAACATTAAGCAAGAGACTTGGACGGAGTCTTCCACATATTTAACCCAATCATTATAGGCCTCCACATCCTCCTCGTTAGGTTCATCGGGGATGGGATCATCAAGAATGTAGGCCCGCTTTTCTTGCTTGAGAACAATTCTCAAGTTGCGGTACCAATCCATGTAGTTGTTAGGTGTTAGACGATCCCTTTGAAGGATCGCCCTAAGGGATTGGTTGTTTTGGTTGGTACATCGTTATTAGCGTTGTTGTTGTCGGCCATCTACAAGATTTTACAAAGTTCCATTTTAGTAATCGTTGATATAATTATTTATTTCATTTATTAATACCCTTTACATCTCATAGACTATTAATAAATAAAAAAAATATTTTTAGAATCCAACGTTATATTTAAATATGGTTAGGTGACCTTTATCCCATTATTTAAATAAACAAGGTAGTCATAAATGACAATTGCAACCCATTGCAACTTCTAGTGGTATGGGATCGTTTGAAAATCTTATGTTTATAACGGCATGTTTACCCCATCAACACCTTTTATAAAACACATTTTAGGTGATCCATTCAATATATTTTATAAATCAAGTCGTCCTACTTACATACACGTGTGAGTTTACTACATAAGTGGTTAGGTGACCTTTATCCCACAAACATGGCATTCTCACCTCAAGTTACAAGTTCCCTCAAAGTGGTTAGGTGACCTTTATCCCACTAAGAGTTTGCAAGTAACCTAAGTGTTGTGTAAAAGGATGGTGTTTAACTTGTTTTCAAAAGGGATTTATAATTTCATAATTCTTGTTTTAGAAAAGACCTTGTACCATATGATTGTATGCATTCAACCATATGGTACCCATTTGGTTCTTTTAAATAAAACCCATTTTATTTTGCAAACCATTAACCCCTTTTATAGAACCATTCTATTTTGCTTAATGATTTGTGAACCAATTTCTTGTTATATCTTGTTCTAGTTGATGGTTTGTTAATCACATCCAAATATTCAAAACAAAACAACATCATAAGCATTCAACCAAGCATAACCAAACAATCCATATATGCATAACAAAGCATACTAAGTTGAGCACACTTGTTTAGCCAAAACAAGTGTGTCAAAAGGTCTTGTCCTAAGGGTTAAGAACATGACACATGGTTGACAAAAGGAACTCCAGTTGAAACCATATCTTCAAGCATTCTCTTTGTCCATCTTTTCTTCAAGTCTTGATCTTGAGCATCCTTACAAAATATGTATCCTAATACATTTTCTAGTAAAGATAAACTCCTAATCTATTTATTACAAACCATATGAATGAATAGATTACAAAACAAGACTTGAAACAAAATTAAATTATTACATGCCCAAATGAATAAACATGACAACCAATCATTCAAGCCAAATGGTCTAGGCTTTGTTATGCATAATCAACAACAACATGATCAAACATACACAAGATAATCGATTTTGGCAGCCCCTTATAGCCCATGTTCTTGGCCAACATAAACCAAGAACAAATGGGTTAAGAACATATAAATAAACATCTAATAATCTAGAGTTATAAAGATCCTTATATGCATAAAGTAGCATCTTTAAAACACCAAAGGGGTCAAAATCCAGCCCCTAACTCATGGATTTTTTTTGGTGTCAAGCACCACAAAAACGTGAACTAGGGAGGAAATACATGTATGCATATGTATAAGTGGCTCTTGATGCCATTGTAGGGGTTTTAACAAGTTTATCAAAGCTCATATAATCTTGTTTGTATGAAAACTCAGCGGAATATATATGTTTTAAAACATGTAATAAGATGATTATTAAACCATTTAATAAAGAACCCCATGCCATGGATCTTTATACAAGTGCATACAAAAGATAAACATGAGATGATGAAACTACAACTTTTGTAGCTGCTGGATTTCGAGATTAGAGAGGTGAAAGAAAATGAAAACTTGGCTGAAACTTCAAAGTTGAAGCCCTCAAGTGGTGATACCCCAAGCTTGTTCTAACACCTTTGATTGCTAGGAATCTTGACACCAAATTTTCAGCAACCAAAACCCCTTTTGAAAGCTGAAAATTGCTGCTTTTTCTTCCAAAACCATGAGAGAGAGAGAGAGCTGGAGAGAGCAAAAGTCTTTTGCATGTGAGAGTGAATGGTTGATTAGTTGAGTGTGTTAGTCTCTTTAAGTCTCCAATTTACAAGACAAAATGGAACCCAAAGGCCCTTTTGGGCGGCCGAAAAATAAGACAAAAGGGTCCCATCCTTTTAAACTTTTAAACATAACTAACACACTTTAATCTTTTGTTTATAAAGTTGAAAACTAATTTTAAACTTTATAAATTAAACACTCTTTTATTTGTTATCATTTAGTAAAACTAAATAATGAACAAATAATATCTCATGAACAATTATCCACATAATATGTTCATTTACAAAAGCAATATTTAGAAAATCCAATTTTCTAAATTGGTGTCACTACTTTTTGTATGATCTTATCAACAAATAAATTATCTTTCGGTGTTTGTTTGGCTTGTTATTGGGTATGACCCGTCTTGGATCATATCACACTAGCCACATCAATTTAATATGAATCTTGGGCAGATCAAATCCTTCAGTTTGAACCAGTAGGTTTATCCTGTTTGGGTGGTACGGGAGCATCATCAGGGGACTCATCTCCCTGATTAGCTTGTTTGTTTTTAGATTTTGGCTAGGTGGGGACTTTGGATCTGGCAGTTGAAGCTGTGGGTCCTTTGCTTGGGTTTGAGCAAACGGGCAGCTTCTTTGAGAGATTGGTCGGAGTTATGCCTGGAGTATACCTCAGCTAGAACAGCTGGTGCAGGGACTCCAAGGCCAACAAGGCCATCAGTTTGTAATTCATTTAAAATTATGGCCATCAGAAACCTGGGATATAATAGCCATCTATTTCCCACAGGTTTCTGTGCCAGATCTTTGATTTCTAGAAA
Organism: Flaveria trinervia; assembly: GCA_025506515.1. Lineage (NCBI taxonomy): Eukaryota > Viridiplantae > Streptophyta > Magnoliopsida > Asterales > Asteraceae > Flaveria > Flaveria trinervia. The sequence goes on from CM046456.1 coordinate 36,896,715, forward strand.
CACAATTTGTGAAAAATTTAAAGGTTGGTGTTCTAGAATTGAATAAAATACCTGTTGCCACCGGGAACACATTTGATCCCATGAGGATGTCTTCGAGGCTAAGCAAACATTCACCATATGAAATATTAGTCTTTCAGCATGAGGGAAGTTCTTCTTCAGTATGGTAGCAGCTCGAAGATTTCCGTCGTACCCATTGTTGATGAAGGACATATCAGTTGTGCCCTTCGGGTACTCAGTCACAGTAGTAGCATCTTGTAAATTTAGCACTCGACGAATGCTATCAGGTGTAACCTCTACTTGTTTTTGGTTGACCAATGACCGAACAGAAATTTGGCCAGAAGGCACATCAGTGTGAACGTAGGCATTGGACCAAAACTGACTTAGTGACTCTGGGTAGATGGTCGAGTTTAAGAGCAGAGCAGTACTATACTGAGAATCAGCCATTAGATCTATGGCGTGATCAAACTTTGTCGAGAAGGCCAATTTTGTGAGGTAGGCGACGCAATTATGTGTGGGTTTTAGACGCATGGTTGCCATTTTTGAGAGTATGAAGGTCAGAAGAACGGCTAATGGAACGTTTGAAAAGAAGACGGGTATTTATAGGGTTGGGATAGGAAAAGGCTGAAAGAAAACTACTGAAGGTTTTGGTGTGGTCATCAGCTGTTTGAAACTACCGATGACGTGGTATTAACCTTCAGAGGTTTAAAACGACTGACAGTGGTGGTGTTGTCATCAGGTTTTATAAAACAACTGAAGACTTGGTTTTGACCATCAGACGTTGAAACAGCTGAAGTCTTGGTGTTAACCATCAGTATTTATGAAACTACTGAAGGTCGTGGTTTTGACTTCATATGATGTAAACAACTGAGGACTTGGTGTTTGTCATCAGTAGTTGTGAAACTACTGAAGACAGTGGTTTTGCCATCAGTTGTTTAGAAACAGCAGTTGTAGAAACAACTGAAGAGAAATTACTCATCAGCTGTTTTCATCAATTCTTAGCTTTTCAGTTGTTTCATACTATCCTCAACACTTACTCATCAGACTTTTCATCTGCTTTTCAGGTGTTTCATAGGACGTCAGTACTTATCTGTTTTTACTGATTTCAGTAGTTGTAACTACATCAGTAGTTGTAACTACATCAGTAGTTGTAACTACATCAGTAGTTAAGAACAGATAAAGTACTTCAGTACTTGTGAGGCATTTAGCCTTCAGTAGTTATAAAAACTACTGAGGGTAAAGGAACTCATCAGTACTTATATGTGACATGGTTACCAATGATCATCAGTACTTATTACTGAGATCATCAGTAGTTGTCACTTATTCTAGCTGCAGCGTACCAAGCCTTAACACCAGGTTGTGGAAAGTTGAACTATCCAAAGGCTTAGTAAAAATGTCTGCAAGCTCATCAACACTAGGCACAAACATAGGATTAATTAGACCCTTCTCAAAACAATCTCTTATAAAATGATGTCTAATTTCTATATGTTTGGTCCTAGAGTGTTGGACTGGATTTTTGACAATGCAAAGAGTTGAAGCACTGTCCATTAATAACGGAGTCTTAGTCTTTGTAATGCCATAATCCAAAATTTGATTCTGAAGCCAGAGTACTTGGGATGTACAACTTGCAGTAGCAATGTACTCGGCTTCAGCAGTGAATGTAGCAACAGATGTTTGTTTCTTACTCTGCCAAGAAATCAAACAGTTGCCTAGGAATTGACATCCACCAGAAGTTGATTTCCTGGTTAACTTACACCCTGCATAGTCACTATCAGAGAAAGCAACTAATTTGCAAGAGTGCCTAATGGAATACCATAAACCTAGAGATTGTGTACCTTGCAAATATCTAAAGATCCTCTTGACTGCAATCAGATGAGACTCTTTAGGTGCAGCCTGAAATCTAGCACAAACACATGTAGCAAACATAATAATGGTCTAGAAGCTGTTAAATACATCAAGGACCCAATCATACATCTGTAAAGCGTTTCATCAACAGCTTTACCTTTCTAATTAATATCCAATTGTGTGGTGTTGCACATGGGAGTAGAACAGGGCTTACAGTTTTGTAAATCAAACTTATGTAAAAGATCTTTTGTATATTTAGACTGATGAATGAAAATTCCATCAGCTTTTTGTTTGATTTGCAAGCCTAGAAAGAACTGTAATTCTCCCATTGCACTCATTTCAAACTTCTTTGCATTAATTTTGTAAAATCATCAACAACTGGGGATCAGAGGATGCAAATATAATATCATCAACATAAATTTGAACAAGTAGCTTATGCTGATCCACCTTCTTAATAAATAAGGTTTTATCTATGGAGCCTCTAGTGAATTTATTTTGCAGAAGAAAGTTAGATAATGTCTCATACCAGGCTCTAGGAGCTTGTTTCAACCCATAAAGAGCCTTATCAAGCTTGTATACCCATTCTGGGTGTTTATTATCCTCAAAACCTGGTGGTTGACACACATAAACTTCTTCTTTTATTTTACCATATAAAAATGCAGTTTTAACATCCATTTGAAAAACTTTAAGATTGTGGAGTGCAGCATAGGCTAAGAACAATCTAATTGCCTCCAGTCTGGCTACAGGGACAAAGGTTTCATCATAATCAATACCTTCTTCTTGTGCAAACCCCTGAACAACCAGTCTGGCCTTATTCTTAACAATAAGCCCATTTTCATCTGTTTTATTCCTAAACACCCATTTAGTGCCTATTGCACACTTACCTGGGGGAAGAGGAACAAGCTCCCACACTTGCTGCTTTTTGAACTGAAGAAGCTCAAGCTGCATTGCTTCAACCCAGCCATTGTCTCTAAGTGCAACATGATAATTCTTTGGCTCTAGCTGACTGATGAAGAGAGCATAGAAGTAGAAATTGGAAAATTGACTTCTGGTTGAAACTCCAGCATTGATATCACCAATGATTTGAGACATTGGGTGATTCTTCAGCTCTTGATAAACAATGAGATTAGTGCAAGTGTTTGTAGAACCTTCAGCAGCAACAGATGTTGATGTAGACTCTTGAAACCATGTAGATGGTGGCAACTCAAATGAAGTGGAAGATGCAGAAATCTCATCAGCACTTGTTGTGGATGAAGCTACAACAGGAGCATCAGGTTAGAGGACACAGGAAGTTGGTCACTAAACCTGAAGAGGTGAGTACTGCTATCATCATCATCAGCAGCACCAGCAGTACCACCAGGTGGTGAACTGTTGATAGGAGCAACAGCAGGAGTTTGATAAGGAACATATTGCAGTATTCCAAATCAAATAGCTCCACAGGGCTTTATGGAATCTTGTCCTTGGAGATCAATAAACTTAACATGTAGAGTCTCTTCAACCATCTTTGTTCTACAGTTGAAGACTCTGTATGCTTTGCAAGTTGATGAATAACCAACATAGTACCCTGCATCCACCTTAGGATCAAATTTTTGGAGTTGATCCCGTGTGTTGAGAATGAAACAAGGACACCCAAAAGCTCTGAAGAATGAAATTAGAGGGGCCAAATGATGAAGAACTTCATATGGAGTCTTCATCAACCTCTGATTTACTAGAACTCTATTCTGTACATAGCAAGCTGTATTGACAGCTTCAGCCCAAAAAGTCATTGGCAGTCCAGAATCAGCCAACATGGACCTTGCAGCTTCAATAAGGGTCCTGTTTTTTCTCTCCACTACTCCATTTTGTTCAGGAGTTCTTGGAATACTAAACTGCCTCTTGATTCCTTTGAGAGGTAGAACTCATCAAGTGTATTGTTTCTGAATTCTGTTCCATTATCACTTCTAATACACTTGATTGAGAGGGAATACTGCTTCTCAACATACAACACAAAGTTGATAATATTCTGAGCTGCCTCATCCTTTGAATGCAAGAAGAAAGTCCATACAAATCTAGAGTAATCATCCACAATTACCAGACAGTATTTCTTCTTAGCCATACTCATCACTCTCACAGGACCAAAGAGATCCATGTGAAGAAGCTGTAAACAGGCAGTGGACTTAGGTTCTTCTATGGAGGGAAATGAAGCTTTGTGTTGTTTTCCTTTTAAACAAGCAGTGTAGCTATCTTCAAATTTGAACTCCTTCATAGGCAGTCCCCTTACTAAACCATGGTTTATCAGCTGATTTATGTTTTTGAGATTAACATGACCCAGCCTTCTATGCCATAGAGTAGATTCTTGAGGGGAAGCCTTGGAAAATAGGCAAGGATGGCCTTTGAGATCTATTTTCTTGGAAAGATCTAAGGCATACACTCTTCCTATCCTGTTGGCCTTCAGGGGAGTGTATTCATCCAACACCTTATCAATCAAACTTAGAACTTGGATGACAGAATCCAACAGTTCTGACTGGTGAAAAGAGCAACATGGCCTTTGTCACACATTTGACTGACACTCAAGAGGTTGTACTTGAGATTTTCCACATGGTTAACATCATCAAACTTTATTTCCCCATTGGAAACAAAGCCTTTGCCGATGATGTAACCCTTTGCATCATTGCCAAATGACACAAACCCCTTCCTTCCTGAGAGTAGTCATTAAGAAGTGATCTGTTTCCTGTCATATGCATGGATCCTCCACTGTCTACATACCAGATGCCTTTGTGGCATGTTGAAGAACCCTGCAAAACACAACAAATTAGTTAGATTTTGAGACCCAAACCTTTTTGGTTTTGGGCCTGTTCTCATCAACAGATGGTAAACTAACAGGTTTGTTGGAAACAACAGCCTGAGAGGAAGAAGATGGTGAAGAAGAGGAATCCTTTGGCTAGGACCTCCTTTTCTGTGGTTTCAACATAGGAACATCTAATTGGTTAACTCTTCCCAATAGATGTTGAACCATCATAACCAGCTGTGTCTGATTTTGTGATAAAGCTTTCAGCTCTCCAGACACATTGGCATTGGAGTTTGATAAGTTCCTATGTTGCACCTTCTTATTTTGAGCAATCTCAGCTGTTACCTGTTTAACCCCTTCCTTTTTTGGATTTCTTTTTGGACTTAAGGGTTATAGGATTTGATGTTGCTGGTACAAATGTGGCTTCAAACTCAGTTTTCATTTTAACCATTTTCTCTTTAATTTCCTCTTTATGTTTGAGTTTGGATCCTCTTTTGTACCAACAACCATCGGTAAGATGATTGAACAACCACATATTTCACATGGTTTCTTCTTCATCTTATGTTGATCATCAACTAAAGAGAATGAAACTACTGAAGACTTGTTCTTCAGCACTTTGGAAGCACTATTTGCTTTCTTGACTTCCTCTTTAGTAGTCTTCAAACCCTTTCTACTGACAGTTTTCTTCTCTTCAGTGCTGACAGTAGTTGGAGTTTGAACTTCAGGTGTTAAATCTTGCTCTCCAGTCCTTTCAGGACTTCCAGAAATAACTCCTGAGTTGATCAACTCTTTGATCATGTGAGTGTCAGTATTTGAACCATCAAGATCAGCTGATAGGTTCAACGAGGGAATAATACTAACTTCAACTTCTGATGGTGCTCTATCAGAAAGTGAATCACATGATGAGGTGGATTGGTTATTGCTTTCTCCATCAGATTTCACTTCTGCTCTTGAAGCAAAATCTGTAGGAGGAGCAGTGTGATTATAACCAATGCCAAACTTCACATTGGAAGTTGATTGCTTACTAAGAAGCATTTCAAAACCTTTGCATGATTGTACCCATCGATCACACTCTACTTGGGTGACTGCAAGGGTTTCTTTGAGGTCTTTGTACTTTTCTAAAAGTACCTCTTCCCTAGCCTTATCATCAGTGATTTGGCATTTAAGTTTATAAATTCATCATTTTTCTCTTTAAGCATAGACTCAAACTCAGCTTTTCTTTTGGAAATGATCTTTTCTAGCTTATGTTCTTATTAATTAAAGCTACATTTGCTTCTCTAATAGAGGAAAATACTGCTATGCATGTTTTAGAACATAATTTGGCCTTAGCCTCAGAGGATACCTGTGATACCTGTGATGAAGAGGCATTTGAGGATGATCCACCATCTGCACCCCAGAGCCATAAGTGCCAGATTTCCAAAGGACTGTCACCACCATGTTGACTAGCACCTGTGAACAGTTGTTCATGACCAGACATGTCATCTGGTAAACTGCTCCAGTCAACAACTCCAGGGGTGAACAAGCTGTGTTGTTGAGGTTGAGGAGGTTGATGAGATTGATGGTTGAGGCTCAAGAAGGCATGTGGTTTTTGAGCATGGGTGCTTGAACTGACTGGTTTGTAGCATGTAATAACAAGGTAAGGATATGGCATTGGACCCTGAGGAACAAAATATGCAGGAGATTGTGGTTGAGAATGATGACCAGAATTTACAGGATATTGCCTCTGTGTTATTGACTATTGCCAGGGAAAGTCACAAAGGGTGCAGAAGAATTAGATCCAGATGATCTACATTCTCTAGCAAAGTGTCCAAGCCTGTGGCATTTGTGACACTCAACTTACTCTTGTCAAACCAACTTTGGTTTTGCCAGAGAGTCCTGGGAACTTTCTTCCAGTTCTTTTGTAGAACTTCTGAGATCTGATATTTATCAATGCCATTTTGCTCAAAATATCCATTTCTTCTAGGTCATCATCAGCAATCCCCTCGAGATCATCCATGATGAAGCATAGATTGTCATTATTACACCTAGTAAACTGACTATCAACACTCACAAATGCAGAATCAGAAGTGTTTGAAGAGAAATCAATATGCTCATCATACTGGCATTCAGATGAAGCATATTCTGACTCATGACCAACCAAGGCAGTGTTGCCTGGTACAAAGTCTTCAGTGAGCTTACCAGATGAAGCCAGTTTCTTTTTCTCTGCTCTATCTCTCTTTCGAATGTAAGCAGTTTCCCATGAAGTTGGGTGAGAGATAGACTATCCAGATTTGCACTAGAGCGTAAGACAATTGTATATGTGTCCCATCTCTCAGGAAGTGATCTGAGGAATCTGTGGTTCATTTGGCTTTTGGTATATTCATGTTTAACCATTTTCAACTCAGAGATTAACATGAAAACCGCTCAAACTGCTGAGTCAGAGTCTCACCCTTTTTATGAGCAAAAGTCTTATACTGTTGGGCGAGGATTTTCCTGTTGTTTGCTAAGACCTCATCAGTGCCACCAAATTGTTCTTTCAGTGCATTCCAAAGGTCATTAGCAGTTTCATGATGCATAAGCCCGGAATAGATTTCGTTAGGCAGTGCCATGGCCAGAATTCCATGGGCTTTAGCATCAATCTCAAACACCTTCTTGTCCTTATCAGAGTATTGTTCCTCTTCTTCGGAATCAACTGATTTGTTTCCGGATGATTCACCATTGGCTTATGTGGTCCATGTACCACGGATGTCCAACAACCTGAACTATTGACAGACAGGATGGAGCATTCTTTGTTGCCAATGTTATACTCATTCCTAACCAGCATAGGGGCTTGTTGAGGAACCAGTATTGTGTGGATCATTAGAAGTGTAGTCATTTTCGAAAATTAAGAAAACTTCAAGATAAGCAAAACAAATTTAGCACAAAACCACTAAGAACCTCAATTAAAATAGCCAAAAGCGACAGAACTTCAATCTCTATAACAGATTCGTGCGAATTTGCTAGTTCGATCAAAATTAGAGCAAATGAGCAGTTTCAATGATCAATTGTTAGATCGATCAATGATTAACCTGCTCTGATAGCATTTGATAGGATCTCAGCATCTAGTTTGATCGATTCGAATGATTTCAGCAGCGGAATAGAGTACCAACTAGCCCAATTCGAGCAAGAATACCAAAGATATAGCAATGAACAGAATTAGTTATAGAGAGAAAAGTTTTTGCAAAAGGAATATTTCATTCAATCACACGCTTTGGCATGGCTTTCGCTAAATTACAATTTAGGTCATTCTTCCTTATATAAGGAAGGATGACGTAGGCTGATGTCACTTGATAGTGACATCTAATCGTTATTTAACAAACTACTGAAACACTAAAACTACTGAAGATGTCAAGCAGCTTACATCTTCTTACAGAAGCTAAGTGATTACTTATTACAAAACTACTGATAAGAAACTACTAAAACTACAACGACTGAAGAACAAGCTCTTCAGTCATTTTACAAACTACTGAAAGTAAAAACATAAAACTATTGATAAACACAACTACTGAAGAAGTACTCTTCAGCTGTTGTGACAAACTACTGAAACTTCAGCACTTGGTCTTCAGACTTGAACTTCAGACGTTTCATCAGCTGATGACTTCAGTAGATGTCATCAGCTGATGTCTTCAGTCTTTGTCTTCAGACTTTGTACATCAGTTGTTGATCTTCAGCACTTGTGGACTCTTCAGCTGTTGAACTTCAGTACTTTGGTCTTCAGCTTCAGCACTTGTATTCTTCAGCTGTTGACCTTCAGTACTTTGGTCTTCGGATTCAGCACTTGTGTTCTTCAGCTGTTGGACTTCAGCACTTTAGTCTTTAGCTTCAGCACTTGTGTTTCAGCTGTTGAGCTTCAGCACTTTAGTCTTCAGCTGTTGAAGTCTTCAGTACTTGATATTCACCTGTTGAAGTCTTCAGCACTTGTCGAACTGCTGATGAAGCCTTCAGCAGTTGTTGTGATATCATGTGGGACTTAGAGGCTTTCTGATCTTGGCTCATTGGTTCTTTTGGTCCAACAAAGGTTCATTGATATCTATGGGATATGGATATAGGACCGACCCGCTCTTTATTATTTCTGCATGGAATCTTTATGATTAGTCATAAGAAATATTGAGTAAAGGCGAATATCATTGTATCCTCAGACCAGAGATACATATTGAGTCTTGATATTCACTAAGTATCGTACTTTTGACGGGTTTGTTAGAACATAAACCCAAGTTTAATCATTTAAACTTTCAGAAAACGCAGCGGATATATAGCTTTAAAACTGATTTTATAAGCTGAAAAATATGTTCTTTAAGTGACCATACAAAAAAAAAACAAACCATAAATCAAAGGATCATTATATGTGAATAAACATGCTAAATGTATATAAAACAACACAATATGACAGCCACAAAGGGGCTGCCAAACTACCTCTTTCAGCAGCTAAAAGTCGACCAAAGATAGAAGATAGGAGGCTGAAATATGGCCAAAACTTCAAGCTTAGAAGTTCTCAAGTGGTCATTCTCACAAGGCTCTAAGTAGGCATCTTAGTGCTTGTTCATGGACACCAAAAACCCAAAGGAAAGCTGCCAACAGGCCTTCAAAATCGTGAGAAATAGGAGGATGAAAACGACCAAGGTTCCAAGAGGAGGAACCCTCAAGTGTGTATACCCCAAGCTCTTTGCAAGACCCCTTCTTGTTAGGAAGAACACCACCAAATGAACACCAAAATCGTTCTCCAAAGACCTCTAAAGGCTGCTGCCTTGTTTCGAAATTTAGAGAGAGAGAAGGAGGTGTTTTTGTTGCATGCAAAATAAGATTGATGAGATTGTGTAAGACCCCAAGACTAGTTAAATGTTTGTGTATTTTACAATACAAAAAAGGTCCAATGAATGCTAAGGAGGGGGCGGCCAAAGAAGAGGTTTAAAAGAGTTTCCCTCCTTTAAATTTTGTAACACACAACATCTTTTAACTAGTCATTTATCACACAATAAAAGGTCACCATCTAGACTTATTTTATAATTGTGACATATGTGTTCTTTAATTAAACAATTTAATTAAAGTACACACATATGTTATTAGTGTTATTTAAACCCCTTTTAAATGATAAGAATAACAATAAACTCATCAACAAATTATCCTTATAATTTGTTCCATCTCATATGCAATTTATTTAGAAAACCCATTTTCTAAATTGGTGTAAATATTTAATTGCATGATCATATCATCAATTAAATATTAATTGGTGTTTTCTAAGCTTGTTATTGGGTATAACCCGACTTGGATCATGACGTACTAACCGCATCAATATTCTACGTGTCTTGGGCATACAGAATCCTACAATCTCCCACTTGCCCAAGATTCATAGAAGATTGATGCAAGCAGTAAATACCGCCTAACAACGGTTTACTACCCTTAATACGCATGACTTATAGCCATTTAATAACATCATCCCATTCAATTACCCTACTTGAAATGATTTAGGTGAATCAATCATATATCCTTTTGTTTCAGATGTCGTGTTAAATCCAAGGACACAGAATCTCATTCCTTGTTGATTTAACTTAATCAGGCCTTAGACATCTTGCTCTCAACGAATAAGAGGAACAAATTCCATCTTGACTACATACGTTTCTCACAAACAACTCGTGTTATACCTGAACATACCATTATGTACTGTCCACTATTTCAGGACAGTCAAGAATTAGCTCAAGGTATAATACTTGGTGAATATCAAAACCCAATATGTATCTCAGGTCAGAGGATACCAAATGATATTCGCCTTTACTCAAATTTACTTATGATCAATCAATAAGATTCCATGAAGTAAAATTTTAGATGCGGTTAGTCCAATATTTGTATCCCACAAATATCTATGAACCTTGGTAGCAACCCATTGCTCTATATTCATCCTTATGAATATCAACCAATCCAAGTTCATAATAGTCTTACCCACACTTGTTTCCACAAGTATGAACACTACTACGAACATTTAGAGTAAACATTTACTCATGGATTAAACATGCTAAATTTGAACATTAATTGAAACATTATAATCAAATAACTTCATTCAAATAATAAAGAGTTCCAGATATCCAAATACAAAGTTTACAGATCAAATCCAATCACTAGAATATCGAAGTCCCATGGCACAAGTATGATCTTCATGCTTTGCCTTTCAAGGAGCTTCGTGAGAGGATCCGCAATGTTTTGATCCGTGTGAACTTTGCGAATATATATCTTTCCCTTTTCAACTTCATCTCGTATGTAGTTGAATCTCCGCTCAATGTGCCTAGTCTTTTGATGAGCACGGGGTTCCTTGATTTGAGCAATCGCACCCTCTTTATCACAAAAGATCTCTAGGAGTCCTGAATGGAAGGGACAACCCCTAGATCGGCAATGAATTTCTTCAACCATGCAGCTTCTTGAGCTGCCAATGAGGCGGCGACGTATTCTGATTTTGTAGTTGATAGAGCCACCACATCCTGCTTGGAGCTCTTCCAAGAGACCACTCCTCCATTCAGAATGAAAATATATCCCGATTGTGACCGTGAATCGTCACGATCGGTTTGGAAACTCGCATCCGTGTAGCCTTTTACAACGATTCCTCATCACCAGATCTGTAGAAGAGAAACATATCTCTTGTCCTCCTTAGGTACTTAAGTATGTTCTTAACACCCATCCAATGACTGTTTCCAAGATTTTGCTGGTATCGGCTTGACATGCTTAAGGCGCATGACACGTCCGGTCCAGTGCATATCATCGCATACATGATGGATCCAATAGCAGATGCGTATGGGATTGCCTTCATTTTATCTTGCTCATCCTTTGAGTTTGGACATTGAGTCATACTCAATATGTTCCATTTTGAATAGGTACCGTGCCTTTCTTATAGTTCTCCATCTTGAACCTTTTCAAGATTTTATCAATGTATGCACTTTGATTTAAACCAATCAACCACCTTGATCTATCCCTATAGATCTTTATTCCCAGAATATAGGCGGCTTCACCAAGATCCTTAATGGAAAAACAACTTCCAAGCCAGTTTTTACACCTTCCAAGGTTGGAATGTCATTTCCAAATAGCATATGTCATCAACACAACACTAGGAAGTTATTGTGCTCCCACTAGCCTTCTTATACACACAAGCCTCATCAGCGTTTTTGATGAAGCCAAATTTCTTTACCTCCTCATCAAACGGTGATTCCAGCTTCTCGATGCTTGTTTCAATCTGTAGATTGATTTCTTTAACTTGCATACTTTATTAGGATTTTTGGATCGACAAAACCTTCAGGCTGAACCATATAGACATCTTCCTCAAGATATCCATTTAGGAAAGCGGTTTTGACATCCATTTGCCAAAATCTCATAATCATAATGAGCAGCTATGGAAAACAATATCCTTATAGACTTTAGCATCGCAATAGGTGAGAAGGTTTCATCATAATCAACCCCTTGAGTTTGAGTGAAACCCTTTGCTACAAGTCTAGCTTTATAAGTATCCAAGTTTCCATGCATATCGGTTTTCTGCTTGAAAACCCATTTACTTCCAACTACCTTGGATATAAGAGGTGGTACAACAAGTTCCCAAACTTGATTGTCATACATGGATTGCATCTCAACATTCATGGCCTTAAGCCATTTGTCACAATCCAAATTGGACACTGCATCATGGTATGGTTTGGTTCATCTGAATCTACCACATAGCATCCATCCATGAAAAATCCATATCTTTCAGGTGGACTAGTTGTTTCTACCACTTCTATGAACGTTTTGTGTGTGTTGATCAACCGCTTGATCGTCCTCAACATCCTCATGTTGAGTGTTAGTTTCAACCAATCGTACATCGGGTTGTGATTCTTGATCTTCCTCAAGATCTACTGTTCTATTGCTAGCTCCTTCCATAAGGAACTTTGCTTCTAAGAACTCACCCTTTCTGGCAACAAACACCTTTTGTTCCAGTAGATCATAGAAATAATATCCCATAGAATCTCTAGGATATCCTATAAAGATACAATTGGTGGATCGGACTTCTAATTTTTTGGGGTGGGAGTCTTAACATAAGCCTCACAACCCCAAACCTTATGTATGATAGGGATGGAACTCTTCCATGCCATATCTCAAAAGGTGTCCTTTCCACCTTTTTGGTTGGGCCCATATTAGAATACGGGCCGCAGAGAGCAAAGCGAAACCCCAAAGATAGAGGCAGTGTGCTTTTAGCCATCATAGATCGGACCATATCCAATAAGGTTCGATTCCTCCTCTCAGACACACCATTATGTTGTGGTGTTCCAGGTGGAGTGAGTTGTGAGACATCCCACAACTCCTAAGATGATCTTGAAAAGCATCACTTAGGTATTCACCTCCTCTATCGGTACGCGATACTTACGGAGACTTTAATTGACTTTTTATTTATATTACTTCATTAAAGATTTTGAACCCAAAAGCTTCATCTTTGTGCCTTAATAAGTACACATACCCATAGCGACTATAATCATCGGTATAGGTAATGAAGTATCTTTCACCATTCCTAGTCATTGGTTTAAAGGACCACATACATCCGAATGTATGATTCCTAATAAATCTTTTGCCCTTTCAGTAGTTCCACTAAAGGTGCCTTAGTCATCTTACCTTGTAAACAAGATTCACAAACATCAAATGAATCACATTCATTTGTTTTTAAAAGACCATTCTTTTGAAGTGTTTGTAAACATTTCTTGTTTATATGACCAAGACGACAATGCCAAATAGGTATCACTCAAGTCCAACTTGAGTTTCTTGGTGTTAGTTTGGTACAATGAACTATTTAAAGTATTTTCATGAACCAATTCATAAATACCATTAATGGGAATAGCTTTAAAATAGAACATACCATTTAAAGAAACTGAATATCCTTTTCATAAAAGATAATACGTAATCATAATGTCTTAATTGGGATACAGAAATAATGTTCCTAGTCAAACTAGGAGCATACAAAACATTCTTCAAAATAACTTCCAAGCCACTTGGAAGTTTTAGGATGTAGTCCCCACGAGCTTCAACTAAGACTTTAGTTCCATTACCCATGAAGAGGCTTACATCCCCTTGATTGAAGTCCCTACTTCTTGTGAACCCCTGCAACAAATTGCAAATATGAGTTCCACATCCGTATCTAATACCCATGTGTATGAAGATGTACATTAGATCAATATGAATCATGTATATTGTACCTGAGGTCTGCCCGGCATCCCTCTTTACTTTCAACTCTTGGAGATGGACGGGACAATTCCTTGCCCAATGTCCAATCTCCCCACACTTGAAGCATGGGTCATTAGTAGCAACCTTTTGCTTCTTCTCTTGTGGTTTGGGTGGCATCCTTGCCACCCTTTTCCCCTTTCCCCAAATGGTCCCTTACCCTTGGCAACTTTTGCCTTGGGTGTGGGATAAGGCCTTTTCTTGTTCCCACCTTCTTGATGGTGAGAACAGGTAAAACCCTTTTACCCATGCCGCCTCGGCCGTTTTGAGCATTGAGTGAAGCTCACCAATGCTTTTGTCCCAAGCATTCATGTTGTAGTTCAACACGAATGTCTCGAACTTCTTGGTAAGGCCATTAAGGATCAAATCCGTGGCCAATTCCTTCGAGACGAGACAATTTAGCCTCTCGAGGCGGTCAATATGACTTTTCATCTTAAGTACATAAGATGAAACTGATTGGTTGTCGTCCATACGACATGCATGGAGTGCTAGAACCGTTTCGAAGCGCTCAACCCTTGCTTGCTGTTGGAACGTTTCCTTCAGCTGGGTTATCATGTCGTAAGCTCCGTGATGTTCATACTCCTTTTGGAGATCTGGAGTCATGCTTGCCAGCATGAGACAAGACACTTGGACAGAGTCCTCAGTGTATTTCAGCCAATCGTTATAGGCCTCCTCATCATCCTCGGTAGGTTGATCGGGGATAGGGTCGTCTAAAACATATGATCTTCTCTCTTGCTTGAGAACGATTCTCAAGTTTCGATACCAATCAATAAAGTTGTTATGATTTAGACGTTCCTTTTGGAGGATCGCTCGTAGCGATTGGGTGGACACGGATGAGTTATCGTGATGGTCATTATTGGTGGCCATCTACAAAATTTAACAAAGATCTATTTTAGTATTTTCGATATTGCTACTTTAATAATTAATGCCTTTTAAGGTCATTATTATATTAAAATCTAGAATCCAACATTACATTTAAATTGTGGTTAGGTGACCTTTATCCCACGATTTTAATTAATAAGGTGGTCAACGATTGACGGTTGCAACCATTTACAGCTTCTAGAGTATGGGATCGACTTTAAACACCATATGTAAAGTCGGCATGTTAATCCCATCAACACCATTTGGAAACCATATTGTAGGTGATCCATTAACATGGTTTGCAAATCAAGACATCCTACTTACACACACGTGTGAGTTTGCCAAAATGAGTGGTTAGGTGACCTTTTCCCGCGAATAGGCATTCTCACCTTAAGTCAAAGTTCCCTCAAAGTGGTTAGGTGACCTTTATCCCACTAAGAGTTCCCAAGTGACTTAAGTGTTATGTAAAAGGACGGTGTTGATGTTGTTTTTCAAATGTTTTAGAGATTTCATAATTCTAGTTTACAAAACTCTTTGTACTTGTATTTTCATGCTTTCAAATACAAGGTACCCTTTGGTCCTTTGATTAAAACCTATTTTAATCTTTAAAATCATCAAATCATTTTAATAACATTTTATTACCTTTTTAATGATTAAGAACCATCATTTTTATAGCTTGTTAAGTTTGTTAATTAGTTTGTTAATGCATATCAAAATATCAACCATACAATCAAATAACAAACATACAAACAAGCATAAACATAAACAACCATAATGTGCATAACCTTAGCTACTATTGTGACCACACTTGTTTGCCATCACAAGTGTGGTCATTTGGCCTTTCCTAAGGGTTGAATACAACACAAAATTGAGGTCTTCTTAGACCCCCACTTGAACTTGCATCCATATGCTTCAAGTTCTTCTTATGTCTTCCTCTTGTGCCTCCTTCCCAAGCATCTTCTTTTACAAAATACATATCCTAATACATATTTTCTAGTAAAAAAAACTAATCTATTATTCATCCCAATGAATAAATAGATAAAATACAAGCACAAAACTTTACAAGCCAATTGAATGATTATAATCAAATAAATCCATTCAATCCAAACCAAAACAACACAAGGTCTTAAGCTAGGTTATGCACTATCATATGAAAAATCATTGACATCACACACAAACAAAACAACCCCATTAAACCCTAATTTTCAGCCAACATAAACTGAAAATTTGGGTTTGTTTGTCCAAACAAACAACAACCAAACATGTCAACCAATTGATATGTCTATCTTTCAAAGTTTAATCATAAGCATGAAGATATAACTTTGAAAGACATGGGTTTATTCAATCAACCAAAAACAGCCTATTTTGAGTTTATAATCATCCTCTAAAACCGATTTTAAAGGACAAAACCAAGCAAGTTACCCACATAACCGGCTCTTGATGTCATTGACGGGTCTGTTAGAACATAAAACCAAGTTTAATCATTTAAACTTTCAGAAAACGCAGCGGATATATAGCTTTAAAACCGATTTTATAAGCTGAAAAATATGTTCTTTAAGTGACCATACATGTGTAAAAAAAAAAACCCATAAATCAAAGGATCATTATATGTGAATAAACATGCTAAATGTATATAAAACAACACAATATGACAGCCACAAAGGGGCTGCCAAACTACCTCTTTCAGCAGCTAAAAGTCGACCAAGATAGAAGATAGGAGGCTGAATATGGCCAAAACTTCAAGCATAGAAGTTCTCAAGTGCTCATTCTCACAAGGCTCTAAGTAGGCATCCTAGTGCTTGTCTTGGACACCAAAAACCCAAAGGAAAGCTGCCAACAGGCCTTCAAAATCGTGAGAAATGGGAGGATGAAAACGACCAAGGTTCCAAGAGAGGAACCCTCAAGTGTGTATACCCCAAGCTCTTTGCAAGACCCCTTCTTGTTAGAAGAACACCACCAAATGAACACCAAAATCGTTCTCCAAAGACCTCTAAAGGCTGCTGCCTTGTTTCGAAATTTAGAGAGAGAGAAGGAGGTGTTTTTGTTGCATGCAAAATAAGATTGATGAGATTGTGCAAGACCCCAACTAGTTAAATGTTTGTGTGTTTTACAAGACTAAAAAAGGTCCAATGAATGCTAAGGAGGGGGCGGCCAAAGGAGAGGGATTAAAAGAGTTTCCCTCCTTTAATTTTGTAACACACACATATTTTAACTAGTCATTTATCACACAATAAAAGGTCACCATCTAGACTTATTTTATAATTGTGACATATGTGTTCTTTAATTAAACAATTTAATTAAAGTACACACATATGTTATTAGTGTTATTTAAACCCCTTTTAAATGACAAGAATAACAATAAACTCATCAACAATTATCCTTATAATTTGTTCCATCTCATATGCAATTTATTTAGAAAACCCATTTTCTAAATTGGTGTAAATATTTAATTGCATGATCATATCATCATTAATATTAATTGGTGTTTGCTAAGCTTGTTATTGGTATAACCCGACTTGGATCATGACGTACTAACCGCATCAATATCTACGTGTCTTGGGCATACAGAATCCTACAACTTTAACTTAGTGCTTTGCTGTTCTGAAACATTAACAGTACGTAAGGCTAGGTTCAGGTATGATATAAGGTAATTGTGACAGACGTATGTAGTCAAGATGGAATTTGTTCATCTTATCATTGAGAGTTAGATGTCTAAGGCCTGTTAAAGCTAAATCATCGGAGAATGACAATTCTGTGTCTCTAGGATTTAACATGACATCTGTCACAAAAGGATGGATGATTAATTCACCTAAATCATTTCAAGTATGGTACTTGAAGGAGATGATGTTATTGAATGGCACCTAGTCATACGTATTAAGGGTAGTAAACCGTTGTTAGGCGGTATTTACTGCTTACATCAATTTTCTATGAATCTTGTGCAAGTGGGAGAATGTTGGATCTTATATGCCCAAGACACATATAAGATTGATGTGGTTAGTACGTTATGATCCAAGTCGGGTCATACCCAATAACAAGCCAAACAAGCACCAATAAATATTTGTTCGTTGATGAGATCATACAAATAAATATTAGCTCCAATTTAGAAAACGGGTTTTCTAAAACATTGCTTTTATAAATGAACAACATTATGTAGATGATTTGTTCATGAGAAATCATTTGTTTCATTATTTAAGTTACTTAAACAATGACAAATGAAAGTGTTCTAGTGTTATAAAATTAAAAGGGGTTTTAGTTTTATAAAACAAAGGGATAGAGTAACATTTTATAAAAGAAAATGGGAGGAAACCCACTTGGGGTCCAATTCGGCCGCCCCTTTTGGCCTTGGGAATCCTCCTTTGGGTCTTGGTTCATGCAATAATAAACCCACTCTAACACTCTTCCATAGAAACACCTTTTCTCACACACACACAAGCAAATTCTCTCCTACTTCTTCTTGGCCGAAAACAGCTTTGCAAGCCTCAAATTCAGATTTGTTTTGGGTAGATTCGGATCTACAAGAAAAGTAGCAAGTTGGTGTTTTATTACCTAACAAGTAGGTGTCTTGGAAGGGCTTGTGGGTATCATCTCTTGACGGCTTCTACATTGATGTCTTAGCTTTCAAACATCATCATTTTCTTGCATCATTCTCCATGTTTCAAAGGTAGTAATGTGTTCTTGAGTGTTTTTGATAGCATGTCTTCCATATAAATAGATCCTTGTCTTGGGTTTTGTTTTAACAAGTATATATGATACATAGACTCACGTTTTTGACCTTAATTCCGCTGCATTTTACATAATAAATGGTTAATATGACTTTGGTAGGATCTACAAAACCCATCAGTTATTGGGTATGACCCCTTGGATCATAATATTCCCACTTGTTCTAGAATAACATAGCAACAATCTACTCTGATACATAGAAGCAAGCATAAATACCGCCTAACAACGTTTACTACCCTTAATACGCATGACTTAAAGCCATTCAATAACATCATCCCCTTCAAGTATCCAACTTGAAATGATTTAGGTGAATCAATCATTTATCCTTTGTTTCAGATGTCATGTTAAATCCAGGACATAGAATGATCATTTCTTGTTGATTTAACTTAATCAGGCCTTAGACATCTTGCTCTCAACGAATAAGATGAACAAATTCCATCTTGACTACATATGTTTTCACAATCACCTCGTGTCACATCTGAACATAGCCTTATGTACTGCTCGTTATTTCAGAGCAGTGAAGAGCTAGCTCAAAGTATAATATTTGGTGAATATCAAAACCCAATATGTATCTTAGGTCGGAGGATACCAAATGATATTCACCTTTACTCAAATTTACTTATGATCAATCTAGAAGATTCCATGTAGTAAAATTGAGATGCGGGTCAGTCCAATATTTGTATCCCACAATATCTATGACCTTGGTAGCAACCAATTGCTCTATATTCATTCCTTATGAATATCCACCAATCCATGTTCATAATAGTCTTATGTTCATATTTGTCCCCACAAACATGACCGACTACGGACATTTAGAATAATAAACATATTCATGGATGTATACATGCTAAAATGAATAAACTCGAATATCACAAGTATATGAAGAGTTAAATATTACATTGTTTCAAATTTTTAATACTAAACAAATCAATTCCAGTCACTAGAATATCGAAGTCCTAAGGCACAAGTATGACTTTTATGCTTTGCCCTTCAAGGAGCTTCGTGAGTGGATCCACATGTATTGATCGGTGTGAACTTTACGAATACATTTTTCCCTTTTCAACCTCATCCCGTATGTAGTTGAATTTCCGCCATATGCCTAGCCTTTGAAGAGGACAGGGTACCTTGATTTGTGCAATCGTACCCTCGTGATCACAAAAGGATTTCTAGGGGTCTTGAATGGTAGTGACCACTCTAGGTGGGCGATAAATTTCTTTATCCATGCAGCTTCCTGAGCTGCTAATAAGCGGCTATGTATTTGGATTTTGTAGTGGACAATGCTACCCATTCATAATGAAGACATACCCCGATTGAGAATCATCTCGAATGGTTTAGAAACTTGCATCCGTGTAACCCTTTACAACAAGTTCCTCTCCATTAGATCCGTATATTAGAAACATTTCCTTAGTCCTTCTAAGGTATTTCAATATACTTTTAATAGTCATCTAATGGTTATTATCTGGATTCTGCTAATATCTACTCATCATGATTAACGCGCATGACTCGTCCAGTCTAGTGCATATTATCGCATACACGATGGATCCTAGTTGACGCATATGGGACGTCCTTTATTTGATATTGCTCATCCTTTGAGCTTGGACATTGAGATGTACTAAATATTGTCCCTCTTTGAATAGGTACCATACCTTTCTTAGAGTTTTTTCATCTTGAACCTTTTCAAGACTTTATTAATGTATGCACTTTGATTTAAACCTATCAACCGCGTCGATCTATCCCTATAGATCTTTATTCCAAAAATATAGGCGGCTTCACTGAGATTTTATGGAAAAAAACTTCGAAGCCAGGTTTTGACACCTTCCATGGTTGGAATATTTTCAAAAGGTAGTATGTCATTAACATACAATACTAAGAATGTTATTATACTCCCACTAGCCTTCGTATATACACAATCCTCATCAGCGTTCTTGATGAAACCAAATTTTTGATCTCTTCATCAAAATGTTGATTCCAACTTCTCAATGCTAGATTCAATCCATAGATTGACTTCTTTAGCTTGCATGCTTTTAGGATGTTGTGGATCGACAAAACCATCTGGGTGAACCATATGGACAGTCTCTTCGAGATGTCCATAAGACAAGTGGTTTTGACATCCATTTGCCAATCTTATACTCATAATATGTAGCTATGGCAAATAATATCCTTATTGACTTTAGCATTGCCACAGGCAAGAAAGTTTCATCATAATCAACCCCTTTGAGTTTCATTGAACCTTTTGCTACAAGTCTTGCTTTAAGTATCCAAGTTTCCATGTATATCCATTTTCATCCAACCGGTTTGGAGTTACGTGGAGGGTCAACCCATTCCCAAACTTGATTGTCATACATGGATTGCATCTTAACGTTCATGGCATCCAGCCATTTGTCATAATCCAAATTGGACACTGCTTCATGGTATGTGGTTGGCTCATAGGAGTCAACCACATAGCATCCATTCATGAAAATCCATATCTTTCAGGTGGAATGCTAACTTTACCAGATCTACGAACGTTTTTGTGTGTATTGATCAACCGCTTGATCATCATCAACAACCTCTTGTTGATTGCTAGTGTCAACCAAATGTGTATTGGCTTGTAGATTTTGATCCTCATCAAATTCCACTATTCTATACGTTATTCCTTCCATAAGGAACTTAGTTTCCAAGAATTCAGCCTTTCGAGCAATAACTACTCTTGCTCTGTTGGATCAAAGAAGTAGTATCATATACAATCTTTGGGATATCCAACAAATATACACTTAGTGAATCGACTATCTTGGTCAGGTCCATATTCAAAATACGAGCCTTGGAGAGCATTGCGAAACCCAATATGATAGAGGTAGTTAGCCTATAGCCATCATAGATTTGAACCATATCCAATAGGGTTCGATTTCTTCTTTCAGACACACCATAATGTTGTGGTGTTCCAGGTGAAGTAAGTTGTGAGACAATCCCATAACCTTTTAGATGGTACTGAAAGCATCATTGAGGTATTCACCTTCTCTATCTAAACAAAGAACTTTGATAGTTTTATAGAGTTGATTTTCTACTTCATTCTTGAAAGTTTTGAACATTTCAAAAGCTTCATGTTTGTGTGTCATCATGTACACATAACCATAGCGACTATCATCATCGGTAAAGGTAATGAAGTATCTTCACCATTTACAGTCATTGTCTTAAAAGGCCACATACATCCGAATGTATGATACCTAATAATTCCTTTGCCCTCTCGCTAGTCCCACTAAAGGGCGACTTGGTCATCTAGCTTGTAAACAAGGTTCACACTTATCGAATGAAACATTTTCATTTGTTTTTTCAAATAACCACTCTTTTGAGGCATTTGAATCCGATTCTTGTTTATGTGACCAAGACGACAATGCCAAATATAAGAATCACTTAAACCCATTTTAAGTTTCTTGGTGCTTGTTTGGTATAATGAGCTATTACAGGATGAATCATTATGAACCAATTCATTGATTCCATTAAAAGGCATAGCCTTGAAATAAAATACATCATCCACACAAACATAAATACCATTGTTAGCAAACTTTAAGTCATAACCATATGTTCTAAAAGGGAAATCAAAATTATGTTCCTAGTCAAACTAGGAGCTACAAAATGTTCTTAATGACAACTTCCAAACTATTTGAAAGCTTCAAAATTTGTCTCCTTAGGCTTCGACATCAACTTTTGCTCTGTTGCCCATGTAGAGACTTGTGTCTCCCTTCTTGAAGTGCTTATTTCCTATGAACCCCTGCAATAAATTGCAAAAAGAGTTCCATATCCGGTATCTAGTACCCATGTGTTTGGAGAAATAACATTTCAACCAATGTGAATTATGAAAGTTGTACATGAGGTTTGCCCAGCATCCCTCTTGTTTCTCAACTCTTTGAGATAGGTTGGACAATTCCCTTTCCAATTTCCTTTCTCTCCACACTCAGAGCATGGATCATTCTCCGTTACCTTAGGCTTCTTAAGCTTAGGCTTTAGAGGTTCTGCTTTATCCTTTCCTTTTTCCCTTTTCCTTTGATGTGCCCCTTTCCTTTGGCAACATTTGCCTGGGATAAGGGAATGTCCTTTTCTTATTGCCTTCCTCATTGATCGAGAGAACAGGTAGAACCTTTCTACCCATCCCTACCTCGGCTGTTTTGAGCATTGCGTGTAGCTCACGAATACTCTTTTCCTATCCGTTCATATTGTAATTCATTATGAACGTCTCAAACCTTTTGATTAGCCCATTAAGGATCATATCCGTGGCAACCTCTTTTGAGACGGGACATTACGCCTCTCAAGGCGATCAACGTGGCATTTCATCTTAAGAACATAAGATGATACTGATTGGGTTTCTTCCATATGACACGCATGAAGTGCTCGAACCGTTTCGAAGCGTTCTACCCTAGCTTGTTGAAGGAACATTTCCTTCAACTGGGAAATTATGTCATATGCCCCATGTTGCTCCAAGTCCTTTTGGAGTCCGAGAATCATAGTTCCCAACATAAGGCAGGAACCCTGCATGGAATCCTCAGTGTATTGAAGCCAATCGACATAGGCCTCAACATCCTCAGGGTCGGGTTGGTCAGGAATAGGATCGTCAAGGACATTGGCCCTTTTTTCTTGCTTGAGAAAAATTCTCAAGTTTTGATACTAGTCCATAAAGTTATTATGGTTAAGACGATCCCCTTTTAAGATTGTTCTCAGTGATAGGGTAGGGACGGTCGGGGTGGTAGCATTGTGGTTGCGGTCATTACTACAAAATTACAAAGTTCATTTTAGTATTTCTAAAAATAGCATTTTAATTATTAATACCCTTTACACGTCTCATAGACAATTAATAATTAAAATCTAGAATCCAACGTTACATTTAATGATGGTTAGGTGACCTTTATCCCATTATTTAAATTACAAGGTAGTCAACATTTGACAATTGCAACCCATTGCAACTTCTAGCTTTATGGGATTGGTTAACATCTTATGTTTAGTCGGCATGTAAAATCCCATCAACACCATTGTACCCCATGCTTCGGTGACCCTATGCACATGGTTTCCAATTCAAGTCCTCCTACTTACACCCACGTGTGAGTTTACACATACAAGCGGTTAGGTGACCTTTATCCCACAAATTGTTAAGCTCACCTCAGACACACAGTTCCCTAAATGTGGTTAGGTGACCTTTATCCCACAAGTAGTTCTCAAGTGATTCGAGTGTCGTGTAAAGGATGGTGTTTAACTTGTTTCCAAAGGGATTTAAGTTTCCATTAATTCTAGTTATGAAAACTCTATGTACCTTGTATTCGCATGCTTCAATACATGGTACCCTATGGTTCTCTTTTAATAAAACCTCTTTTATTTTGAAATCATTAATCCTTTTAGTAGTTACTTAATGATTAGGAATCAAAAATTCAGCTTTTTGTGATAATTTATTTAAATTGTTAAGCGTATCCATATATCAACAATCAATATAAAATGAATAATCAAACACAGCATATATCAAACAACCACATGTGCATAACCATTGCCACTATGTTGACAACACTTGTTTGCCATCACAATGTTATCATTTGGTCTTTCCTAAGGGTTGAACACAACCCAAAGATGAGATCTCCAAAGACCCCCACTTGAACTTGCATCCAAATGCTTCAAGTCCTTCTCTTGTGTCTTCCTTTGTGCTTCCATCTTGTGCATCTTCTTTTACAAAATTTATATCCTAATACAAATTTTCTAATAAAAGAAAACATACTTAATCTATCTATTACATCACAAATGAATGAATAAATAGATTACATCCAAACACAAGCACAAGGAATAATTATTACAACCCATAAGAATGAAATCAACCAAAACAAACATCCATATAAAACCTAATCAATACAAGGTCAAGGCTAGGTTATGCACCAATATGAATCATCATATACAACATCCAAGAACCAAATACCCCCATATGACCCTAAATTTTCAGCCAACATAAACCAATAATTTAGGGTCTTTTGTCCAAACAAAAACATAATCAACTACTTGATATCTTTCTTTCAAGGTTTAATCACAAGCATGTTAGATATAACCTTGAAAGATTGGGGATTTATAACATCACCACAAAACAGCCCCTATAAGGTTGTTAAGCACCATAAAACCAATTTACAAGAACAAATGAAACTAGTCATCCACATATCCGGCTCTAGATGCCAATGCTGGGTTTGTTGAACCAAACAAGTTAGTTTAACCATTTTAAACTATGAAAACACAGCGGAATAATACCTTAAATTTATCATTAGTAATCTGAAAATTAAGGCTAATAACAAAACATCAACAAACCCAAGAACATAGGATCTTATATATGTGTTTGAACTAGCTATCAACAAGATATAACAACCCAAAACAAACCATACATGCTACCTTTAGTAAGCTGCAGAAAACGATTTTGAGTGAAGAAGATGATGTTGTTGAACAGACAAAACATCAAGGAAAGATGTCCTCAAGCATTCATACCCACAAGCATCAATCAAACACACGCTTTTGCTAGGATTTGTGCACCAAAATCGGGTCAAGGAGGCTGTTGGAGCCTTGTTCCAGCCGTGAACAAGCAAGAAGGGTGCTAGACCCTTTTTCAGCTTTGAACTCTTTCTTCCATAAGAAGAGTTGATTTCTTGTGACCCTTTTGCATATTAGAGAGAGAGAGAGCTGGATAGATGGTGTATGTTGTTCTAAGAATTTTCCATCAAGACAACCAAAGAATAACAAAAGGGGAGAGCCACCTTCAATGGGGTGGCCGAACCCTATTTGGGTTTTAGTTTTCCCCCCAAAATCCCTTTTTATCTTTGTTAAACTAATGTTTAAGATAGTTTATATAATTAACCTTTTAATTATATAACACATACACACTTTTATTATTTGATGTTATTTAACTAAATTAAACAACATTACAAATAATATCCATGAACAAATATCCATATAAGTTGTTCAATCCCATATGCAACTTATTAGAAAACCCATTTTCTAAATTGGTGTATTTGTTTAATTGTATGATCATATCATCAAATTAATAATATTTGGTGTTTGCTAAGCTTGTTATTGGGTATGACCCGACTTGGATCATAACGTACTAACCACATCAATGTTCTATGTGTCTTGGGCATAAAGAATCCAACACGGAAGACAAATTACCTTCGGAAATGTTTTATATTAGGAAGAGAGATTTTACTGTGTAACGGATAATCTCTTGGGCCCCACACTGTAAAAAGCAAAGATTTTGTTAATGATGTCGGATTATTTAACTGATTTTAACCTTACCGCCACTATCATTTCTTCCAGTAAAACATCACATCACCTTATCCTAACCCCATTACCTCTTTTCCACCCTCTTTTAAATAATCCCGACTACTCACTTTCATTTCCTTACTTGCAATTTTTACTGCCCCTAAAGATTCTCTACACTCCAACTTTACCCTAGCTCAAATTCATCCTTATTCACCTTTCTCCAATGGCACTCAACCCTCAACACAACCAAGTAGCACTTCTTGATTCTTCAAGAGATGCTGACTTCTCTGAAATCATCTCCTTCCTCACCCAATCATCTTACTACATAGCCTTACCGTTAACCCCACTATTTACTACAATCAAATGGCCGAATTTCAGGAAAATGGTCAAGTCGAAACCCTAAATGGGATTCATGTACTAAGGTCCAGCATTTGTGGACAAGAGTTGGTCATTACTAAACAATTTATCAGGGAGCATCTCGAGCTTCATGATGAGGAGCTCCTACTGAATTCCCCAAAGAAGATTGAGGCAGCACTTATATCCTCATGGGATATGGTGGAGACCTCAGCAGGTCGACAGTCTACAAGTACAACTTCTCCTACAACTGGAAGTTCCTCCTGCATGTTGTTCTCCACTGTTTTGTCCAACAAATCTGGGGGATGGGATCAAATCCCATATGAACTAGGATGCTTAGTTTATGGACAGGTGAGAGGCCTCCGCTTCAATTACTCAAGATTTGTGTTCACCAATCTCATTAGAAATCTTCAAAGGGAGACATTCTTTATGTATCCCCGATTCATTCAACACATAATCAACTGTGAGTTGGAACGAGTATGATTGTCTGTGCAGCTGCTCTGACTCTCCCTCACATGAGGCCTACTATCTTCAAGAATTTGAAGAAGGTGTCCACCAACTTCACTGGAAGGTACACTTCTCTACTTCTAGGTATGATTGAGCGCATAGCTCCTGGTGACATCCCTGTTCACCCCACAGGTGATGAACCCACACTAGCACCACCTCCACATTGCCAATAGTGCCTTCTCTACCCATCACCTTCACATACCAGAGACGTCATAAACGAATCCTTATTCAATCTACTCTGATGAGTAAGCACCTCCAGTTCAATCCCAAAAGACTAGAGTGGAAACATGGGCTCCCACTCAGTCTAAGGTCTCACCATCCTTCTCATTCGACCTCAATTTGGGTTTTGAGCCTCCTCAGTCTCACCCATGAGCCTGACACCCAAACCAACAGCCCTCAGGATGAGTATTTACACTCTTCTGAGCAGCCAATAAGGGATAGCCCCACCAAAGGCTCAATGCCTGTAGACATTAACCAAGGTACCGGGTCAATAGGCTTAACATACCTATCCTTCATTGACCTTCTGCTTAAAACTGATGAAGATATAACATCTCTCTACGACAATGAAGTTGATCTACAAAACCCTCTCCAAGATCAATAGAGCCCAGAGAGATCCCTTATCTCTAGCCCCCATCAGCAACCCACAACTGAGGTGAGTCCCACTGGTGTGGAGGGGACTCATACAGATTCAGCTGGCACTACAGAAGGTGCCTCAATGGACCCTATGGACAGTGGTAACATATCTAAGACTGAATCTGTGGCAACTATGCCGTTTGATGACTCTGAAAGAGACATCATTCAACAAGGGAATCAGGGTGCCAAGAAACAACATCTAGTGGTGAGGCTGAATATACTAGGAATGTTACCTCATCTCCCCATGATTCTTCAAAAGAAGATGAGGGAAGCATGCAACTCCTCATAAAAGACCTTCTGTCTAAAGTCTCAAACCTTGAATCCTTGTCAGCAACTTGAGATTGACATCTCAACTCTTAACTAGCGGAGAAACAGACCGGAGACCTGTGAGGCATGTACCTGTTCAGGTCTCATTGACTTCTTCCACCAGCTCATCTAACTCTCAAGATGATGCTGAACCACAAGGGGGAGAATGTTCACAAACAAACACTTGAGGACCCAGAGATTCACACTTCAACTTCAACATCTTCTACTCCTGTCATCACTTTGTTTGAGCCATCTCAATTGTACTTCAAATCAACCCAAGATGCTTTGAGATCTCTACAGACTCTTCAACAAGTTTCTGTTGAGATCATCTTCTGATCAGCCAAGCATAGATGCTGTAATGATTTACGTTGGAGCTGAAGAGCTTCAGAGGCTTACTGCATCTTCTACCATTGTGGAAGAAGTTGGTCAACCTAAGGTCCACATGGAACCTAAGATTCATTTCGAAGGGGAAATGGGGACTGATGGCCCAGCAACTGAAACAGCTGGGATAGAATCTGCATCTCCTCAAACTTCCGAAGCTGAAGTTAAAGCCTCGGAATAACAAGCTGAATCTTCCGAAGCTGAAATGGAAGTTGCGGAAGGATTGTTCAAGATGTCCGAGGAACTGATCATCACAGATGCAATCCTAGAATGGCATCTGAGGTGAACAATGAGAACTTTCTAAATCTACCTCTATCCCAGACACCCTCTTTGCCTTTCTCACAATCAGAATCCACTCTCTAGACCACCACAGTCAGGCCCTTCAAAGATAACAAAGGGAAAAGGAAGATGACTGCAGAAGAGCTTCAGGAAGAGGAGAAGATTGAGAAATTAAAGAAGAAAGGAAGACTTCCAACTGAGAAGTTGCTAGCTGCTAGTACAAAAGCAGTTGCAGCCAATCAGGAGGCTGTCAACAACAAAAGGAGAGAAGAGATAATTGATCAGCTCATCCAATTGGGAGCTACCAATAAAGAAACACTCCTGCTACCACTAAAGGAGTTGGTGAAACTGGAAACAGAAACCAGACTGCAACATGAGAAACAACAAGAAGCAGCCAGTTTAGCCTTAGAGAAAGAGAAAGAAGAAGAACAAAGGAGGCTGACTTGCAGCAGAGGAGAGATAGGATAGAGTTCCTAATCTCTAGAGGCTTCAATCTTCAAGAACTCTCTCCACACAACAATGAAACAATCCTTTGGCTCTACAACAAAGAGCTGGATCAAATGGAGAAAGAGAGAAGAAAGGTTGCAAGAGAATAGCTAAAGGAAAGGAAGAATAAGGAGGAAGAAGCAAAGGCTACTGCAACCAGGAAGCTCGGTGAGAAGGCCTGGATGAAGGACTATCTCCGGGCTCATGGCTTCTTTGGAATAGTGGGTCCCATGTCAGAGAGGACACCCAACGGATTGTCAGCGAAATCAAGGGTAACATCCGCTTGGGAAGAGAAAAGAGATGTATAGAAGGGTAAAGGGATGCCTTCACTGCAACTACTCAGCCACAACCTGATCCCTCACCTTACCCTTCACCGTCAAAACTGAGCCTTTCCCCCTGAACCCACATCCTTACCTCACCCATTTCATCACCTCAACCACCCAAACTTCCCATCCTTCAACATAAACACTTATCAGAACCTCTGAACCACAACCTACCCAACAACCATCCCTTCAGCCTTCTCAAACTCTCTCTTGAGGAGTTCAAGGTAATCAAGACTAAGCTCACCACTGCACAACTTTGAGCGAAGTCTCATGTGAGAAAAACTCTATCAATATCACCTATGTTGATGGATATTCATGTTCCCTCACAATAGATCGATTCCTTGATTTGCCTAGAGGAACATTGGACCAGGCAGCTAGACTTTTAGGCCTTAACTCAGATTCACTGAATGATGAAGAGAAGAAACTTAGAAGATAATGGTGACTCTACTGGATACTAAGAAAGAGGACAAGATTCCTAGTCAGTCTCTTCTGGCTAGAAAGAGAATAATCCGGTGGAGGTTCGATGAAACTTCTCATAACTTTGTTGTGGAAGGGAGAATGGTGAAGTCAACAGACTTAATGCAACCTCTATTTTACACTCCAGCAGATTTGATATTGCTGAGTTAGCAGAAAAGCCATTCTCCAACTCCTCCAACTCTGAAGTTGTTGCACTCATCAGAAATCATCTCAGCAGTCTTCATCTAGCCAAGCTAACTGCAAAAGCCAAGATTGAAGAAGAGTTGAGATTGAGAAGACAAAAAGACAAGGAAAGACCTCCTACCAAGGGCACTGCCTTTCTACAGATGGTAGAGGGTCCCGAATTAGAACCTATAGTTAGATGGGAATATGATTATAGTTTCTATCAACTAACTCTTTTCAGAGGGCAACAACAGAGGGTACACATCATCCAAGGTGATAGACTAGACTTCCTGTGTACCAAGGATTTATACAAACTTCTCAGCACCACATCAGGGAAGAACAAGGAAATAGATAAATATCTACTCTCCTTCATGCTGAAAGTTTTGAGAAGTAGAAACAAGTGAGTTTTGGTAGCATCTGCCTAGGGGGAGTTTGTTGGATCAAGAGAAGGCTGGTGCAACCAAAACCAATCACTTAGATAGTTTCGGTGCTACAATGCAAAGGCTTCTAAGCTTAGCATGGAACTTCTGAAGGTTCTAGAGTTCTTCCGAAGATAAAGTGAACGATCAGCTTTTGAAGACAGAACTCTACTTCCGAAGTCAAGAGCATGCTTCAGAAGATCAAGTCTTAGAAGAACAATCAAAATACTAATTCTGAAGTATGAAGAAAAGAAGATGTTCCCAGTCTTGGAAGAAGCAGCCTCTTCCAAAGTATAAGTGGCTTCGGAAGTACTTGTTCTACCGAAGCCACTTAACCTTCGGAAGACACTACTAGAACCAGTGGACAATAGTATGGTCTCTGACACTCCGTTGTAGACCTCTGATACTGTATGGCATTTCTCAAAGAGCCATGTAGTTTACCATACTTTATTCCACTTTTACCTTTTATGATAGTACATGTTTACCAACTTTAGTTGGTGACAAAGATAGTCAAGACATGTCCTGACTACCATATCTCACATAAGACTTTATCTGAGATACCTTAAACTATAGTCTTGTAGTTAGGCTTTAGTTATAGGATCCCAGTTGGTATCAAAGTATATCCGATTGTAGGTAGTATTATATATAGTTTCTCATTGTAACTCGAAAAGATAAGCTTGTAAGAGTCTTGTAATATTTGAGTTGAGAAGCAATATATGCAACTACCTTGAAAATTACTTTCTGTGTTCCTTATTTCTTACTATATTATGATCAACTCTTATTGACTCTATCTTCATTCGAGTGTTGTTCAAAGTGAGCTTAAGAGAAAAACTAAGTGTTAAGTGACCTAAATCGATCCTGCAGATTTGTTCCAAAGACTTTTGGGAACATGCTTTATATGATATACCTTTTACCATAAAGTTGGACCACCTTTCCGTTGCAACTCTGATTGACTTACCAACTTTCACAACATGGTAAAAGGTCCATGCTTTTGGTAAACTGCACATTGAGGTCTTGAGTCTGTTACTTTCTACTTTATGTACTTTTGTCTAGGGCTAGCAAAATGGGTACCTGTTTAGACATGATAAAACCTTTTAGCAAAAAATGCATTATGCATTTTTTTACTTTTTTAAAATAATTAAAATTAGGAGTCTTGGATTTATCATTTCTTCTTCTTGATACCTAAACATACAAATGTTAAACTCAAACCCCCAAATCTAAATGTTAAAGGAGTCGTTTTCATGTTTGATACTTGTGCTAATCGCGTCGTTCGTGACCTGTTAAACACGATAAAACATGATTTTTCAGCCCTACTTTTATTCTTTTTGTAATATATTAGGATGTGAGCTATGGCATGTCATAGTCATTAATCAAAAAACAATCTGCCTTTTGACTCTACATTAATTTTGTTGTTTTCTAGATCATGTATCCACCTGGCCTTCAAAGTATGGCCGACTATAAGATGTAGTATAAAGTATCTCAGGTCCCTTTGTAATCTTTAATCCTTTTATGCTTTCTAAAAACTTGTAAGGAACTTGAGATCAATATACAACATTCTTGTAAACCAAATTACTTGTGTTATTTGTTATTGTTCTTGTTCTTGTTCTATCTCTTTATTGACTAGGATTGTGTAAGAGTGATATTCTTACTGAGAATCAAATATGATAATCAAGTCAATGATTGAGTGGCGGAAACAAACAATCGAACATTCAAGCAAGAAAATTACTCATAAATATTGTTTGTATTAATATACGAAAGTTGATAAGTTACAGAGAATAATTACAACAAAAATTCTCTATCTATCAGTCGTCACCTCTAAGTTGATTAGTTAATGCGAAGAGAAAATGTTGGACCAAAAGAACCAATGAGCCTGATCAGAAAAACCTCTAAGTCCCACAGACATCACAACAACTGCTGAAGACTTGATCAGTTGTTTGACAAAGTCTGAAGATTTCAACAGCTGAAGACTAAAGTACTGAAGACTTCAAAAGCTAAAGACCAAAGTCTGAAGATCAACAGCTGAAGACTAAAGTACTGAAGACTTCAACAGCTGAAGACCAAAGTCTGAAGATCAACAGCTGAAGAACAAAGTACTGAAGATCAACAGCTAAAGACTAAAGTATTGAAGACTTCAACAGCTGAAGACTAAAGTACTGAAGACTTCAACAGCTGAAGACTAAAGTACTGAAGACTTCAACAGCTGAAGACCAAAGTCTGAAGATCAACAGCTGAAGAACAAAATACTGAAGATCAACAGCTGAAGTACAAAGACTGAAGACATTAGCTGATGACAACAGCTGAAGTTCAAGTACAAGTACTGAAGCCTTCAGAGTTTGTTACAACAGCTGAAGAAGCATTCTTCAGTTGTTGTGATGGTTTCCTTTTAGTAGTTTTCTTTTTGTTCAGTATTTGTAAAACGACTGAAGAGCATGTTCTTCAGTCGTTGTAGCTTCAGTAGTTCTTTTCAGTAGTTGCAGTGATAGTTAACACTTAGCATTTTTGTAAGAAGATGTCAGCTGTTTGACATCTTCAGTAGTTGTGTTAACTATCAGTAGTTTGAATAAATTCTGTTAGATGTCACTATCAAGTGACATCAGCAAACGTCACATCTCCTATATAATAGGTGTTGACCTAATTGTATGTGTTACATTCTGTTACCACGAAAGCGAATATTGAATGAAATATATTTTGCAGAATTCTTTCTGTCTATAACCGTTTGTTCTTACCTTGAATATCTTTTGTGTTCTTGTGAATTGGCTAATTCATTGTTTGTTCTCCGCTGCTATACTCTCAAATCAATCAAACGTAGATCACTGATCCTAACAGAAAACACTTATCCGCATTAGAGTTTTGTCTTCCGCATTAACTAATGCGGAAGATAACAGTTGTTATTTTTCTTGCAGATCTTCATCCGCATTTCATCTTGGACTTGTGGGATTCCAGCTGAACAATCATCAATTCACCTATGAGTTGGCATGTATGATCCTTTCGGGTGCTACAATACTCCCCCTAAGGATTATACAGCTTGGTTTTCCTCAATGTTTAGGAAGTGATTGATGTTGTGAAGATTCATGGTCTTCAGGAGGTAGTATGAATGCAACTTTAGTGGGATCCAGGATAGCCTTGATCATGTTTACAAAATAAGTTGCTTCTAACATCCTGTCTCCTACTCAACACATGTATTTTCATTCTGCTTATGTTGTAGATGGCTTCCATTGGTAACTTTTTCAGTGAAATAGGTTCCCATATGGAGATTGTGGAAAGACCATCTCTATGAATCAATAAATTTCCTCCCATATCCACTTCAAGCTTAACAATATTTCCAAGTTGCAGTGTTGTTTTCTTCTTCTTTCTTTTGTCTTTAATATTTATTCTATCATAGGCTAGTTTCAACAACCTGATGCATTTCAGAAAGAAGTGCATGTCTTGTTCACCCAATTTGTTGTTTAATTCCCTGAAGTGCCTGGTATAAATGTAGTAGATGTATGATTCATCAAGTAATCTTACTTCATATCCACTGATTAGTTTTATGTCAGCTCCTTCTTTTCCTCCCTAATTCCTTTCTATCACCATATCATAGGTTTTCTCATCATAGTACACATTTGAGATGGGAGTGGAGGAGTGAGTACCAGATACTACTTTCCTCTTCAATGACTCAGTTGGCTTTACTTTTAACTCAGGGATATAATTTCCTCTGCTTCCATCTTTTTCTTCTTATCTAGTGGATTGACAAAAGTTTTATCTTTTCTTAAGCAAATTGTCTTTAATGAATTGAAGTTGTTTGTTCTTCTAACATCTTAAGTATGTTCTCAAATTCATATCCCCTGAACATAGCTGCATGATTGATCAGTTCAAGTTGAGCTAGCTCCTTCAAATCATGAATCTCAAGGGCATTTACTAGAGCTGAGTACTTTGTAAAGAATTATACTAGCCCTGAGATTCTCTTCACCATGAACATGTTCCATGTGTTGTCATACTTCCAGGCTATTATCTTCTGATCTACCTTGCCCTTGGGAGTTGACACCCCTCTGATCGGTTCTACAGTAGTCACTCCTTCTTGCAGCTTCAACTGAGATGGTTTTGCAAACCATTCAGGGTATTTGTGGAGCACTGGGGCAAGTAGTTCTTGGCCTTTTTGGTTCAACAGTATGTCTTCAGCTGACACTCTGCTTTTGGGCTTGGTCCTTGTCAATTCTTCTTCCAGTTTCTTGAGTTTATCTTTCTTTTCATTGATCAATTGAAGAGTTCTAGCTCTTAAAGATTATCTTTATGTTGGCAATCCTTCTTCTTGTGAATCCCTGACTTGAGAGATACTCCTTCATTTCCTTATCAGACATGTGGAAAGGATCAGGAAATAATGATTCATGGGATGAGGTTGATTTCTTCATTTGAGACAGTTTTTGTAGGGGACCCCTTCTTGGCAGTGGTATTTCATACCCTGTAGATTTCTTCAAGGATGAGTCTTTATGTTTTGGAGTATCCTTTGTCATTATCTTCTCATATTCAGTGTCTATTGTTGGATCAAGTAACAATTTCACTTTCTCTTCCTCCTCCTTCATTCTCTCATAGGTCATTCCAAACACTTCATCAGGATCATAGCCTTGATTGATCAAAAACATGGCTTTAATCATCAAGTCATCAGTTTGAGCTTTGGTTACCATGTCTTCCACTGACTGTTCTGCTTTAATAGGACTGTCCATGAGAACATCCTTTTCAACTTCATATTCGTCAGCAATTTCTCCTTCTTCTAAATCAATTGCTCCAGCCAACTTTTTCAACTGAGCTTCTGCCTGCTCATGTTCTTCCAAAAATTTAGCAATTGCTGCTAAACTTCTTGGGTCATCTTTTTGTTTCTTTGCTAGTTCTTCTTCAATTATTGGTCTCTTACCTTTAGCTTTTTCAGCCAAATACTTCCTCTTTCGTGAGTAAGTTTGAAGTTGAGGGCTAGAGGTTTCAGTTTGTTCTTCTTGTTCAGGGACCTTTTCAGGTGTACTTGGCTCTTGATCCTTCATTTTACTTTTCTCATTTTCTTTCTATTCATTTCAGTTTCTTCTTTCCTTTCTTTCTTATCTTTCTTTGAGTTCTTCTTTTTGTTCTTCAGTTAATGAAACAACAGAGACAATTTGCAGAGTTAATTCTTTTTCCAAAGGCACTGGTGATTTGGGAATAAAGACAATAGGCTCTGCCTCAGTTCTTTGATTGTTTATGAATTCCCAGAAATCATCATCATGTTGAATTGTTTAGATGCAATACTATCCAAAGCACTGAAGAGTTCTTCAAATTCACCTTTTTCAGAGTCTGAATAACTAGTGTTTCCAGAATACACTACCATGTCTAGGTTTTGGTCTTTGATCTTAGTTTGACCTTCATCATCTACTTGTTCTCCATTCTTATCTATTAATTGGTTGTCATCATCATCAACCTTTTCTTGTTTTTCTTTCTCATCATCATCCTTCACTTCAGTTCTTTTGATCATCATTTCAAGCTCGGATATTCTTTTGTTCTTGCTCTCAATTTCCTTTTCAAGTTTTGAGATGATATCAGCTTGTTCCTCTATGATGTATTCTTGTTCCTCCATTGCAATAGTTTGTATTTCAAGAGTATCTACATGTCCACTCACTTCTTCTCTTGAGTGTTTCAGTGCAGCTTTTAAATTCTCAATCTCTTTGTCTTGTTCTTTTCGTTCAGCTGCATGTTTCTCTTTAAGTTCTTTCAATTCATATTCTTTTTCATCCAGTTCCAGGATTCTATCATGATGATTCCTGCTCTCCTGTTTGAAGTTCTTTCCATCCTTTTCACTTTGAGTACAACTTAGATATTAATTCATCTTTTTCATCAGGCCTGTTGATGTTGGATTTAGCATAGCTCTCTAAAGGAGCAGCCTCAGAAGGTTCTTTCATAGCTTTGGTTTGATCATGATGATCCTCCTCATCAGAAGATGATTTGGATGATTTGGATGCACTTGTTGATCCTTCTGTTTCAGTAGGGTGATCAAGGGATGATGGTAAAGGTTGGTAAGGAGAAATAGGTGATTGGTGTGGTGATATTGGAGATTGATGATGTGGTGATATAGGTGTAGGTTGAGTGGTCATTGGTGGTGTTGGTTGTGGAGTTCAAAGTGATGATGGTTGAGGTAATGTGTGAAGAGATGGTTATGTAGAAGGTGTAGTATTTGTTGTGGTGATAGCATTAGTGATGGTATTAGGGATTGTATGGAGATGGTATTAGGGATGGTATTGGTGATTGTATGGTGATGGTATTGGGGATTGTATTGGAGATGGTATTGGGGATGGTATTGTGATGGTATGGTGATGGTATTGGGGATTGTTTGGAGATGGTATTGTGGGATGGTATTGGTGATGGTATTGGTGATGGTGTGGAGTTGGTTGAGCTATTGTTTTGGAGGTGGTTGTGCTTGACCTGCTTGATGTATTTGTTGAAGCATCCAAGGAAGAAGGGGTGAAGGGGCACCACTGTAAAAGTTCCTTGGGTCCTCTTCTTGATGTACTTATAGGATCTTGCATCATATGAGGAATGTTAAGCACAGGTTCTTCATTAACAATGTCATGAATGATTCATTGAAGGATTTGTTAGAACACAAAAACGAGGTTTAACCATTTAAACTTTCTGAAAACGCAGCGGATATATATATAGCTTTATAAACTTGTTTATAAGCTGAAAATATGTTCTTTAGGTGACCATATTAGTGTATAAAACAAACCCGTTTTACAAGGATCATTTTATGTGAATAGACAGGCTATGAAAACATAAAACGTGCATTATGGACAGCCATAAAGAAGCTGCCATAAACTACCTTACAGCAGCAAAACAAGGTCGAAATAGATGAAGATGATGATGCTTTTGAGAGACTAATCTTCAAAGAGAAGGCCTCAAATCCGTGATACCCCAAGCCCTTCAAACACCTTTCTTGTTAGGTTGCTACACCCAAAAGAACCTCTTCTTTTGCTTCACTAGAACTCGAAATTTCAACCCCAATATTTCTGCTCCAAGCTCGAAAATATGCAGCCAAGTTGAGAGAGTCTTGTGTGTGTGAGAGAGAGTGTTAGGAGAGTTGATTGTTTAGTGTTGTATATGTTAAGTCATACAAGAACCAAGACAAAAGGGGGTCTCCCATGCCCCTTGGGCGGCCGCAACATCCCATTCAAAATGGGTTTTCCCACACTTTTATTTTGTAGTAGTTGCACTCTTTTACTAATTCATGTTATAAATTAAAACTTAGTTGTAATTTTATAACACAACACTCTTTTATAAGTCATTATCTAACCATTTTAAATAATGAAACAAATAAATCTCTCTTGAACAAAATCATCCATATAATTTTGTTCTAACACAAAAGCATATTTAGAAAACCAATTTTCTAAATTAGGTGTCTATATTTGTTGCATGATCCTATCATTAAACAATATTTGATGGTGTTTGTATAACTTTTTATTGGGTATGACATGACTTGGATCATAACGTACTAACCACATCAATCTTATATGTGTCTTGGGCATATAAGATCCAATAATCTCCCACTTGCACAAGATTCATAGAAGATTGATGTAAGTAGTAAATACCGCCGCCTAACACGTTTACTGCCCTTAATACGTATGACTAAGTGCCATTCAATAACATCATCCTCTTCAAGTACCATACTTGAAATGTTTTTAGGTGAATTAATCATCTATCCTTTTGTCACAGATGTCATGTTAAATTCTAGAGACACGGAGTGATCATTCTCATTGATTTAACTTTATCATGCCTTAGACATCTTACTCTCAACGAATAAGAGGGACAAATCCCATCTTGACTACATACGTCTCTCACAATTACCTTATATTATGCCTGAATTCAGACTTTTGTACTGCCATATTTCAGAACAGTGAAGAACTTAACCAAAGTATAATATTTGGTAAATATCAAGACCCAATATGCATCTCAGGTCAGAGGATACCAAATGATGTTCGCCTTTACTCAAAATTACTTATGATCAATCAGGAAGATTCCATGTAGTAATATTTGAGATGCAGGTCTGTCCAATATTTGCATCCCACAAATATCCATGAACCTTGGTAGCAACCCATTGCTCTATATTCATCCTTATGTATATCAACCAATCCAAGTTCATAATAGTCTTACCCTCATACTTGTTCCCACAAGTTTGAACGACTACGGACATTTAGAGTAAACATTTTACTCATGGATTAAACATGCTAAATTGGAACATTAATTGAAACATTATAACCAAGTAATTTTATTCAAATAAATAGTTCCACATATCCAAATACAAAATTTACAGATCAAATCCAATCACTAGAATATCGAAGTACCATGGCACAAGTATGACCTTCATGCTTTGCCTTTTCAAGGAGCTTCGTGAGAGGATCCGCAATGTTTCGATCCGTGTGAACTTTGCGAATACATATCTTTCCCTTTTCAACTTCATCTCGTATGTAGTTGAATCTCCGCTCAATGTGCCTAGTCTTTTGATGAGCACGAGGTTCCTTGATTTGAGCAATCGCACCCTCGTTGTCACAAAAGATCTCTAGGGGTTCCTGAATGGAAGGGACAACCCCTAGATCGGCAATGAATTTTTTCAACCATGCAGCTTCTTGAGCTCCCAATGAGGCGGCGACGTATTCTGATTCTGTAGTTGATAGAGCCACCACATCCTGCTTGGAGCTCTTCCAAGAGACAGCTCCTCCATTCAGAATGAAAATGTATCCTGATTGTGACCGTGAATCGTCACGATCGGTTTGGAAACTCGCATCCGTGTAACCTTTTACAACGAGCTCCTCGTCACCAGATCCATAGATCAGGAACATATCTCTTGTCCTCCTTAGGTACTTAAGTATGTTCTTAACAGCCATCCAATGACTGTTTCCAGGATTTGCTGGTAACGGCTTGCCATGCTCAAGGCGCATGACACGTCCGGTCGAGTGCATATCATTGCAAACATGATGGATCCAATAGCAGATGCATATGGGATTGCCTTCATTTTATCTTGCTCATCCTTTGAGCTCGGACATTGAGTCGTACTCAATATCGTTCCTCTTGAATAGGTATGGTACCTTTCTTAGAGTTTTCCATCATGAACCTTTTCAAGATCTTATCAATGTATGCACTTTGATTCAAACCAATCAACCGCCTTGATCTATCCCTATAGATCTTTATTCCCAAATGTAGGCGGCTTCACCAAGATCCTTAATGGAAAAACAACTTCCAAGCCAGGTTTTTACACCTTCCAAGGTTGGAATGTCATTTCCAAATAGTAGTATGTCATCAACATACAATACTAGGAAAGTTACTATGCTCCCACTAGCCTTCTTATACACACAAGCCTCATCAGCGTTTTTGATGAAGCCAAATTTCTTTACCTCCTCATCAAAACGATGATTCCAGCTTCTCGACGCTTGCTTCAATCCATAGATGATCTCTTTAACTTGCATACTTTATTAGGATGTTTTGGATCGACAAAACCTTCAGGCTGAACCATATAGACATCTTCCTCAAGATATCCTTTTAGGAAAGCGGTTTTGACATCCATTTGCCAAATCTCATAATCATAATGAGCAGCTATGGCAAACAATATCCTTATAGACTTTAGCATCGCAACAGGTGAGAAAGTTTCATCATAGTCAACCCCTTGAGTTTGAGTGAAACCCTTTGCTACAAGTCTAGCTTTATAAGTATCCAAGTTTCCATGCATATCGGTTTTCTTCTTAAAAACCCACTTGCTTCCAACTACTTTGAATTAAGAGGTGGTACAACAAGTTCCCAAACTTGATTGTCATACATGGATTGCATCTCTACGTTCATGGTCTCGAGCCATTGTCACAATCCGAATTGGACACTGAATCATGGTATGTGGTTGGTTCATTTGAATCTACCACATAGCATCCATCCATGAAAAATCCGTATCTTTCAGGTGGGTTACTAGTTCTACCACTTCTGTGAATGTTTTGTGTGTATTGATCAACCATTTGATCATCTTCAACATCCTCATGTTGAGTGCTAGTTTCAACCAAACGTGCATCGGGTTGTGGTTTTTGACCCTCTTCAAGATCCATTGTTCTACTGCTAGTTCCTTCCATAAGGAACTTTGCTTCTAAGAACTCGCCCTTTCTGGCAACAAACACCTTTTGTTCCAGTGGATCATAGAAATAATATCCCATAGAATCTCTAGGATATCCAACAAAGATACACTTGGTGGATCGGACTTCTAACTTGTTTGGGGTGGGAGTCTCAACATAAGCCTCACAACCCCAGACCCTTAAGTATGATAGGGATGGAACTCTTCCATGCCATATCTCAAAAGGTGTCCTTTCCACCTTTTTGGTTGGGCCATATTTAGAATACGGGCCGCGGAGAGCAAAGCAAAACCCTAAAATGATAGAGGTAATGTGCTTCTAGCCATCATAGATCGGACCATATCGAATAAGGTTCGATTCCTCCTCTCAGACACACCATTGTGTTGTGGTGTTCCAGGTGGAGTGAGTTGTGAGACAATCCCATAACTCCTAAGATGATCTTGGAAAGCATCACTTAGGTATTCACCTCCTCTATCGGTACGGAGAACTTTAATTGACTTGTTGAGTTGATTTTCCACCTCATTCTTGAAGATTTTGAACGTTTCAAAAGCTTCATCTTTGTGCCTTAATAAGTACACATACCCATAGCGACTATAATCATCGGTAAAGGTAATGAAGTATCTTTCACCATTCCTAGTCATTGGCTTAAAAGGACCACATACATCCGAATGTATGATTCCTAATAAATCTTTTGCCCTTTCGTTAGTTCCACTAAAGGGTGACTTAGTCATTTTACCTTGTAAACAAGATTCACACACATCAAATGAATCACATTCATTTGTTTTTAAAAGACCATTCTTTTGAAGTGTTTGTAAACGTTTCTTGTTTATATGGCCAAGACGACAATGCCAAAGATAGGTATTACTCAAGTCCAACTTGAGTTTCTTAGTGTTAGTTTGGTAAAATGAGCTATTTAAAGTATTTTCATGAACCAATTCATAAATACCATTAATGGGAATAGCTTTAAAATAGAACATACCATTAAAAGAAACATGAATATCTTTTTCAACAATGATAATACACATCCAAATTGTTTTAACAGGGCTACAGAGATAATATTCCTAGTCAAACTAGGAGCATACAAAACATTGTTCAAAATCACTTCCAAACCATTTAGAAGTTTCAAGATGTAGTCACCACGGCTTCAACTTGAACTTTAGCCCCATTGCCCATATAGAGGCTTACATCCCCTTTATGAAGTCACTACTTCTTTTGAACCCCTGCAACAAATTGCAAATGCGAGTTCCGCATCCGGTATCTAATACCCATGTGTTAGAGGATATCATGTTTAAATCAATATGGATCATGTATATTGTACCTGAGGTCTGCCCGGCATCCCTCTTTGCTTTCAACTCTTGGAGATAGACAGGACAATTCCTTGACAATGTCCAATCTCCCCACACTTGAAGCATGGGTCGTTAGTAGCAACCTTTTGCTTTTTCTCTTGTGGTTTGGGTGGCACCTTGCCATCCCTTTCCCCTTTCCCCATACGGGTCCCTTCCCCTTGGAAACCTTTGCCTTGGGTGCGGGATGAGGCCTTTTATTGTTCCCACCTTCATTGATGGTGAGAACGGGTAAAACCCTTTTACCCATGGCCACCTCGGCTGTTTTGAACATTGAGTGAAGCTCACCAATGCTTTTGTCCCAAGCATTCATGTTGTAGTTCAACATGAATGTCTCGAACTTCTTGGTAAGGCCATTAAGGATCAAATCCGTGGCCAATTC
Organism: Flaveria trinervia; assembly: GCA_025506515.1. NCBI lineage: Eukaryota > Viridiplantae > Streptophyta > Magnoliopsida > Asterales > Asteraceae > Flaveria > Flaveria trinervia. The sequence continues at coordinate 36,938,530 of CM046456.1, forward strand.
CTTCGAGACAGGACAATTAAGCCTCTCGAGGTGGTCAATATGACTTTTCATCTTAAGTACATAAGATGAAACAGATTGGTTGTCGTCATACGACATGCATGGAGTGCGCGAACCGTTTCGAAGCGCTCAACCCTTGCTTGCGTTTGGAACGTTTCTTTTAGCTGGGTTATCATGTCGTAAGCTCCGTGATGTTCATACTCCTTTTGGAGATCTAGAGTCATGCTCACTAGCATGAGACAAGACACTTGGACGGAGTCCTCAGTGTACTTCAGCCAATTGTTGTAGGCCTCCTCATCATCCTCAGTAGGTTGATCGGGGATAGGGTCGTCTAAGATATATGATCTTCTCTCTTGCTTGAGAACGATTCTCAAGTTTCGATACCAATCAATAAAGTTGTTATGATTTAGACGTTCCTTTTGGAGGATCGCTCGTAATGATTGGTTGGACGCGGATGAGTTATCGGAATTATCATTATTTGAGGCCATCTACAAAAATTAACAAAGTTTTATTTTAGTATTTTCGATATTGTAATTTTAATAATAAATGCCTTTTAAGGTCTTTTAATATTAAAATCTAGAACCAACATTACATTTAAATTGTGGTTAGGTGACCTTTATCCCACGTTTTAAATTAATAAGGTGGTCAACGTTTGACGATTGCAACCATTTGCAACTTCTAGAAATATGGGATCGACTTGGAATATCATATGTAAAGTTGGCATGTTAATCCCATCAACACCATTTGGAAACCATATTTAGGTGATCCATTTAACATGGTTTGCAAATCAAGTTACCCTACTTGCACACACGCGTGAGTTTACCAACATAAGTGGTTAGGTGACCTTTATCCCACCTTTGTGGTATCCCCACCTCAAGTCACAAGTTCCCTTTTAATGGTTAGGTGACCTTTATCCCATTAAGAGTTTTCAAATGACTCAAGTGTTGTGCAAAAGGATGGTGTTAAACTTTTTGTCAAAAGTATTTAAAGTTTCCATAATCCAAGTTAGAAAACCTCTATGAACTTGTATTTGCATGCATTCAAATACAAGATACCATATGGTCCTTTGATTAAAACCAATTTTAATATTTAAAATCATTAAACCATTTTAATAACTTTATATAAACTTTTAGAACCATCAATTTTCAGCTTATTAAGTTGTTAGTGAGTTTGTTATGCATGTCAAAACATCAACCATTCAAACAAACAACAAACATTTAAACAAGCATAAACATTAACAATCATATGTGCATAACCATAGCCCTTATGTTGACAACACTTGTTTGCCATCACAAGTGTTGTCATTTGGTCTTTTCTAAGGTTACAACAAGAGAACACATAGAATGCTTCCAAAAGCCTCCCACTTGAAACCGCATCCAAAATGCTCCATGTTTCTTTTGTGTCTTCCTTTGTGCTTCCAAGGCATATGTCTTCATATTACAAGATATAAGGTCCTAATACATGATATCTAGTAAAATGAAAAATACACCTAATCTATTTATTACAACCCAACGATAAATAAATTACACTTGAAACAAAACACAAACAATAGAAAATACAACCCAATTGAATGAATGAATACAACCATTACAAACATCCAAACAACACAAGGTCAATGGCTAGGTTATGCACTAAAATAAACATCCATCATATCATCCAAAATATAATATAAATCCCCTCAAAACCCATGAATTTTCAGCCAACATAAACTGAAAATTTCGGGTTTAGATGTTGTCCAAACAACACAAACATATCAACATATATATATCTTTCAAGGTTTAATCATTTGCATGTATAATATAACCTTGAAAGTTGGGGATTCAACAAAACAGAAATATAGCAGCCCTTAAAAGGGTTAATAAGTCACATAAAACAATTATAAAGGACATGAACAAGCAAGCTATCCACATAACCGGCTCTTGATGCCATTGAAGGATTGTTAGAACACAAAAACGAGGTTTAACCATTTAAACTTTCTGAAAACGCAGCGGATATATATATAGCTTTATAAACTTGTTTATAAGCTGAAAATATGTTCTCTAGGTGACCATATTAGTGTATAAAACAAACCCATTTTACAAGGATCATTTTATGTGAATAGACAAGCTATGAAAACATAAAACATGCATTATGGACAGCCATAAAGAAGCTGCCATAAACTACCTTACAGCAGCAAAACAAGGTCGAAATAGATGAAGATGATGATGCTTTTGAGAGACTAATCTTCAAAAGAGAAGGCCTCAAATCCGTGATACCCCAAGCCCTTCAAACACCTTGCTTGTTAGGTTGCTACACCCAAAAGAACCTCTTATTTTGCTTGACTAGAACTCGAAATTTCAACCCCAATATTTCTGCTCCAAGCTCGAAAATATGCAGCCAAGTTGAGAGAGTTTCTTGTGTGTGTGAGAGAGAGTGTTAGGAGAGTTGATTGTTTAGTGTTGTATATGTTAAGTCATACAAGAACCAAGACAAAAGGGGGTCTCTCAATGCCCCTTGGGCGGCCGCAACATCCCATTCAAAATGGGTTTTCCCACACTTTTATTTTGTAGTAGTTGCACTCTTTTACTAATTCATGTTATAAAACTAAAACTTAGTTGTAATTTTATAACACAACACTCTTTTATAAGTCATTATCTAACCATTTTAAATAATGAAACAAATAAATCTCTCTTGAACAAAATCATCCATATAATTTTGTTCTAACACAAAAGCAATATTTAGAAAACAATTTTCTAAATTAGGTGTCTATATTTGTTGCATGATCCTATCATTAAACAAATATTTGATGGTGTTTGTATAACTTGTTATTGGGTATGACCTGACTTGGATCATAACGTACTAACCACATCAATCTTATATGTGTCTTGGGCATATAAGATCCAATATCATTGATTAGACATTGAATGAATTTGGGGTACATTAAAAACTTGTATCTCAACCCTTCTTGAATGTTGGAGATTAGGCCATTGAATACATATGCAGACATGTTAAACCGTCTGTTGGTGCAGAGAGCACAGATTGCAGAAGATGTGCGGACTAGAATGTCATTCCATCATGTTTTTCTTTTAGACAGACAATGTTGGAACATATGAATTAGGAATCTCCAAGGCAGATCCACTAATCCTTTGACTATCTGTTTTGCTTCATAACTCCCTTCATAACCAATTTCAGAGAAAAATGTGGTTACTTCCTCATCATCCAATTCAAGAGGATCATCTGCATTATCATTGAATTGCAGACATCTTCTAACTGACTCTTCTGTGATCCTTAGAGTGAGTTCATTGTTGATTCTCCCAGTTAGAATTTTCACTCCATCCTCTTCAACCACTTCAGCTGATTCCCAGATGACCTGATGTGATTCTCGTAGATTGTTGGTCCTACTGTCATGGCATATGCTACCCTTGTGGTAGATAATAATCTTATCATATCTCTAATACCTTCGGCTTTAGGCACATCAGGGTTTAGATAACTGCTGACGTTATGGAGCTTGCTCCATGTAAGATTTGCCATGTAATCTGCACAAGAGACATGTGTGTTAGTTAACAATTTTGACTTTAACTTTGCTTTGATTTGTTAATGTGACTTTGATTTGTTACACAATTTTCTTTTTCACTTTGCTCTGTTTTTTGCAGTAAACATGATTATCATGGTTTTCAATATCAGTTGAATTCCTATCAGTTTATATGTTTATTGAGATCAAAAATGTGTATTACATCAAATTAATGAGTTTGATTTTGGTGTTCTTCAATATTTTTTGGTTCATTGTTTGATTTAGGGTAACAGTCCGAGACTTAGGTTTTGGTTTCAAAATATGTTGAAGTTATACCTTATTTTCAAAACAACTGTGGTTCTGAATTGGTGACAAGAACGTTTAAAGAAGAAACATAACAAAATCTTTGAATGTTTGTGATGATGATGATGATTGATGGTGGTGTACTGTAGGTTTGCGCTCATCTCACTATAAGTTCTCTCAAATTTGAAAAGTATTAAATGACCCGTTCGAATTCCTTTATATAGTCAAATAATATAATTTGAGAAATTTTATAAGTTTACAAGCAGATACAGTCAACACTGTAGCAAATGTTGAAGGTTAATTTGTTTAATTTTGATCATCCGCATTTGTTGACTGTAGCAAATGCAGAAGACAACCTTTGACATTGACAGTCCGCATTTGACTACTTTTGATCATCCGCATTTGTGACTGTAGCTAATGCGGAAGGCTTAATTTTTGACTGACTGCCCGCATTACTCTACTGTTACAAATGCGGAAGTTTTGTTTCTTAATATTTATTCTATCCGCATTTGTGTACCGTTGCAAATGCTGAAGTTAAACTTCAAATTTTGGCCGTCCGCATTTGCCTTGTAGTACTGCAGAAGAACATTGTAACAAATGCAGTTGAGTTGCTTGTTTTACCATATCCGTATTTGTACACAGTAGTAAATGCGATAGAACAAAGTCAATCATCATTTGTACAACTACATCAAATGCGGTTGACAAGTCAACACAGCACTGTAGCTAATGCGATAGAGACCTGTTCATACGCATTTGTTAACTGTATCAAATGCAGTAGAGTAAATTTTACCTCACTTCACACACTAATGCGGTAGAGTAAAATCATTGTCCGCATTAGTTGCACTTCAAAAATTATTGTTACCCGCATTAGTTACATGCATGGGTTACCTTCACCCGCATTAACTAATGCACTTACCTGCATTCCCTTTTGAACTTAATCAAAGGTTAATGTGATTGAGTTGATTATTCATCTTATGAAGAGGTGTCCTTGATTGATTTTTCTAATGAAGTTGGCTGTTGAAGTTGTCAATTTTTGCTTGGATTGACTTGTATGTCACAACTAATACAAGTTTCCCAATTTTGACAAATCTTGGGCTAATCATGCTTCTAATAATCTGCATAAACTGAGATATAATGGTAAAACTTATTGCAACAACACCAATTAAAACTCTTTTTGTTTTGTTTTTCAAAATTAAGTTAATATAAAAAAATTTAGACTTACTCAAACCTTTTAAATTACTCCCCCTAAAGTTTATATCCACATTTGGATAGAAAGTTTAAAGATTTAAAAGTTTTTTTTTTGAATATTATTTTGATTAATATTAATAATGAAGAGAAAAATCTCTTTGTTGGGATCATATCAATCTTACATTACACATGTGCATCCTTTATGATTAAATGGACATGATTAAGAACTTGAAGATTGAAGGTATGTTTGTCCTCTTAAACTCATACCTGGTTGATATTTTGATACAAATGACTTTTATCATGTTTGGTTGATTTATTATTCAATGTGTACCTCACTCACATAAGCATGAAATGATCAACCCTCCTTATACAATGCATGGTAGAACTTTTTTACAACTTTTCTTACCAGGTTACTTAAGTCATGAATTCTCATTTTCACAGATCCTCATTGGGATTTTTTTAATTTGATCCTTTTTCATGTTGATCCACATTGGGATTCTTTTCATTTCACTTTGGAAGGTGATCCATGATAAGATTCTTTTGTTCATTCACTTGGAATGTATTACTTTGTTGATTCATCCAATTTTTGATGTCTTCCACATTGGGAATCTTTTGGATCATGACATCTGCACTATGTGCAAGTTTCATCACGTCTTTGCTCAGCAAAAAAAAGATGAAACATGATGTGGTGAAAGAGATTCATAAAGTATCATTACCTGGTGTGTTTAGGCTACTACACACACATGCATTCAGATAAGCCATACATACCTGTACTTTGTGATGAGTGTTTCACAATTGAATATGTCTTTAATTCATCACTGCATGTATCTTTTCTTCCAAGTTGACCCTACCAACATATCTGGTAAGTCATTTCAGTCTTTTATATTTTGAAATTAAGCACAGTGAATGCTATAATGATTGTAATTATATTATTTCCCAAAGAATTCTTTTCTTCATAAAACTTGATTTCTCTTTTGGATCAGCTTGATATCTAGCACACACACAAACACCAAACATAATGTCAGGCCTACTGGCTGTTAGATACATAAGTGAACCTATCATTGATCGATAGTGAGTTTGATCCACTGATTTGCCTTTAGGGTTAGGTCCAATATTCAATTTAGTATCAACAGGAGTTCTGATAGACTGACAGTCAGCAAAGTGGAATTTCTTCAGCATGGTTTCTATATATTTTGATTGATTGATGAAGATTCCATCTGCTGTTTGCTGGACTTGCACCCCTAGAAAGAATGTGAGTTCCCCCATAGCACTCATTTGGAACTTTGAATGCATAAGCTCTTCAAATTCTTTGCAAATTTTCCTGTTTGTCGAACCAAATATAATGTCATCCATGTAGATCTGGACTAATAGCATGTCTTTTCCTCTTATTCTTTTGAAGAGAGTCTGATCAATCTTTCCTCTTTCATACCTATGTTCAAGAAGAAAGGATGATAGAGTCTCATACCACTTTCTTGGAGCTTGATGAAGACCATACAGAGCTTTGTCAAGCTTGTACACTCTGTGAGGGAAATCTAGATCTTCAAAGCCAGGTGGTTGACTTACATAGACTTCTTCAGCAATCTTTCCATACAAGAAGGCACACTTTACATCCATTTGATAAATAGTAAATTTCATGGATGCAGAATATGCAAGAAAGATTCTGATTGCTTCTAGTCTGGCAACAGGTGCAAACACTTCGTCGTAGTCAATTCCTTCTTCCTGAGTGTATCCCTGTGCCACTAGTGTTGCTTTATTTCTGATGACTATCCCTCTATCATCAGTCTTGTTCCTGTACAGCCATCTTGTACCGATAGGGTATGTCCTTCGGGAAGATCTACCAGCTGCCATACTTCTTGTTTCTTGAATTGGAGCAATTCTTCCTGCATTACTTCAATCCAACTATTGTCTTGAAGCGCCTCTTTGATGTTTTTGGGTATTGTTTGACATAGAAAGCATGAGAACAAACAGATGTTGCAATACTGGACTTGCTTCTTATCACCCTCTCATTAAGATCACCAATAATGGTTTCAACTGGATGATTATTATGTAATCTTGTGGTGGAATGGTGTCACCAGCAATAGTTACATCAAGATTGGAGACATTCAGTTCATTATGGTTAAAGGCACATTCATCTTGTATTGTTGTTGAATTATGAAGATTGTCAACTTCTGTTTCAGTAACTGCAACATCTTCAGCAGCACGGAGGTTGCTTGCATCATTTGAAGTACCTTGAGTTTCTTCTGGATGAGAAGCCTGTTTTTGATTTCTGATCTCATGTGACAAGTCATCTGATTGAGATGGTACCAGGCTGGGACCTTCTTCAGAAGAAACACTAAGGTTTTGTGACAAGTGTCTGATGGGATCAGCTTGAAGAGGAACATCTTCATTCATATGTTCATCAGATGTAGGTGGAATTAATGGATAATTATCTCTTCTTTCTACAGTAGATGAAGTATCTCCTGAATGTATATTTCCTGCATCAAACAAGTGAAATTGGTCAAATGATTTAGTAAAAGTGTCAATATCAAACAACTAATCAGGACCATTTGTAGATTTAGGAAACGAATGTTCCTTGAATTAAACATTTGTGGATTCATCGATAATTTTCAGTCTAGGATTGAACACTCTATAAGCCTTTGAGACAGAAGAATAACCTACAAAAAATCCTTCATCGGACTTAGATGAAAATTTTCCCAAATGATCACGGGTCTTTAATATTGAGACTGGACAACCAAATGATTTGAGGAATCCAATAAATGGTTTCCTATGAAATATCAGTTCATAAGGTGTCATGTTACTTTCTTTAACAATCAGAGTTCAATTTTGCACAAAGCACGATGTGTTAACTACTTATGTCCAGAAGGTGATTGGCAGTTTAGCATCGGCTAGCATCGTTCTTGCTGCTTCAATCAGTGTTCTATTTCGCCTTTCAGCTACCCCATTTTGTTGAGGAGTTCTAGCTGCACTAAATTGATGAGCAATGCCTTTGGTTGCATAAAAGGAACTCATATTTTCATTTTTGAACTCTGTACCATTATCACTTCTTATTATTTTGACTTTGAGATCAAGTTGATTTTCAATTTTAGTGATAAATTCTTGAATGATTTGGAATGCTTCATTTTTATGAAGTAGGAAGAACACCCATGTGAATCGAGAAAAGTCATCAATGATCACTAAACAATAATGTTTCTTTCCCATACTCATTACATGAGTTGGTCCAAAAAGATCCATGTGAAGTAACTTCAATGGAGTATTGTTAGTGTTTACAAGCTTGGTTTTGTGAGATGATTTGTGTTGTTTTCCTTTGAGGCACGCCGAGCATTGATCAATAAAATTGAATTCTTTTTGAGGAAGACCAGTTACATGGTTTCCTTTGACTAACTTGTTCATATTTTTAAAGTTAGTGTGCCTCAAATGTTTATGCCAAAGCTGTGACTTATCAAATGATGCTTTAGACAAAAGACATGTTTCTTCCTTAGGTGATGCAGAACACAGGTTTAAGACATATGTATTATTCTTCCTCGGAGTCTTTAAGACAACCCATTCTTCAGGAATCTGAAATCCAGGTTTCAGAATGTAGCAGTAAGTGTCTGTAAAGTGAGTGGAATATTTTTTGTCACAGATCTGAGACACGCTTAGCAGATTGAAATTCAGTTGTTCACAGTAATTCACTCTATCAAAGCTCAGCATCTCATTTGTCACAGATCCTTCTCCTGTAATCCTACCACCTTCTAAATCTCCACCGAATTGTTGGGGTTTGTCATACCATTTACAAGTTGTATAACCATTTAAACATATGAAACGCAGCGGAATATACTACTTTAAACATGTTAAAGTTTCTGAAAATTACCATTATCATGTGTAAAACAACAAACACATATACAAAAGGATCTTTATTATGTGAAAAGCTAGCATACAAAATGAACAAGAACACCCATAGGGTGTTCATAGAAATCTACCTTTCAGGACACAATGTTGTGGATGAAAGGAATGAAGAAGATGATGATGTTCTTGAGTTGCTAGCCTTCAAAGGAGAAGACCTCAAGCTTGTAATACCCACAAGGTCTTCAAACACCTAGCTAGTTAGGAAGCTTGACACCAAAGTTCTACACCAAGGAACCTTCAGAACACGAATTTTCAGCCCCCTTTTGAGCTGAAAAATCGAAAATAATCTGGCCTTGTAGAGAGCTTTTGTTGCTTAAGTGTGTGTGAGAGAAGGTGAGGTGATAGAAGAGTGTTCAAGTAAGTAATGTCACTCAAGAACCAAGACAAAACAAATGGGTGTTTTCAAGGCCAAGGGCGGCCAAAATGAACCCATTTCAAATGGGTTTCCCACCCATTTTAAGTTTTATAAAATTAACTCTTTCAATCCCTTAAATTTATAAAATTAAAACCTATTTTATAACATTAATTTTATAAAACGGAAAGATATGTATTCGCAAAGTTCACACGGATCAGAACATTGGGGATCCTCTCACGAAGCTCCTTGAAAAGGCAAAGCATGAAGGTCATACTTGTGCCATGGGACTTCGATATTCTAGTGATTGGATTTGATATGTAAATTTTGTATTTGGATATGTGAAACTCTTTATTATTTGAATAAAATTATTTGGTTATAATGTTACAATTAATATTCCAATTTAGCATGTTTAATCCATGAGTAAATTGCTTACTCTAAATGTCTGTAGTTGTTCAGACTTGTGGGAACAAGTGTGAAGGTAAGTTATTATGAACTTGGATTGGTTGATATTCATAAGGATGAATATAGAGCAATGGATTGCTACCAAGGTTCATGGATATTTGTGGGATACAAATATTGGACTTACTCGTAACTCAAATTTTACTACATGGAATCTTATTGATTGATCATAAGTAATTTTGAGTAAAGGCGAATATCATTTAGTATCCTCAGACCTGAGATACATATTGGGTTTTGATATTCACCAAGTGTCATACCTTGATCTGGTTATCCGTTGTTCTAAAATAATGGGCAGTACATGAGACTATGTTCAGGTGTGACATAAGGTGATTGTGAGGAACGTATGTAATCAAGATGGGATTTGTTCCTCTTATCCGTTGAGAGTTAGATGTCTAAGGCTTGGATAAGTTAAATCAACAAGGAATGATCACTCTATGTCCTTGGATTTGACATGACATCTGTAACAAAAGGATAGATGATTAATTCACCTAAATCATTTCAAGTAGGATACTTGAAAGGGATAATGTTATTGAATGGCTATAAGTCATGCGTATTAAGGGTAGTAAACCGTTGTTAGGCGGTATTTACTGCTTGCATCAATTTTCTATAAATCTTGTGCAAGTGGGAGATGTTGGATTCTGTATGCCCAAGACACATAGAACATTGATGCGGTTAGTATGTCATGATCCAAGTCGGGTTATACCCAATAACAAGCTTTGCAAACACAAACAGTTATTTAATTGACGATATGATCATGAAATTAAATAACCACACCAAATTTAGAAAATAGGTTTTCTAAATAAATTGCATATGAGATGGAACAACTTATTAGGATATTTTGTTCATGATTATTATTTGTAATGTTATTTAAATAGGTTAGATAACATCAAATAATAAAAGGGGTTTATGACTTATACAATTAAATGGTTAATTGTATAAATTATTATATGACTAGTTTTATATATCTTATGTGTGTGTGTTTAGAGGGAAAACCTTTTCCCTTAAAAAGAATTCGGCCGCCCCACTTGAAGGGTATTGGCCCTTTTCTCTCTTGAGAACATACACAATAAAGCATGTCATACACTCAAACATTTTGACCTCTCTCATTACATGCAATCTTGAACCAAAACACTCTCCTTTCTCTCTCAAGGTCCACGACAATAGCAGCAGATTTTGGGGTTTTTCTTTTGGTTTTTGGTGTTCATCTCCCTAACAAGAAGAGTGTTTGCACACAAGCTTGGGGTATACTAGCTTGAGAGGTCCTTCCTTGGAGACTTGGCCGAATCATAAGCATCATACAACTCTTCCTTGGTTGATTTTTAGCTGGAGAAAGGTAGTTGTTCTCAGCTCCATGTAGCTATGATTTTATGTTCATTAACATATTGTTCATAGCATGCTTATTCACATATATGATCCTTTTTTTTGGGTTTGTTTCTTTCATATATATGTCACCTTAAAACATGAAATTTCAGCTTCAAAATCATGTTTTAAAATATATATATATCCGCTGCGTTTTCTGAAAGTTTAAAAGGTTAAACTCGGTTTTATCTTCCAACAAACCCTACATTCCCACCCATTTTAAGTTTTATAAAATTAACTCTTTCAATCCCTTAAATTTATAAAATTAAAACCTATTTTAATTTTTTAACATTAACACAATTTTATCCATGAATAAATTATCCATATAATGTTGTTCTATCACAAAAGCAATAATTTAGAAAACCCGTTTTCTAAATTGGTGTCAATATTTATTTGTATGATCTTATCAACAAACAAATATTTATTGGTGTATGTTTGGCTTGTTATTGGGTATGACCCGACTTGGATCATAACATACTAACCACATCAATCTTGTATGTGTCTTGGGCTACAATAATCCAACACGAATGCCACAGTAGTTCCTTGTATGTACTTGAAATCATGAAGGAGGGAATGTTCTCCAGTCATGTGTGGGAGCATCCACTATCTACGTACCATAGGCTATTAGACCTGTGTGAATGAACCTACAAACAAAAAGAACTAATTAGAATAAGGAACCCAAGCCATGATGGTCTTGGGTTTCCTGTTCCTATTCATGATAGTCACCTCCTAGTATTTTCCTCTAAGTAGTGATTTAGATAGAGGTGATTTATGAGACTTTTGGTAATGAATTGGTCGAGTCATCTCATCAACATCTACTGAGGATTCAGATGAATAATGAAATCGTTGGTCTCTATTTCTTTGTAAAAGTTTAGCCTGATTTTCATTATCAAAAGTTGGTTTTTGCTTAGGAAGGTCAAGTTTGTGTTTCATTGTAAGATGATTTCTTTGACCCTTCCTTAAATCCTTTGAGTGATTTCTATCATTTGTTGATCTAGGTGTCCTAGATTGAGTATTATGATGATGAGGTCTGACGGAATGCATCACAGTAGATGTTTATGAGATGGGCTTGTGTTGTGGAATTCTCAACCCCTTCTGATTAAAGTAACAATCAGATGTATTGTGATTGTTCATATCACAGATTGAACAATACTTGTTGAAATAACAATTTTTGGTGGAGTGATTGTTCATATCACAGATAGAACAATATTGATTGAAGAAGCATTTATCTGTCTTGTGATTGAACATGTCACAAATATCACAATACACTTGTTTGTTTCTCGAATCAGATTTTTCTTTGTGTGACTCAACTGATATTTTCTTTTGATGAGTCACTTTCTTTTCTTTAGGTGATGAATCAGAATCAGCCCTTTTAGTAGATTGTTTCACAACACTACTTTTGTTCAGTTGTCTGGACTGTTTCTGTTTCTTCAACCTACTTCTCACCTCTTTCTCAAACTGGTCAACATGTTCTTTGTTACAGATATCAAACCCAACTCCCTGCCTTAATTTTGATGACTGAGGGTCTGATGAAGTTTTATGTGTTGAACTCAGTTTTACAGTTGGTTTCTTTTTCAGTGAAACCTTTTCTGATTTGCTTGAATTTTATGGAGATACAATCTCATTATCAGAACTACTCTCAGTAGTGGGTTACACTGTTTTGACATATTTCATTTTGCCTTGTAAAACAGATGGTATGAATTTTATAAAAGGTGCAATTGCTTTTACATGGCTTGATGGTTTCATGACATTCACTGTCTTGTATGAGCACTCTTTGATTTTGATTGGGTGTCCTAACTTGATTTTATCCTCATTGGTTTCAAAATAAACATCAGGTTTGTTTTGAGGATTTGTCATTTGTTTCACTACTGATTTAGGTTCCATAGTTTTAGGTTTGATTGATTCAGAGAGTGATACAGAGTCAGGCATGACATTGTAATTGTCATTGTATGGTGGAGGACATGAATTATACCCAATCCCTGACATGTACTTTGGATCCTTTTGTGAATCCAGCATTTCTTGTAGCTTGAGTGAAGACATTTGAAACTTTTCAAGTTTCACTTCAGTCATAGATTGTTGAGCTTTAGCTTGAGCTAACTATTCAGTAAGTAGCTCATTTTCAGCTGCAAGATTGTATTTCTCACCATGCAATTTTTCTATGTCAGAAATGAGAGATTTGATTTTATTTCAAAACTTTTTAGTTCTCTCTTCATCATTTCTGACTTCACCTTTTCTTCTTTAATTTTATCTGCCAGTTTATGATTGTGTTCTTTATACTCTTGTTATTCATTTATGCATTTCTCACTGCAAAGGTTAGTTTTTATCTCAGTAAGCATTGAAGATGGTCCATCATTGATGTGAGCCATAAGAGCATGATTCTGGAATTGAGGCTTGACTTCCTCAGCATACACACTCCAGTCACATATCCCATCTTGTTTGATCACAAGGGCACTGGCAGAAGGCTGACTGCTTGCATGGGCTTGATTAGTCAGCTGTGGTTGATTCTGGTATGTTTGTTGATGATGAGAATGATGGTACTGCTATTGTTGATTGTTTGAGTGATAGCTTGAATTGGGCTGTGATGATGATTGACCAGGAGAGTTCCTTGAATGGTTGTTTCTTTTAGGAGAATTGCACTCTCTTGAGAAATGGCCAGTCATGCCACAGTTGAAGCATTTTACCTTGGATTTGTCATATCCAAGTTTTGTGTTCTCATTCAGGCTCAACTTTCTTCTTTTTCTGAAGAATTTATTTGCTCTCATGGCAATATTGCCATTTGCCACTGTAGATCCATCTCCTCAACATCATCAGGATCTATTTCTTCTAAATCTTCTTGTATTAGATGGGCAGAAGTGAGTCTTCCCCCAAGATATGCTTCAAAACTTGCAACAAAGGCATTGTAAGTTGCCTTTTGCTCTTCTGATTATAAGTCTTCTGGAGAGATTGGAGGAGCAGTGGAGACTTTTAGTGCTTGAGCTGAAGTTGAAGGGTGATTGAATGGTGGAGATGCAATGAACCCAGTATTGTTCATTTGATCTCTTGATGAGATGAAGTCATCTTCCTCTATGATGAAAGCATTTTCAACAGAATGTGATTCTGAAGGGAATTTGTAGGCTTCAATCACTCTTGGCCCACTCAGATTTTTGCTTCGTTCATTAAGTTCCAAAGCTTCAATCTTGGCTATCATAATGTCTAGAGTGGTACTCTCAAGATCAAGAGTATTTTTCAGCATTGTGACATTTTGCTTCTAGCTTTCAGGTAGACTGTGAAGCATTTTCTTGTTAAGTTCTTTAATGTTGTATGAAACACCCATAATTTCCAAGTCATTGACCAACTGTATAAATCTGTGCAGTTGTTTTGATATGGATTCTCCTTTGGTGTGATGGAAGGTTTCATACTGATTGACCAGCTTGTCTTTGTTAATTTCAGCAACTTCATTGCTACCTTCACACATAATTTTGAGAGCATCCCAAATAGCTTTAGCAGTTCCATATTTTTCCAATCTTTTCAGCACATCCATTTTGAGTGCTTGAGTCAAAATAGAGTATGCTTTGAGATCAATTTTGATTTTCTTATAGTCATCTTCATCCTGAGTTAAGTCTTCAATTGGTATTCTAGCAATCTTGTATAGTGCAGCTTGAGCTGTTGATAGAGTACCAGGAATATGTGAACCCTTACATATTGAGATCCAAAAGTCAGGATCTACACATGTGATACAATTTCTAAACCATATTCTCCATTGTTTAAACTCATATTTGTGTTTAAGCATGGGAGGTTTAGGTGTATGACCTAATTCAGAGTAACTGTTAGAATCCATGTTGATTTGTGTAAGTATAGATTTAGTTGATTTTAAGATTGATTATGTTTGATGAGTCCAACTTGTTCAAGCAGTTCTGTTGAGGTTCAAAATGAGTGTTCTTGCTGTTTGACAGGAGTATTTTTGTTGTTTGCTAAGTAGAGATGATAATATCTACTACTAGCAACTTGATTATCAGATCAATCGAGTTCTATTCAGTCTGTGCGCAGATCTGAAAGAGAATTGAGAGCCAAAGCTCTGATACCAATTGACTGGGATTGTGTAAGAGTGATATTCTTACTGAGAATCGAATATGATAATCAAGTCAGTGCTTAAGTGGCGGAAACAAACAATCAAAGAACATTCAAGCAAGAAAATTACTCATAAATGCTGTTTGTATTGATATATAAAAGTTGATAAGTTACAGAGAATAATTACAACAAAAATTCTCTATCTATCAGCCGTCAGCTCAGTACGAGGTTAACTATTCTATTTATAGGCAGACAAGATGCCTTTACAAAATGACTAAACTACCCCTGACCTATTACATCAGAAACTAGTCTAAGTCTTGATCCGCATCTCTGCTTGTTCATCCGCATTGACAAATGCGGATGAGTTAATTTTGATTAGCATTTCTACTTGATCATCAGCATTAGTAAGTTGGTCATCCGCATTGGTTAATGCGGATGAACAAATACTTGTGTGCATTTGGTTGGTCATCCGCATTTGTCAATGCGGATGATCAAAATCTTGTCCGCATCTTCTTTTGTTCTTCCGCATTAGTCAATGCGGAAGAGTAACTTGTTCTTCAGCATTAGTATTATGTCTTCCGCATTAGTTAATGCGGAAGAGTAAACACTTGTCCGCATCAGAGTTTTGTCTTCCATATTAACTAATGCGGAAGATAACAGTTGTTATTTTTCTTGCAGATCTTCATCCATATTTCATCTTGGACTTGTGGAATTCCAGCTGAACAATCATCAATTCACCCATTGAGTTGGCATGTATGATCCTTTCAAGGTGCAACACCATAAAGTTGGACCACCTTTCCGTTGCAACTCTGATTGACTTACCAACTTTCACAGCATGGTGAAAAGTCCATGCTTTTGGTAAATTGCACATTGAGGTCTTGAGTCTGTTACATTCTACTTTATGTACTTTTATCTAGGGCTAGCAAAATGGGTACCTGTTTAGACACGATGAAACCTGTTTAGCAAAAAATGCATTATGCATTTTTTTTACTTTTTTAAAATAATTAAAACTAGGAGTCTTGGATTTATCATTTCTTCTTCTTGATACCTAAACATATAAACGTTAAACTCAAACCCCCAAATCTAAATGTTAAAGGAGTCGTTTTCATGTTTGATACTTGTGCTAATCGCGTCGTCCGTAACCTGTTAAACACGATAAAACATGATTTGTCAGCCCTACTTTTATCCTTTTTGTAATATATTAGGATGTGAGCTATGGCATGTCATAGTCATTAATCAAAAAACAATCTGCCTTTTGACTCTACATTGATTTTGTTGTTGTCTAAATCATGTATCCACCTGGCCTTCAAAGTATGACCGAATGTAAGATGTAGTATAAAGTATCTCAGGTCCCTTGTAATCTTTAATCCTTTTATGCTTTGTAAAAACTTATAAGGAACTTGAGATCAATATACAACATTCTTGAAAACCAAAACTTGTGTTATTTGTTATTGTTCTTGTTCTATCTCTTTATTACTTGTGTTACTTAGTATCAAGGTGACTGGTTGGCAGTTTCTCATTTGATTTGTTAATGTTCTAAATCAACTCTCCTCATTGTGTGTTGTGTTGTATGTGACCAATCCCCTCAAACGGTCCTGCAAACATAAACTAGTAGGACATCTATACTTATCTACGCACTTGCTATGTATCATATGGTTTATTCGGGTCAACAATAAAAGTTGACCCAACATTATTTTAGATTTTTATTTTGTAAATTCGTATTTTGGGCTTGGTAATTTGGCACGTGTATTTCTCTTTTGGGCGCTACTATACCTATATACTCTCTCTTATCATAGAAGTTATATGATGGGTTATACAGATTTTTTGAGCTTCACATTTATACTCTCCACAACTCATACAAGGTGAAAACATTATGATGTCTCGTATAATACCGCACGTAACCTTATATAATACATAAACATAACATCTTGTACATATCGTATAACATTACAAACATCTCATATGGTTGTGTATAATTATAAAATTTTATTATAAGTCATATATGACACGTGAGTGGTTTGTAGTAGATAAGTAGTGCATCTTTAGTTTCATTTTTTTTATCCGGTCATTATCATATTGAACGATTAGATTAATTAACAATCAAAGAAGTTTATCTAATGTACAACCATTGAAGCATATAGTATAACAAACGTGTTCCTAGCTCCTTCTACATCTCCTCATTTTGAACGAATATCCTCTCGCGTTCATCCAAAGACAATTTACACAAATCCAGAAGGAAGACCACTTGTCCAATCAACAATCACCCACAATCACTATAAATCAAGTTCACTGAAACTCAAATTCAAAGCTTATGACCTGCAAATCATCGCTAATGGCTATGTATTACAAGGCTGTTGTTTCATTAGCAACGGTGTTTCTGATCCTATCGACTGTATCAGAAGCTCGATTGACGCCATTGTCGATCATAGAGAACCCAATTGGTCCCGTCACTGTTTTTGATAATTCTAAGTATGGATTGCTTCAGCTCAATAATGGATTGGCTCAGACTCCTCCGATGGGGTAAGTTGCTCGATTTTTGTTGTACTCGCTGGATTTGATTTTAACTTTTGTAATTGACTTGTTTTTCTGATTGAATGAATGAATTGAACAGATGGAATAGCTGGAATTTCTTTGCTTGCAACATAAATGAATCTCTTATTAAGGAAACAGGTCAATTTTCTTTTCCGTTTTCGTGACTTTTGTTGGATGCATCAGATTTCTGATCAATTTTGGTTCACTATTGATGTCAGCTCATATATTGATAAATTTTGATTGTAAAGTGTGTTTTTTTTATTCTCTGATAGATAAAATATTGTTCTTCCCTGAAAATATATTGATTCTGTTTGGCAGCTGATGCACTTATCTCAACTGGATTGGCTGATTTGGGCTATAATTATGTCAATATTGGTACTCTTTAACATATTCTTATTGATTCTTGTTAATGGTGATTGGTGGTTGGGTCTGATATATCTTCTCTATACACAGATGATTGTTGGGAAGCACTTACACGCGATGCAAAGGCAAGTCGAAATTCAATCACATCTTGCTACTGTCTTTATGGTAAATTAGTAGAAAGTCATTCTTTAACCCTGAGCATTAGGCCTCAAATGGATTTAAATGCAGTTTAATCAGGTTCATTTGCTAATTTGAAATGATTTAAAATTGGAAATGTTAACTTTAGGAGCTGGTTCTGCAGGGTCAATTGGTTCCTGAATCGAAAACATTTCCATCTGGAATCAAGGCTCTTGCTGAATATGTGCATGAGAAGAATCTCAAGCTTGGTATCTATTCTTCTGCAGGGTAAAATAAAGTCATATTGTTTCATTTGATTAGCTTTAAAACTGTGCTCTTAATCGATTTTATGAACTTTCTAGTGTTTTTACCTGTCAAGTACGACCTGGGTCACTTTTCCATGAGAATGATGATGCAGCCACTTGGGCTTCATGGGTATGTTATGAAACGACCCACTTAATTAGATCTACAAAATATTGTTTTATTTGTATCATGATTCATTTTGGAATCTTGTTTAGGGGGTGGACTACTTGAAGTATGACAACTGCTTTAATCTTGGCATCAAGCCAATTGACAGGTTCACCTTCATTAAATTGTTCATCGTCCTCAAACCATAACTCTAATAAATTACTTGTTATATAACCGTGGTTTGTAGGGAAGGGTTTCTATATAACCATGAATATTGTGAAGAAAACCAATTAAAACCATTCATTTATTATTTAAATTTACTCGGAAAGTGTATAGTTGGAATATATTAAATGTTTTCTCTTTAATTAATTTGTTTCCCTATTGCCCCTTAATCTATTACTCGTAACAAGTTTCGTACACATGTATAAATCAAAGAATTATATTGAACCAACACAACGTGTATAATATATGAATATTAGACCGCAACGCAAAGCGGGACTAAGTCAAGCATTGCATTGGATGTATCTTTTTTTAACTAAGAGATATTCACATATCAATACGCATTAAAAGAGTAATGATAGAATTTTAGATAAAGGAACAAATAAAAGAACGATTTTGATCGACTCTTGGAGTTTTTGTAATATTTATGATTCCATAGTACCCTCCATGTAACTTCCATCTCTCTTCAAAATTATAACTTTTATAAATTATTTGTTATTTAACCGTGGTTTGTTTGTATAGATATCCACCAATGCGAGATGCTTTGAATTCAACTGGAAGGAAAATTTTTTATTCCCTTTGTGAATGGTACAAATTGTTTATACAAATGCTCAAACTTCTAATTTTCTCAAGTGGTATTTTATTTCGTTTTTGTTTTACTTGATAGGGGTGAAGATGACCCTGCTTTATGGGCTGGTAATGTTGGAAATAGCTGGAGAACAACAGATGACATCAATGACACGTGGGCAAGGTTCAGACTTTTTGTGACAGTTATATAAGTATCCTCACTCAATAGTTAACTTACCAATTAACTGATTTCTGTTGCAGTATGACTTCTATTGCTGATCTTAATGACAAATGGGCAGCGTATGCGGGACCTGGTGGATGGAATGGTAGGAATATATCTTCTATAATGTTCATCCACGCTCAACCATTAAATGACATCAGAATAGTTGTTATTTGTTCTTATATCATATTTCGTAGATCCGGATATGTTAGAAGTTGGTAATGGAGGCATGACTTATCTGGAATACCGGTCACATTTTAGCATATGGGCTTTAGTGAAGGTGGTGTTTGACATTATGATCATGCATATAAATTAGGATATGTACCGCTTACTATCATGGTTTTTTTTTATAATTTGTGCAGGCTCCACTTCTTATAGGTTGTGATGTTCGGAATATGACTGCGGAAACGTTTGAAATCCTTAGCAATAAGGAGGTCATTGCTGTAAACCAAGGTAATATTTAGTCTGTTTTCTGTTCTTACATAAATAACTATTACATGTGTACATGTTATCTTCTTTTATTCAAAAGTAAATAAATTATTATTTTCTTGTAGATCCACTTGGAATTCAGGGAAGAAAAGTCAAGGTTACAGGACCAGATGGATGTCTTCAGGTTCTCCCTATTTTACGCCTTCTGTACATGTGGCAAGATGGCTAGCTTAGGTGGGATGGGTAATGAGTCAAAACAGGACATTTTTTAACGCATAGGGTTGACGTGCAATGATTTTTCTCTTATTTTAGATGATAAATTATTCTGTAAGACATGATTCAAAAAACATATTACTTCAGATCATTAATACCATGTGATGCATTTCAGTTGTTTTCTCTTCAGCTGCAATTATTTAACTGTTTGACCCGTTAGAGAACATAACTGAATCACCCTATTTATGATTGAATTGGTCAAAACTGCCACATCTAGTGTTTTCTGATAAAGCAAGATACATTCAGATATAAGTGAAGCTCGAGTTAGCAAAATGGTTTGTTGGATCTTAAATCGAATTCAGGTTTGGGCGGGCCCATTGTCTGGAAACCGGTTTGCTGTAGTTCTCTGGAACAGATGTTCAGAAGCTGAAACAATTAAGGTTTCATGGGACAGTCTTGGACTCGAGTCGTCTACCAGTGTTTCTGTACGAGATTTATGGAAGGTATGTCTTCTCTATTCCTACTAGTTTATTAATTTTCATTTTATGTCCAATTCAGAAAGTTAAAACCCGCCCATTTTCAAGTAAACAGTCTGAAATTATCATCTCGCTTTTCATCATAGATTTGGAAACTAATGACATGTCAAGCTAATATATTAAATTTGGTTTGCAGCATAAAGATGTAGTAGCAGATGCTGTTGCTTCGTTTGGCGTTCCGGTTGATGCTCACAGTTGCGAGATGTTTGTTTTAACTCCCAAGTTGTCTAGCTTTCGAGTTTGAAAGATATATTTATCATCCAAAAACCTATGGTTTTTTTTCTTAATGCTTTTGGAATGAAGTAGAGTTATTGTTCATATGTTGTAACTGAGAAGATGTCATATTTGCTCCTTGTTAAAGTTTTTATTTATGTGGTGTAAAGAGAATATCCCAAAGTGCATGCAAAATGCTTGACTTCTAGAAGTTCAAAACGTCAGTGAGTTTAGTATTCAAATATACGTTCAAAACCCAAGTTTTAGAATGCCTTGGATCAAATTCATAGTTGTTGATGAAATGCTTAAGTCAAACTAGACTAACGATCCTATTAACGTTGAAAGTCAGAGTTTGACAAATTGGAATCATGGATGATTTGGACAAAAGGTTGAAACTAAAATAACAAAAAACTTAGAAAATTGACACATAACCTCTTATATTCTGCTACCATGGTGTATAATTCAGATACTGAGTTGATAGATGATGCAAATCAGGAGGTAGGAGAAGAATTAGGGTCAAACAAAACAAATAGAGTTTGAATGTATTCGAAGAATACCAGGATACCATAAAGATGTGTAATAGTGAATAATTGATCGAAAAAGAGACTAATTAAGGTAATTGATGGAGTTAGAAGTTGAGATTTTAAAAAGTGCCAATTTCTATTTGATTGGGCATGAGATACTTTTTCCTAATACATTGGACATAGCAAAAGGCTAAAAGTCTATGTGAATCTAATGAGATAGGCAACGGTGTATTTGTGGCACAAATGAGAATCCAAATTGTTGGAGTTTAAAATCAAGTATGTTAAGAATTCAATACAATGCGTTCCTTGTTTTATCACACGAACATGATGCAAAAATGGGCAAGGGAATTGTAGTCAAGATTTTATTTCAAAGAATTTTAACCATGATGACCCTTAGTGACCTTTATATGGAAAGAGACAATAAAATTTACATTTTCTGACTGATTAGCTGTCCTTTATATGGAAGAGGACTCTTTGAATCAAAGATCAATAATTCGATTAGTTGTTTTACTGATGACGTTTTCATGCCACTTTTTGAATCATTTGTTTTTAAATTATTGAAATAAATATAATTAAGAATGCTAACGGGATTAAAAGAGATAAATTATTAATTTATATCTGTAACTAATAAATAGATGAATTTTTACATCACTACTCACAATTTTAGTCCCTGTGATTAGGTCTGATTTCACTTTTGATCTCCAACTCTTAGAAATTACAAGATTGGTCCAATAACAGACACAAATATAACAGACTTGGTTCCTGAAGCGGATGGACGTTAATTATTACCGTTAAATGCATGAAAAATGTCAAAAATACCATTCATTCTTTCTTCTTCACCATTCAAATTACCACATCCTCCCACCTCCTCCCACCTCCTCCCACCATCAAGGCATCCACCTTCAACCACCACCACCACCGTTACCTTCAACTACCATCACCGCCACCACAAAGCCTTTAACCACCATCACCACCAGCACAACCCTCAACCACCGTCACCACCAGCACAACCCTCAACCACCGTGGTTCAAATCTTTGTATTTGACTTGTGTCTGTTGTCGTTGACCTTCGACTTCAACTTCTACAAATGCATATGACGAGCCTTCGACGATCTTTGGGCTTTAGGTCGTGGGCACCCAAGATTTCTACTACGAGCTTTTCTTTGGTCATTTGGGTGTTTGATTTGAACGTTTTGTGTTTGTGAGTGTTTAAAAAAGATGTTAAGAATGGAGGTTTTGAAGTGTGTTGCGGAGGTGAAGTGAAGAGCAAATAGATTGGCTCAAGGAGAATATGAGGAGGGTGGAGAGAGATTTGAAAGCAACATATCGTTGTCACCACCAGCATAGCCCTCAACTTGTCACACCCCTGCTTATAGCGGAAACAGGAGGATGTAACGTACATGATCGTCATAACACATTGTTAATTAATAGGGATGCAATAAATGATAAAAGTCAACGTGTCGTGACGTCACCCGACACAAAGGGAGACTTGTATCGTAGTTAGTCAATTCCACGACAAACATAGTCATACAAACGAATACGTATAAATCCCACAACCCGGGAACAAGTAGACATATCATAAACAACATAAAGGAATCCCACATAATTGCCAGAAATGTCCAAAAAGTGCAAATAAAGCAATCCTAAGGTCGTCGCTAAGGCATCATCCCTAGCTATCCTCAATGATTGTTACCTAAAAAGATATGCTCAAAAAGGTCAACATATTTTTGGTGTAACGCCCGGTTATTTTAAAGACAAAGAAAGAATGAATAAAGTGAAGAAAAAGAAGGAAAAGAAAATAAAACCCAAGTCTAGGGGTTAAAAGTGTCAAAATGACAAAATCTTTGAAAAGTTAATGATAAAGGTGGCATGGCCACCCATCACTCTCTTTACACACAAATCTTCAGTTTTTAGAGAGAGAAAGTAGCAAGAACAGCAGAAAGCTCTCGGGTCTGAAGAGAAACAAGAAAGAAAGTACGAATTCAAGGTAAGAATTCGTGTATGTATGATCTTCTTGACTGGTCATATCCTCGGGTTTATGCTTATGTGTGTTTGCTTGTGTTCGGGTATGTTTTTAGTGGGTTTCTAGGCGGTTAAACTCATTTGCAAACGAGTTTGGAAGAAGCCATACTCAAGAGCTACTAAGGTGAATTCTAGAACCCCTCTTTTACATGTTTTAACAAATTTTGGGGCTGAAAATGCATGAATGTATGTTTTTATTAAACTGGGTTTTATACCCGTATGAATGTGTGTATGCTGTGATTATGATGTGATGTTGGGCTATGTTCATGCTGAGTGATGTATAGTTGTGTTTCAAAGGCTTAGAATGTAAGATTTAAGCTTAGAACATGTTAGATGGTGATTGGGAACTGAAATCTGATGTTTAGGGCTCATATGCTTAAGATTTAGAATCTGCCTAAGTATGCAGAAGTAATGCAAATGAGTAACAGGAAGAAATGCGGATGAACAGTTAATGCGGATGAGCATTAATTACTAAGTAAGCCAATGCGGATGAGTAATGGGAAGAAATGCGGATGAACAGTTAATGCGGATGAGCATTAATTACTAAGTAAGCCAATGCGGATGAGTAATGGGAAGAAATGCGGATGAACAGTTAATGCGGATGAGCATTAATTACTAAGTAAGCCAATGCGGATGAACTATAGCCAATACGGATGAACTATAAGCAAATTCGGATGACTATAGAAAATGCGGATGACTATAGAAAATGCAGATGAACACTTAGAATGTATTATGACTTATTGGGGAAAAAGATGAAATGTAGGCTTTGACTTGGGAGGTTCCCGGGGGCAATGTAAGTTGACTTTTTGAGGTCATAAATGATGTGATGGGCATGATGTTAATATGTATGTTTGATGCTTTGGCATGATGTGTATGATGTTATGCCTGATGGTATGTATGATGTATGCTATGTATGCATGATGCCTTGTATGATGATGTTGGCTGTGTATGTTATGTTCCTTATTTTGTATGATTACTTTCCTTTGGCTTGGCGTTGAATGTTAATGAATGAAATGAAAAGTATTATGTAAGGTAAAGTGGAAGATAATGAGAAGAGGAACGAAATGAAGAATGCATGCATTAATGGACGAACAAACATAAGAAAGTCTTGCAAGCAAATGTATAGAGGTTCACACTCAATGAGGAGTGTTAGCTCAACCGTGTGCGGGTTAGCTACCCCATGAGGATGCACACTGGGGCTTGATCCATGTGATCAATCAAAATGTATGGAGGTTCACACCCAATGAGGGGTTGTCAGCTCAACTGTGTACGAGTTAAATACCCCATGAGGATGCACACAAGGGTTCAATCTTTGTGATTAACAGATGTATAGGGTCCTTGTCACTTAATCCTAGATGAATTGCTTGGTGCTCTAGAAGGGGGTTAAGCCTATGACAGGACCTAGATGAAAACGAAAGATAATAAAAGTATGAAATGAACGATGATGAAGATAATAAATATAATATATGTGTACGTACGATGTGTGACCACATTCTAAGGCTGTTATGATTTGAAGGAAAGTAAATGATGGTTTAAACGAAAGATAAAGTATGTTTTATTATAAAACTAGAACTCACTCAGCAACGCTGACTTTTATGTGTTTTTCCAGTTGGCAGGTAATGTTGCTGAGGATGACACGGGGTGGCTACTTAGCTCTTTTGGATGGCATTCTTTTGTTTAATGTTTTTGCATTGTAATGCGAACGACCGATGTTTTGAAATGAATGATTGTATTAACTTGCGAAAGCATTTATAAAGAAATGAAAAGTTAATTTTATGTTTCCACTTCAATATGTATGAATGTAAATTTAAAATAATATGTTTTATTTGCAATGATTTACTAGCTGTAAGCGTCCCGGGAACGGGGCCTTACATTTGGTGAGTTCGCAAGTTTAAATAATAAACAAAACTTGACGTTGTGTAAAAGTTTGGTAGGACATTAATGCTTACAATTATAAGGAAGTACTATCACATGTAAACATGAACATCACAACTAAACCTACGACGTACACGTAGAACTTGTCGGAACATATTCACCCTAGGGCCCGTACCTGGCCACTGTCAGTCCCAACTAGTATACTAGCAAACAAGGGTGGGGGTGTCAGCCCAATAGTACTATCAATACATGTCCGTCGGCTCCAACACCAGAGTCAATAATTGTGAATAAATGTTAGGACCATTTAGGTATGGAGTACTAACTGATTTATGTGTATACCAAACCAAATAGTGTGGAATCCTATTTGATTGGCGATCCAATCAGTGAGAATGCAAGTATAATTGATCTAAGAATGAATCAAAATGTTAAGAATGATTTTAAGATGATTTACTGCGATCTATGAACTTGGAACAGGTTTTTTTGGGTCTCTGGATGACTAGGGTACGATTGTGTGTGTAGGTATTCGAAGTGTTCACTTTTTCCACGAATTAAGTGGTATTTATAGGTTAGGGTTTGTTGGATTCTGTGTGCCCAAGACACGTAGAATATTGATGTGGTTAGTACGTTATGATCCAAGTCGGGTTATACCCAATAACAAGCTTAGCAAACACCAATTAATATTCAATTGATGATATGATCATGCAATTAAATGTTTACACCAATTTAGAAAATGGGTTTTCTAAATAAGTTGCATATGAGAGGGAACAACTTATTAGGATATTTTGTTCAATAATATTATTTGATGTGTTATTTAAATTGGTTAGATGACACCAAATAATAATGAGAGATTATAACTTATAAGTTATATGATTAATTGTATAAGTTATATAACTTGTACATACAATTAAATGGTTAATTGTATGTCTAGTTACAAGACATTTTAACTTATGTGTATGTGTTCAATCAAAAAGGGTGGGAAACCCTTTTTAAAACACAATTTCGGCCGCCCCCCCCTTGTTAGGGGATTGGACCTTTTTCCTTGAAAGAAACACACATTAACAAGTCTTGTTCATTGATTCTCTCTATCCAATCTCTTGACATGCAATAGATAAAAAAAAGCTCTCTCCTCTCTCTCAAAACCATGGTTCTAGCAGCTTGTTTTAAAGGGTTTTTGAAGCTTTTTGGTGGTGAATCTTCCTAACAAGAAGGTGATTGCAGGAGGCTTGGGGTATACAAGCTTGAGGGCTTCTTCCTTGGAGTCTTGGCCGATTCACAAGCATTTTCAACCCTTTCTTGGTCGACATTTTGGCTGGAATAAGGTAGTAATCACAGCTCATTGAAGCTGTGATTTTATGTTGCTTAACTTGTGTTCATGGCTTGTTCATTCACATATTTAAGATCCTTTTGATTTGGGTTGTTTTTCATCCTAAAACATCATTAAGAACATGGATTTTTCAGATTATAAACATGTTATAATTCTATACTTCCGCTGCGTTTTCAGAAAGTTTAAAAGGTTGAACTTGTTTACTTTGTGTTCTATCAAACCCATCAATGGCATCTAGAGCCGGTTATGTGGATAACTTGCTTGTTCCTTGTCTTTAAAATCGGTTTTAAAGATGTATAATCACTTATTATAGGCTGATTTTGGGCTGTTTTTTTGTTTGAATGATTCCCCAACTTTCAAGGTCATATCACACATGCTTGTGATTAGACATTGAAAGATATACATATTATGAGTGTTGATTGTTTGGACAATATTTAAAACCCAAAAATTTCAGTTTATGTTGGCTGAAATTTGGTGGTTTTAAGTGGGGTTTCATTATATGTTTGGATGATATGATCATTGGTTGTTAGTGTGCATAACCTAGCCTTTGGCCTTTTGATTTGGATGTTTGGAATGGTTGGATTTATTCATTCATTTGGGTTGTAATATTTGTGTTTATTATTTGGGTTGTAATTATTTGTTCATTTGGTTATGTAATTAATAGATTAGGTGTATTTCTTTTATTAGAAAAATGTATTAGGATACAATTTTGTAAAAGGAAGATGCACAAGATCAAGAGCCAAATATGGACAACAAAGACATGGAACTTGAAGCATATGGATGCAAGTTCAAGTGGGGGTCTAAGATGACCTCAATTTGTGTTGATTCAACCCTTAGGAAAGACCATATGATGACACTTGTGATGGCAAACAAGTGTTGTCAACTTAGTGGCTATGGTTATGCACTCATGTTTGTATGTTTATGGTTGTTTGAATGTTGTTATTTGGTTGTATGGTTGAAATCTTGACATGGATTACAAACTTATTAACAAACTTAACAAGCTGAAAATTAATGGTTCTTTATCATTAAAAAGTAATAAAAGGTTATTAAATTGATTTAATATTTTTTTAAAGATTAAAAATTGGTTTTAATCAAAGGACCATAGGGTACCTTGTATTTGAAAGCATGCAAATACAAGTACATAGAGTTTTCTAAAACTTGTATTATGAAATCTCTAATATTTTAAACAAGATCAACACCGTCCTTTTACACAACACTTGAGTCACTTGGGAACTCTTAGTGGGATAAAGGTCACCTAACCATTTGAGGGAACTTGTGACTTGAGGTGAGAATGCCTTATTTGTGGGATAAAGGTCACCTAACCACTTATTTTGGCAAACTCACGCATAGGTGTAAGTAGGGTATCTTGATTTGCAAACCATGTCAAATGGATCACCTACGGTGTGGTTTCCAAATGGTGTTGATGGGATTAACATGCCGACTTTACATATGATGTTTCAAGTCGATCCCATATTTCTAGAAATTGCAAATGGTTGCAATCGTCAAACGTTGACCACCTTATTAATTTAAATCGTGGGATAAAGGTCACCTAACCACAATTTAAATGTAATGTTGGGTTCTAGACTTTAATATAAAAATGACCTTAAAAGCATTAATTATTAAAAATAACAATATCAAAAATACTAAAATAGATCTTTGTTAAATTTTGTAGATGGCCACCAACAATGAAAATCACGATAACTCATCCGCGTCCAACCAATCATTACGAGCGATCCTCCAAAAGGAACGTCTAAATCATAACAACTTTATTGATTGGTATCGAAACTTGAGAATCGTTCTCAAGCAAGAGAGAGATCATATGTTTTAGACGACCCTATCCCCGATCAACCTACTGAGGATGATGAGGAGGCCTACAACGATTGGCTCAAGTACACTGAGGACTCTGTCCAAGTGTCCTGTCTCATGCTAGCTAGCATGACTCGGATCTCCAAAAGGAGTATGAACATCACGGAGCATATGACATGATAACCCAGCTGAAGGAAACGTTCCAAACGCAAGCAAGGGTTGAGCGCTTCGAAACGGTTCGAGCACTCCATGCATGTCGTATGGACGACAACCAATCTGTTTCATCTTATGTACTTAAGATGAAAAGTCATATTGACCGCCTCGAGAGGCTTATTGTCCTGTCTCGAAGGAATTGGCCACGGATTTGATCCTTAATGGCCTTACCAAGAAGTTCGAGACATTCGTGTTGAACTACAACATGAATGCTTGGGACAAAAGCATTGGTGAGCTTCACTCAATGCTGAAAACGGCCGAGGCGGCCATGGGTAAAAGGGTTTTACCCGTTCTCACCATCAATGAAGGTGGGAACAAGAAAAGGCCTCATCCCGCACCCAAGGCAAAGGTTGCCAAGGGTAAGGGACCCGTTTGGGGAAAGGGGAAAGGGGTGGCAAGGGTGCCACCCAAACCACAAGAGAAGAAGCAAAAGGTTGCTACCAATGACCCATGCTTCAAGTGTGGGGAGATTGGACATTGGGCAAGAATTGTCCTGTCCATCTCCAAGAGTTGAAAGCCAAGAGGGATGCCGGGCAGACCTCAGGTACAATATACATGATTCATATTGATCTTAATGTTACATCTTCAAACACATGGGTATTAGATACCGGATGTGGAACTCATATTTGCAATTTGTTGCAGGGGTTCAAAAGAAGTAGGGACTTCAATCAAGGGATGTTAGCCTCTTCATGGGCAATGGAACCAAAGTCCAAGTTGAAGCTCGTGGGGACTACATCCTAAAACTTCCAAGTGGCTTGGATGTTATTTTGAAGAATATTTTGTATGCTCCTAGTTTGACTAGGAACATTATTTCTGTATCCCAATTAAGACTTTATGATTATGTATTATCTTTTATTGAAAATGATATTCATGTTTCTTTAAATGATATGTTCTATTTTAAAGCTATACCCATTAATGGTATTTATGAATTGGTTCATGAAAATGCTTTAAATAGTTCATTGTACCATACTAACACCAAAAAACTCAAGTTGGATTTGAGTGATACCTATCTTTGGCATTGTCGTCTTGGTCATATAAACAAGAAACGTATACAAACTCTTCAAAAGAATGGTCTTTTAAAAACAAATGAATGTGATTCATTTGATGTGTGTGAATCTTGTTTACAAGGTAAAATGACTAAGGCACCCTTTAGTGGAACTAACGAAAGGGCAAAAGATTTATTAGGAATCATACATTCGGATGTATGTGGTCCTTTTAAGCCAATGACTAGGAATGGTGAAAGATACTTCATTACCTTTACCGACGATTATAGTCGCTATGGGTATGTGTACTTATTAAGGCACAAAGATGAAGCTTTTGAAATGTTCAAAATCTTCAAGAATGAGGTGGAAAATCAACTCAACAAGTCAATTAAAGTTCTCCGTACCGATAGAGGAGGTGAATACCTAAGTGATGCTTTCCAAGATCATCTTAGGAGTTGTGGGATTGTCTCACAACTCACTCCACCTGGAACACCACAACACAATGGTGTGTCTGAGAGGAGGAATCGAACCTTATTGGATATGGTCCGATCTATGATGGCTAGAAGCACATTACCTTATCATTTTGGGGTTTCGCTTTGCTCTCCGCGGCCCGTATTTTAAATATGGCCCCAACCAAAAAGGTGGAAAGGACACCTTTTGAGATATGGCATGGAAGAGTTCCATCCCTATCATACTTAAGGGTCTGGGGTTGTGAGGCTTATGTTAAGACTCCCACCCCAAAAAATTGGAAGTCCGATCCACCAAGTGTATCTTTATTGGATATCCTAGAGATTCTATGGGATATTATTTCTATGATCCACTGGAACAAAAGGTGTTTGTTGCCAGAAAGGGTGAGTTCTTAGAAGCAAAGTTCCTTATGGAAGGAACTGGCAGTAGAACAGTGGATCTTGAGGAGGATCAAGAACCACAACCCGATGCACGTTTGGTTGAAACTAGCACTCAACATGAGGATGTTGAAGTTGATCAAGTGGTTGATCAATACACACAAAACGTTCGTAGAAGTGGTAGAACTAGTAATCCACCTGAAAGATACGGATTTTTCATGGATGGATGCTATGTGGTAGATTCAGATGAACCAACCACATACCATGATGCAGTGTCCAATTTGGATTGTGACAAATGGCTTGAGGCCATGAACGTTGAGATGCAATCCATGTATGACAATCAAGTTTGGGAACTTGTTGTACCACCTCTTAATTCCAAGGTAGTTGGAAGTAAGTGGGTTTTCAAGAAGAAAACCGATATGCATGGAAACTTGGATACTTATAAAGCTAGACTTGTAGCAAAGGGTTTCACTCAAACTCAAGGGGTTGATTATGATGAAACCTTCTCACCTGTTGCGATGCTAAAGTCTATAAGGATATTGTTTGCCATAGCTGCTCATTATGATTATGAGATTTGGCAAATGGATGTCAAAACCGCTTCCTAAATGGATATCTTGAGGAAGATGTTTATATGGTTCAGCCTGAAGGTTTTGTCGATCCAAAACATCCTAATAAAGTATGCAAGTTAAAGAAATCAATCTATGGATTGAAACAAGCATCGAGAAGCTGGAATCATCGTTTTGATGAGGAGATAAAGAAATTGGCTTCATCAAAAACGCTGATGAGGCTTGTGTGTATAAGAAGGCTAGTGGGAGCACAATAACTTTCCTAGTATTGTATGTTGATGACATACTACTATTTGGAAATGACATTCCAACCTTGGAAGGTGTAAAAACCTGGCTTGGAAGTTGTTTTTCCATTAAGGATCTTGGAGAAGCCGCCTATATTCTGGGAATAAAGATCTATAGGGATAGATCAAGGCGGTTGATTGGTTTAAATCAAAGTGCGTATATTGATAAATCTTGAAAAGGTTCAAGATGGAAAACTCTAAGAAAGGTACCGTACCTATTCAAAGAGGAACGATATTGAGTACGACTCAATGTCCTAGCTCAAAGGATGAGCAAGATAAAATGAAGGCTATCCCATACGCATCTGCTATTGGATCCATCATGTATGCGATGATATGCACTCGACCAGACGTGTCATGCGCCTTAAGCATGACAAGCCGTTACCAGCAAAATCCTGGAAGCAGTCATTGGATGGCTGTTAAGAACATACTTAAGTACCTAAGGAGGACAAGAGATATGTTCTTAATCTATGGATCTGGTGATGAGGAACTCGTTGTAAAGGTTA
The DNA here is from genome assembly GCA_025506515.1 of Flaveria trinervia. Lineage (NCBI taxonomy): Eukaryota > Viridiplantae > Streptophyta > Magnoliopsida > Asterales > Asteraceae > Flaveria > Flaveria trinervia. The sequence goes on from CM046456.1 coordinate 36,970,374, forward strand.
CACGGATGCGAGTTTCCAAACCGATCGTGATGATTCTCGGTCACAATCGGGATATATTTTCATTCTGAATGGAGGAGCGGTCTCTTGGAAAAGCTCCAAACAGGATGTGGTGGCTCTATCAACTACAGAATCAGAATACGTCGCCGCCTCATTGGCAGCTCAAGAAGCTGCATGGTTAAAGAAATTCATTGCCGATCTGGGGGTTGTCCCTTCCATTCAGGACCCCCTAGAGATCTTTTGTGATAACGAGGGTGCGATTGCTCAAATCAAGGAACCTCGTGCTCATCAAAAGACTAGGCACATTGAGCGGAGATTCAACTACATACGAGATGAAGTTGAAAAGGGAAAGATATGTATTCGCAAAGTTCACACGGATCAGAACATTGCGGATCCTCTCACGAAGCTCCTTGAAAAGGCAAAGCATGAAGGTCATACTTGTGCCATGGGACTTCAATATTCTAGTGATTGGATTTGATCTGTAAATTTTGTATTTGGATATGTGGAACTCTTATTATTTGAATAAAATTATTTGGTTATAATGTTTCAATTAATGTTCCAATTTAGCATGTTTAATCCATGAGTAAATGTTTACTCTAAATGTCCGTAGTCGTTCAGACTTGTGGGAACAAGTATTGAGGATAAGACTATTATGAACTTGGATTGGTTGATATTCATAAGGATGAATACAGAGCAATGGGTTGCTACCAAGGTTCATAGATATTTGTGGGATACAAATATTGGACTAACCCGCATCTCAAATTTTACTACATGGAATCTTATTGATTGATCATAAGTAAATTTGAGTAAAGGTGAATATCATTTGGTATCCTCAGACCTGAGATACATATTGGGTTTTGATATTCACCAAGTGCTATACCTTGAGCTTATTCTTCACTGTCCTGAAATAGTGAACAGTACATAAGGGTATGTTCAGGTATGACACGAGGTGTTTGTGAAAAACGTATGTGGTCAAGATGGAATTTGTTCCTCTTATTCGTTGAGAGTTAGATGTCTAAGGCCTGATTAAGTTAAATCAACAAGGAATGATCATTCTGTGTCCTTGGATTTAACATGACATCTGTAACAAAAGGATAGATGATTAATTCACCTAAATCATTTCAAGTAGGGTACTTGAAAGGGATGATGTTATTGAATGGCTATAAGTCATGCGTATTAAGGGTAGTAAACCGTTGTTAGGCGGTATTTACTGCTTGCATCAATCTTCTATGAATCTTGGGCAAGTGGGAGATTGTTGATTCTGTGTGCCCAAGACACGTAGAATATTGATGTGGTTAGTACGTTATGATCCAAGTCGGGTTATACCCAATAACAAGCTTAGCAAACACCAATTAATATTCAATTGATGATATGATCATGCAATTAAATGTTTACACCAATTTAGAAAATGGGTTTTCTAAATAAGTTGCATATGAGAGGGAACAACTTATTAGGATATTTTGTTCAATAATATTATTTGATGTGTTATTTAAATTGGTTAGATGACACCAAATAATAATGAGAGATTATAACTTATAAGTTATATGATTAATTGTATAAGTTATATAACTTGTACATACAATTAATGGTTAATTGTATGTCTAGTTACAAGACATTTTAACTTATGTGTATGGTTCAATCAAAAAGGTGGGAAACCCTTTTTAAAACACAATTCGGCCGCCCCCCTTGTTAGGGGATTGGACCTTTTTCCTTGAAAGAAACACACATTAACAAGTCTGTTCATTGATTCTCTCTATCCAATCTCTTGACATGCAATAGATAAAAAAAAGCTCTCTCCTCTCTCTCAAAACCACGATTCTAGCAGCTTGTTTTAGAGGGTTTTTGAAGCTTTTTGGTGGTGAATCTTCCTAACAAGAAGGTGATTGCAAGGAGGCTTGGGGTATACAAGCTTGAGGGCTTCTTCCTTGGAGTCTTGGCCGATTCACAAGCATTTTCAACCCTTTCTTGGTCGACATTTTAGCTGGAATAAGGTAGTAATCACAGCTCATTGAAGCTGTGATTTTATGTTGCTTAACTTGTGTTCATGGCATGTTCATTCACATATTTAAGATCCTTTTGATTTGGGTTTGTTTTTCATCTTAAAACATCATTAAGAACATGGATTTTTCAGATTATAAACATGTTATAATTCTATACTTCCGCTGCATTTTCAGAAAGTTTAAAAGGTTGAACTTGTTTACTTTGTGTTCTATCAAACCCATCAGGGTTTTCCATTCGTGCGACTGAAGCATGCAGTTAATCCATTCACACGACTGAAGATCCAGTCGTGCGACTGAGTCAATCTCATGTCACAATCGTGCGACTCATCCAGTCTCCTAGTTCAGTCGTGCGACTGATCCAGTCTCCTAGTTCAGTCGTGCGACTGGTTCATTAGCATGAAGTATTCATGCCTATGGTCCATTAGTATGGTCCATTCGCCTGAGAACATCACATGATTAAGTTTAAACACGTTTCTCAATCATTATTGACTAAGAATTATGCAAACAACCACAAACCTATATAGTTAGTTTAATATGCGTTATCACACAATAAACAATGAAATATTAACCATTATAAACATCAACCACACATTTCATTCCATTCATACCCAACCAATTACATATATGTAAGACATGAAAGACATTTTACATTTGAGCTCATAAACTAGGTACACATATATCTACAAACTCCCCCTTGGACCTAGTTTACATCATTGTCTAGCATTCTTCATCAGCTCTTCAAACTTCTTGTACTTCTCCTCTCTTGTAGCTCCAACATGTATCTCAAATGCGAAATAGAGCCTTATAACATTTTGGAACTGGAGGGCTTGTACAATGTCTTGTGAATCATAAAACAGTGGCCACTTGTACAATGTGTATACATCATCAACAGACAAGTTAGTTAGCCACATTGGGTCAAATACCTGAATAGTATCCATTTGGCCCTCTTTTTGCAAGACTATAACAGCTTCACTTGTTCTCCAATCATAGTACCACCACTTAAAGTGTGGAGTGAAGTCTTGTGACATTTCCCTTAGAGGGATTCTTGACATTGTGTGCGGGACTCCACTTCAGCACTATCGTTGGCTTTCCAGTAATGGAATCAACTTCAGACCGTCTGTTGTACCTCGTCGGTTATTGAGGTTTGAAGTTGACCCACCTGATGTGGTACTATTTTTGCAATGCAACCTCAAACCAGCCTGACATTTTCTTTGGGTTAGCATATAGCAACTTCAGTTTGGCCAGCTGGTTGAGCTCAAAACCAGGGAGAGTCTTCAGATCATATGGGAATCTAAAGTACTCTATTCCCTTCTCCCTCTTGACAACATAGACATTTAGATCCTCAAAATATGCCTAAGCTATAATCTTTCCTGACACCTTTAGATGCATCTTCACTTTGTAGATCTTGGTGTACGCACTTGGCTTTGGAGTAGTGTGTTGGGCTTGGATCTCTGCAAAACAAGCCGCCCATTCAGCCCTTTTGATATTGACATCGTTGTCCAAGGCTTGGGGTTGATCCTTGTTCTTCTCTGACTCTTGCTCCATCTGATCCAGTTTTTCAAACGTATCACTGAAAAGAGTGTCACCCAGATTGGGGACTACATTTCCCTCTCTGTCAGCATACTCTGGATAATATTGGGCTGTGACGTCTTAAATCTCTATTTCGTCCACATCATTATGCTCATCGTCACTAGCCACGTCAACGGTAGGGGCATCCTTGAAAATTTCATCTGGATTTTGCCAAAAGTTGCTCATCACTAAGGTCATGAATTATTTCTCCTTCTTTAGGAGTATAACTCATAGACCTCCTGACATTCCCTTGCAAATCAAGTATGATAGTGATTTGAGACTTGATTTGCTGTAAGGGAGCAACATCATACTGGTCTTGCTGAGATGGTTGATCTGCTTGATTTAAACATTTAACGCATCAATCATTTGTTAATAATCAAGACAGTTAAATAGCCAATATATATATATAACCATTAAGTACATAAGTTTAATACATGATTCAATTACACAAAATTTAAAATTACATAAACATCTAAACATCACTTTTATCTTGAATCATGTGTTCTTCTGCAGGCGGGGCTGAGGATGAGGCTCCCTGATCCTAAGCCTTCTTGGAGCGTCTTTCTTTGGCGTGTGTGGCATCTGATGTAGCCGCATCATCTCCTTCCTCATCATCTCCTCCCTTTTCCTCTCCTACTCCATCATTACCTCCTTCGTCTGTCTCATCCTCATCATCATCCTCATCATCCTCATGATCATCATCATATCATCTCCCTCTCTGATCTTGAGAGGCTCCTCTTTAGTGCCTTTGAGCCTGAGCATGATGGTCTTGTTTGTAGTCTCCAACTCCCCAATCCTTTTAGCTGATAGGTAATTTTCCTCCTTGAGTTGGGCGATCTGCTCAGCTTGATAGATATCTGCAAAGCTTGGGTAGCATTAAGCTCCATAAGCTGACGTAGTTGTGTAGCTCTCTCTTCATCAGCTACCAATAGCTTTAGCATCATTCTGTTGAGTGCTGATAGCTGTTCATCTACCCTAGTGGGGGGCAGAGATGATCCTAAAGTGAATGATGGGTGGGCTTATGGTCCGGCTTGGTGGCTGGTGGTGGTAGTGGTAGCAGTGGTGAATATGGGTGGTGGTATATGAGTGGGTGGAGTGGTAGTAGTGGTGGTGGGTGAGGTGGTGGTAGGTGGACGAGTGGTAGTAATGGTGGGTGGAGTGGTAGTAGTGGTGGTGGGTGAGGTAGTGGTGGTGGTGGTAGCTGTGGTGGCAGTGGGAGATGAGGCAGTGATCAGCGTGTACCTCCGTCTCTTGGGCTTCATCCCGTGGGGCTGAGCCATCCTCTTTTTCCTCGAACCCCTCGAGGAGGATTCTCCCCCGGGATGCTTGGTCGAGTTGGGGTATAGGTAGGATCAGTCATAGTCTCCCAGACTCTCCCGGGCGTCCACCAACTGCCTGAATCCCTCGTTCGGTGGCAACCACCTTACTACCCACCGTTTGAGTCAACGGCTCCTCATCGTCCTCCTCTTCCTCATGAAGACAGAAATACTGATGGAATCCAGCTGTATCAGCTTCTCCATGAGTGGGTGGTGGAGGTGTAAGATCTGTAATGGTGGCCCTAGATGGAGTGGGGCCAGTGCCTCCACCATCACCACTGTCATCATCATCAGAAGCATCAACAGGGAGCACAATCTGCTCAGTGTCAGAGTTGTTGTCATCGTGGCGCCACTTCCTTCGTGCCGGCTCCACATACCAATTGAGGATATCAAAACCAGCCGACTGACAGGGGGTTTCACCTGCTTCCCCCTATACACCTTCATCCTGCCCAAGGTGGTATCGACCATCACCTCGAGCCCCACGACATCCTCCTTCTCCTTTGGCAGCAAAGGGAGCTTTTGGTCAATAATCATCTTCATTAAGCGAGGGTACATGCAAAAGCCCTCCTTGCCCTTCGCCTCGATGTTCTCCAGCAGGTAGGTGGAGCTCATGTCACACCCCTGCTAAGAGCAGAAACACGAGGATGTAACGAGACAGGAATCATCATAACGCATGGTAAGCGATAGAGACGCAATATAATAAATGATAACAAGTGTGTCATGATGACACCCGACAACAAGGGGACTTGTGTCGTGTTTAGTCAATGTTCACGACAACAAAGCCATAAGCATACGTAACAAAATGGTCACACAAATAAGAATATCAACATTGTAAAGTATTTTCCCACAACCCGGAACAAGTAACAAAAGAGTAATGTTGTTGATTAAAACAGATTACATCAAATGTTTTCAAAATGACAAGTTAGCCACAAAATGCATCCTAGGGTCTCCACTAAGAAAGCACACCTAGATCTTCAGCTAGCATGATCACCTGAAAAGATATGCTCATAATGGTCAACAAAATTGTTGGTGAGCTCGCAGGTTTAAAAGTAAATAAGTATTGATGCTGTATAAAAGTCGTTGCAGAATACCGTGCATACCGTTATAAGTAAGCAAAATCACATGACAAGAGCTTTACAACCAAACCTAACGACGTACACAAAGAATCTTGTCGGAATATATTCACCCAAGGCCCGTTCCTGGCATCTGTTGGTACTAACTAGTATACCAACACGAGGGTCGGGGAGTCAACCCAAGTAGTACTACCAATACATATCCGTCGATTCCCACACTGGAATTAAATGGTTGTAAGAATGAACCACAAAGCAGACCCAAGCATGTATCAGATAAGTACCCACAAAACAGCAGCACGTTGATTCTAAGTATGTAAATTGTATGTATATTGTACAACATGAAAATGGGTGAGCATACTTTCCCCCATGTTTGTAAATGTTTGAAAAGTTGTATCAGCATAAAAAGGGGCCACGAAACTCACATGTTAAGTGGTAAGTATGAATGATCAATTTCCCAATGGTTGTATGCAATGAACAGTCAAACACCTATTGACAGTTATTGTTAACCATTAATGATATGTATAAAGCATATAATAATGTTCGGTCAGTTTGGGTTGTATCGGTTCGGTCGTGGGTATCACACACACAAGCGGACACACGTATCAGACCTTATGTAGATCCAAGTACTAAGAGTAGTCTTCATTGCTAATGACATCCGTATAAAGATCTCTTGTTATAAAAGATAGTACTTGTTAAATATTTGTAGTCCCAAATGGGTTGTCGATAATTGTAAAATGTTAGGTTGATTTAAATTGAAATAGTATGTGTATGTTGATAGTGTTGACTTTAATCTTTGTGGTCAAGCAATGACACTTTTACTGATGTTACCTTATCATCATAAGACATTTAGGGAGGGAATTCACACACACACATCATCAGTCACACAATAGGACCATACACTTGACTTAACACTCCATTCGTACGAATCAACCTTCAATCGTACGAATCATCTTCATTTGCACGATTGAACCTTCATAGATTCATCAGTCCAACAACACATATCATCAGTCACACAACAAGACTAGACGCACAGTCGCATACATTCATTCGGTCGTAAATCTCAATCGCACACCACATTCATCCGCACTGACTTAATCGCTCACAACATTCATCGGCATTGACTAATCGCACATAACATTCGATCGCACGACTCAGTCTCATAACATTCCAGTCGCACGACTCAGTCGCCCGAATGACACAATCGCATGACTCAGTCGCACGACTCACCTAGTCGCACGGCTTAGTCCCATGACAGACCCAGTCGCCTGAACTGCAGATTCGCGACTGTTAAAATGCAGAGCAGCCTTCGGCTGCCCCAAGCACGGGTTCTACACAAAAAGGACTTCCAGAATCACACAACAAACACACACGAACAAGAAGCACACGCAGAAAGTCATCACACACACCCACATGACCTCTTGTGTTCGAGTTGACCCGAACACCCGAAACCCTAGAAATGGACAACAGTAAAACAAGCAAGAAATGGACAACCAAGGTCGTCTACCTGCAAGGATGGAGTAGACTAGGTTGAAGACGAAGCCTAGACGAAGAAAATGAGACCAAATGGAGCGGTTTTGGTGCAAAGTGAAAAAGATAGGTGGTGAAGAAGAAATTGAAGGAGAAGTGAAGAAGATGATGAAAATGGCTGGAATGGGGCTTTTATACCCATCCCAAGTTTGCAAAATGTCAATTTTAGTCCCTGCACTTAGCCCCCGAGTTTCTAAAGTTTGTTTCGGTTGAAAACGACTTTAAGCGTGTTTGTTATATCAATGTTAAAAGAGTGTGTAATGGTAATTGATGACTTAAAATGGTTTTATTAATGACAATGGTTATAATTAAAAATGATATATTTGGTGATAATGGTGATGAATTTATAAAAGGTTTAGGCTTAGCACACGTTCACGGAGGAAGTACAGGCACAAGGGTAATAAAGCAAACATGATTTCTATAACAGGAGTTCATGAAGAAGAGGAAGAATAATCAAGAATAATTCGATGGTTAATTATGTTAATCGACGGACCTTAAGGTGACGGATGTTACAGTATCCCCCAGTTGAGAGAATTTCGTCCCGAAATTCAGCTGAAGTTAGGTCCAAGAGTGTCGTCCTCCAACAGGTGAGGATATTTAAGTTTCATCTGATCCTCCCATTCCAATGTAAACTCTGGCCCTCATTTTGAACTCCATCTCACGCGAACGATTGGTATTCTACTGCGCTTTAACTGTTTGACCTTACGATCCATGATCTCAATGGGTTCCTTAAGAAAATGAAGCTTTTCGTCAATTTTGATTTCCTCAATTGGTACGTGAAGTGACTCGTTAGCCAAACACTTCTTGAGGTTCGACACATGGAAGGTATCATGCACATCGTTGAGTTCTTGTGGTAACCTTAATCGGTTAGCCACTGGACCAATTCGTTCTGTAATCTCGAATGGTCCAACGTATCACGAGGCTAACTTCCCTTTCTTTCCAAACCAAACTATTCCTTTCCAAGGAGAAACTTTGAGTAACACTTGATCCCCAACGTTGAATTCTAGAGGCTTCCGACGGTTGTCGGCATAGTTCTTTTGTCGATCTCTAGCGGCTTTTAGTCTATCTTTGATTTGAAAGATCTTGTCGGTTGTTTCCTGAATGATCTCTAGGCCTGTTAACTGACTTTCACCAAACTCGGCCCAACAAACGGGTGATCTACATTTCCTTCCGTACAACGCTTCGAATGGAGCACACCCAATGCTGGTATGATAGCTGTTATTGTAAGAGAACTCAATCAACGGCAAATGAGTGTCCCAACTACCACCAAAGTCGATTACACACGCTCTCAGCATGTCTCCTAGTGTTTGTATAGTTCATTCACTTTGGCCATCTGTTTGAGGGTGATAGGCGGTACTCATGTCTAATCGAGTGCCCATCGCTTTCTGTAGTGTCTGCCAAAATCGTGAAGTGAATCGGCCATCATGGTCAGATATGATTGACACCGGCACTCCGTGTCTTGTCACAACCTCTTTTATGTACAATCTCGCCAACTTGTCCATTTTGTAGTCTTCTCGGATTGGCAAGAAATGTGCTGATTTCGTCATTCGATCCACTACGACCCATATCGAGTCATGCCCGTTGCTCGCTCGAGGGAGTTTGGTAATGAAATCCATGGCTATGTTCTCCCATTTCCACTCAGGAATCTCAGGTTGCTGTAACAGTCCCGATGGTTTCTGATGTTCAGCTTTAACTTTTGAGCATGTCAAGCATCTGCTGACGTACATGGCAATGCCTTTCTTCATGCCTGGCCACCAGTACAGATCTTTGAGATGGTGGTACATCTTGTCTGCACTAGGATGAATAGAATATCGCGTCTTGTGTGCTTCATCCATGACCAAGGTACGTACACCTCCCCATTTGGGTACCCATATACGGTCCACGAAGTACTATACACCATCGTCCTTGCACACAAGTTGTTTATCCAACCCTCGAATTCTTCTCCCGTAAGATTTTCTTCGTTCAATGCCTCACTTTGTGCAATTTGGATCTGAGCTTTCAAATTCGTTTGAATGGTCAATCCCAAAGCTCGAGCACGTAGTGGTTTCACGCGTTCTTTGCTGCATAGAGCATCAGCCACCACGTTAGCCTTCCTCGGATGTTACCGGATTTCACAATCGTAGTCACTAAGAAGCTCTACCCAGTGTCACTATCACAGATTGAGTTCCTTCTGATCCAGGATATGTTGAAGGCTTTTATGATCTGTGTAGATGATGCATTTGGTTCCATGCAGGTAATGCCTCCATATCTTGAGTGCAAATACTACAACACCCAACTCAAGATCATGAGTTGTGTAGTTCTTTTCGTGCACCTTAAGCTGTCGCGAAGCGTAGGCAATCACCTTATCCTTCTGCAATAGTACACATCCCAACCCTTGATGCGAAACATCACAGTATACCACAAAATCATCATTTCCGTCTGGGAGGGACAATATCGGTGCATTACACAGCTTATCTTTCAACGTTTGGAACGCTTGTTCTTGTGCATGCCCCTAATCAAACTTCTTGTCTCTCTGAGTCAACAATGTCAACGGTTGAGCGATCTTTGAAAATTTCGCGATGAAACGACGATAGTACCCGGCCAATCCTAAGAATTGCCGTATCTCTAAAGGTGTCTGGGGGTATCCCATTTCTTCACCGCTTTGATCTTGCTGGGATCTACATGAATCCCGTCCTTGTTAACTACATGACCCAAAAACTTCACTTCTCACAACCAGAATTCACACTTCGAGAACTTGGTGAAAATTTTCTCTTCCCTTAACAGTTCCAGTATTGCCCGAAGGTGTTCTTCATGATCCTCTTTTGATCTGGAGTAGATAAGTATGTCGTCTATGAATACGATAACAAACTTATCCAAGTAAGGTTTATGCCCGATTCATTAGGTCCAAAAACACAGCTGGTGCGTTAGTCAACCCAAATGGCATGACCAAGAACTCATAGTGCCCATAACGAGTTCTAAACGTGTTTTCGGTACGTCCTCCTCGAAGACCCTTAGTTGATGATATCCAGAACGAAGGTCGATCTTCGAGAAACACGAAGCTCCCTGTAACTGCTCAAATAGGTCATCGATCCTGGGAAGAGGATACCGATTCTTCACAGTTAACTAGTTCAACTCACGGTAGTCGATGCACATACAGAACGACCCATCCTTCTTTTTGACAAATAACACCGATGCTCCCCAAGGCAAGTGACTCGGCCGAATAAAACCCTTCTCCAGTAGTTCTTGTAACTGGCTAGATAACTCTTTCATTTTAGATGGTGCTAACCGATACGGTGTCTTTGCTACCGGCGTAGCTCCAGGTACCAACTCAATACGGAATTCCACCTGCTGTGGAGGAGGCAAACCAGACAAGTCATCAGGAAATACATCTGGGTAATCCTACACTACAGGATATCTACCAATTTCTGCTCTTCTTCTTTCTTTTCCACCACAAGAAAAGCGTAGCACTGTTTTCGTAAACTCCGGCGTGCTTTCATGCATGAAATAAGCTTTAAGTTTCTTCCCGGTCGTTCTCCTTGAATAATGACTACTCCTCCGTCTGAAATAGGGATTCGTACGACTTTGTCCCGACAGACAATCTCAGCTCCGTGTTTCGACAACCAATCCATTCCCACAATCACATCGAATCTTCCTAACTCAAAGGGTATCAAGTCTATATCGAAGATGTGGTTATCCAATATTCTCGAACACTTTCTAATAATCTCGTCAGCCTGAACAACCCTACCATTGGCCATTTCTACAGAGTAGCTAGCTTCTAGCCTACTTGGACTCAAGTCAAGTAATTGCACAAACTCAGAAGATATAAAGCTATTGTCTGCTCCAATGTCAAATAGTACAGATGCAAAGTGATTATTGAGTAAGTGCGTACCCGTGACAACATTCGGGTCCTGACGGGCATCGTTGGCTCCAATGACAAAAGGGCGTCCCCGAGCCGTATTCCCTTGGTTTGCCGGGCCTTGATTTCCAGCTATAGCTATCACCTGTTGCTGGTTGTTCCCTTGTTGACCCGGTGCCTGATTCAGTTTGGGGCACATGTTTCCGTAGTGATAAGGCTTCCACACTCATAACAGCACTTGGCATTCCCGTGAGCTTAACCGCGTTGACTGGCGCAACCATATTCGACGTTGTTCTGCAGTCTCTTGCTAAATGGCTCGGGCGTCTACAGTTCGTGCACACCCGACACCGCATAGCTGGGGGATGATGAAAGTTGCACCTATCACATTTGGGGTGCAGACCCACATAATCTCGCCTGCCCTGGGTCACGGCCACAAAATTTCTTGTTGTCTTGACCATTTTCTCAAATTTCCTGGCACTCGACCGACTCGTTTCCCCAACATCTTTCCTTTTCTCTACTCTCCTACCCAATAACCCTGTTCTCACCATCTTATCAGTTAGAGCGCCAGCCTTCAGAATCGCGCTTTGGATAGTAGGAGGAGCAGCTGCGGTTACCATTGCCCGGATTTGAGGCGCAAGTCTCCAAATATACCTCTCTATCCTTTTTGATTCCGGGGTGACCAGATGCGGAACCAATCTTGCTAGCTAATGAAAACGATAGGTGTAAGCCGCGTGCCTGGCCCCCACCATAGCATGATTCCAGGACTCATGCTCAAGTTTCTACATCTCATTGACAGGACAGGACTCCTCGGTGATTAGGGCTTTGAACTCATCCCACGTCATTTGCATCGCCGATTCTCTTCCTCTAGCCTGAATTTGGGTGTTCCACCAAGTTAGTGCCTTGCCCTGTAGTGAGCACGTGGCATACTTGATCCTTTGGCTGTCGAGGCATTCGCTGATGTCAATCACTGCCTCGATCTTTTCAAGCCATCTAGTCAGGGCTATGGCTCAACCTTTGCCATCAAACTCTCGGTTTACAAGCCACAAATTCCTTGTATGAACATCCCCGCCTAGCATTCACAACCCCGGTCTCATTAACAATCCCACTTTCATTACTGGCTGTACCACCATTCCCGGTCTCCTGATTGCTTTCATTCCCAGTCGGGTTCCCATTATCCTCGTTATCATTGCCACCATCCCCGTGGGGGTGGTTATTCTGAACAACATCACTCACTTGGGCCACGATAGTCAGAATCAGTGCGGCCAGCTGTTGAGCGAGTAAGGCTGCCATGTCAGAGTTTCCTGTCCCCTGATTGTCGTTGGTAGGACCATCAGTTGTTCTCGGTGCTCTACCTCTGCCTCTGCCTCTGCCCCTCGGGGCTTCACTTCTGCCACCGTTCCTGCGGGTAACTCTTCGAGGCGGCATGTTCTAATCATAAAAGTAGTAGATGCATAAGTTTTAACCATTGCAAGGCACATTATCCATGTCACATTAAGTCTAACATTCCAGGTTAATACCATACTTATGGTTGTCACACATCGCATACAGATCATGTAATTCCTCACACCATGTATAAGTAATGTCCCAAGAGTAGTCCATCATAATAATGGCATATCCATGCATGAAATCAAGTTTAGTCTAGCGGAGGTTGCCTATTTCCTCCTCTCTCGAGGTCTCAGACATAACCTCCTCGGGGCACATCCCAGTGTCTAAGGTCAATTGCAATAGCATGATCTATGAAGATCTCTTCGGGTTTAATACCTGGATCGATAAAACAACTCGGTGCGCAGAGGGAAACGGAAGATCCAATAGAAGCATCGCGTAAAGAGTGAGCACAAGGGCTCCCTCACAGGGTGATATGATCACGAAACAGATAGATAAACAAACAAGTAATGAGGAACACATATGAGATATAAAATGCACACAACCCTGGCATGCAAATCTACATGAAGGTTCCTAGGTTATAGTCTAGGTCAAGTGTATTGCCTAATTCTCAATAACCAATGGCTCTGATACCAGTCTGTCACACCCCCACTAAGAGCGGAAACACGAGGATGTAACGAGATGGGAATCGTCATAACACATGGTAAGCGATAGAGATGCAATATAATAAATGATAACAGGCATGTCATGACGACACCCGACAACAAGGGGACTTATGTCGTGTTTAGTCAATGTTCACGCCAACATAGCCATAAGCATACGCAACCAAATGATCACACAAATACGAATATCAACATTGTAATGTATTTTCCCACAACCGGGAACAAGTAACAAAAGAGTAATATTGTTGATTAAAACAGACTACATCAAATGTTTTCAAAATGACAAGTTAGCCAGAAAATGCATCCTAGGGTCTCCACTAAGGCAGCACACCTAGATCTTCAGCTGGCATGATCACCTGAAAAGATATGCTCAAAATGGTCAACAAAATTGTTGGTGAGCTCGCAGGTTTAAAAGTAAATAAGTATTGATGCAGTATAAAGTCGTTGCAGAATACCGTGCATACCGTTATAAGTAAGCAAAATCACATGACAAGAGCTTTACAACCAAACCTAACGCCGTACACAAAGAATCTTGTCGGAATATATTCACCCAAGGCCCGTTCCTGGCATCTGTTGGTACTAACTAGTATACCAACACGAGGGTCGGGGAGTCAACCCAAGTAGTACTACCAATACCTATCCGTCGGTTCCCACACTGGAATTAAAAGGTGTAAGAATGAACCACAAAGCAGACCCAAGCATGTATCGGATAAGTACCCATAAAACAGCAGCACGTTGATTCTAAGTATGTAAATTGTATGTATATTGTACAACATGAAAATGGGTGAGCATTCTTTTCCCCCATGTTTGTAAATGTTTGAAAAGTTGTATAAGCATAAAAAGGGGCCACGAAACTCACATGTTAAGTGGTAAGTATGAATGATCAATTTCCTAACGGTTGTGTGCAATGAACAGTCAACACCCATTGACAGTTATTGTTAAGCATTAATGATATGCATAAAGCATATAATAATGTTTGGTCGGTTCGGGTTGTATCGGTTCGGTCGCGGGTAGCACACACACAAGCGGACACACGTATCAGACCTTATGTAGATCCAAGTACTAAGAGTAGTCTTCATTGCTAATGACATCCGTACAAAGATCCCATTGTTATAAAAGATAGTACTTGTTAAATATTTGTAGTCCCAAATGGGTTGTCGATAATTGTAAAATGTTAGGTTAATTTAAATTGAAATAGTATGTGTATGTTGATAGTGTTGACTTTAATCTTTGTGGTCAAGCAATGACACTTTTACTGATGTTACCTTATCATCATAAGACATTCAGGGAGGGAATTCACACACACACATCATCAGTCACAAACCAGGACCATACACTTGACTCAACACTCCATTCGTACGAATCAACCTTCAATCGTACGAATCAGCTTCATTTGCACGATTGAACCTTCATAGATTCATCAGTCCCATAACACACTTCATCAGTCACACAACAGGACCAGACGCACAGTCGCATACATTCATTCGGTCGTAAATCTCAATCGCACACCACATTCATCCACACTGACTTAATCCCTCACAACATTCATCGGCATTGACTAAATCGCACATAACATTCGATCGCACGACTCAGTCGCATAACATTCCCAGTCGCACGACTCAGTCGCCCGGATGACACAATCGCATGACTCAGTCGCACGACTCACCTAGTCGCACGGCTCAGTCCCATGACAGACCCAGTCGCCTGAACTGCAGATTCGCGACTGCTAAAATGCAGAGCAGCCTTCGGTTGCCCCAACCATGGGTTCTACACAAAAGGACTTCCAGAATCACACAACAAACACACACGAACAAGAAGCACACGCAGAAAGTCATCACACACACCCATACGACCTCTTGTGTTCGAGTTGACCCGAACACCCGAAACCCTAGAAATGGACAACAGTAAAACAAGCAAGAAATGGACAACCAAGGTCGTCTACCTGCAAGGATGGAGTAGACTAGGTTGAAGACGAGGCCTAGATGAAAAAAATGAGACCAAATGGAGCGGTTTTGGTGCAAAGTGAAAAAGATAGGTGGTGAAGAAGAAATTGAAGGAGAAGTGAAGAAGATGAAGAAAATGGCTGGGAATGGGGCTTTTATACCCATCCCAAGTTTGCAAAATGTCAATTTTAGTCCCTGCACTTAGCCCCCGAGTTTCTAAAGTTTGTTTCGGTTGAAAACGACTTTAAGCGTGTTTGTTATATCAATGTTAAAAGAGTGTGTAATGGTAATTGATGACTTAAAATGGTTTTATTAATGACAATGGTTATAATTAAAAATGATATATTTGGTGATAATGGTGATGAAATTTATAAAAGGTTTAGGCTTAGCACACGTTCACGGAGGAAGTACAGGCACAAGGGTAATAAAGCAAACATGATTTCTATAACAGGAGTTCATGAAGAAGAGGAAGAATAATCAAGAATAATTCGATGGTTAATTATGTTAATCGACGGACCTTAAGGTGACGGATGTTACAGTATCCCCCAGTTAAGAGAATTTCGTCCCGAAATTCAGCTGGAGTTAGGTCCAAGAGTGTCGTCCTCCAACAGGTGAGGATATTTAAGTTTCATCTGATCCTCCCATTCCAATGTAAACTCTGGCCCTCGTTTTGAATTCCATCTCACGCGAACGATTGGTATTCTACTGCGCTTTAACTGTTTGACATCTTGTGTGCTTCATCCATGACCAAGGTACGTACACCTCCCCATTTGGATACCCATTTACGGTCCACGAAGTACTGTACATCATCGTCCTTGCACATAAGTTGTTTATCCAACCCTCATAATTCTTCTCCCGCAAGATTTTCTTCGTTCCATGCCTCACTTTGTGCAATTGGATCTGAGCTTTTAAATTCGTTTGAATGGTCAATCCCAAAGCTCGAGCACGTAGTGGTTTCATGCGTTCTTTGTTGCATGGAGCATCAGCCACCACGTTAGCCTTCCCCGAATGATACCGGATTTCACAATCGTAGTCACTAAGAAGCTTTACCCAGCGTCGCTATCGCAGATTGAGTTCCTTCTGATCCAGGATATGTTGAAGGCTTTTATGATTTGTGTAGATGATGCATTTGGTTCCATACAGGTAATGCCTCCATATCTTGAGTGCAAATACTACAGCACCCAACTCAAGCTCATGAGTTGTGTAGTTCTTTTCGTGCACCTTAAGCTGTCGCGAAGCGTAGGCAATCACCTTATTCTTCTGCATTAGTACACATCCCAACCCTTGATGCGAAACATCACAGTATACCACAAAATCATCAGTTCCGTCTGGGAGGGACAATATCGGTGCATTACACAGCTTATCTTTCAGCGTTTGGAACGCTTGTTCTTGTGCATGCCCCCAATCAAACTTCTTGTCTCTCTGAGTCAACAATATCAACGGTTGAGCAATCTTTGAAAAGTTCGCGATGAAACGACGATAGTACCTGGCCAATCCTAAGAATTGCCGTATCTCTGAAGGTGTCTGGGGCGTATCCCATTTCTTCACCGCTTCGATCTTGCCGGGATCTACATGAATCCCGTCCTTGTTGACTACATGACCCAAAAACTTCACTTCTCGCAGCCAGAATTCACACTTCGAGAACTTGGCGAAAAGTTTCTCTACCCTTAACAGTTCCAGTATTGCCCGACGGTGTTCTTCATGATCCTCTTTCGATCGGCAGTAGATAAGTATGTTGTATATGAATACGATCACAAACTTATCCAATTAAGGTTTACACCCGATTCATTAGGTCCATAAACACAGCTGGTGTGTTAGTCAACCCAAATGGCATGACCAAGAACTCATAGTGCCCATAACGAGTTCTAAACGTTGTTTTCGGTACGTCCTCCTCGAAGACCCTTAGTTGATGATATCCAGAACGAAGGTCGATCTTCGAGAAATACGAAGCTCCCTGTAACTGATCAAACAGGTCATCGATCCTCGGAAGAGGATACGATTCTTCACAGTTAACTAGTTCAACTCATGGTAGTTGATGCACATACGGAACGACCATCCTTCTTTTTGACAAATAACACCGGTGCTCCCCAAGGCGAGTGACTCGGCCGAATAAAACCCTTCTCCAGTAGTTCTTGCAACTGGCTAGATAACTCTTGCATTTTAGATGGTGCTAACCGATACGGTGTCTTTGCTACCGGCGTAGCTCCAGGTACCAACTCAATACAGAATTCCACCTGCCGTGGAGGAGGCAAACCAGACAAGTCATCAGGAAATACATCTAGGTAATCCTGAACAATGTTGTTTAACCAGTTAAACAAGAAAAACGCAGCGGAATATGAACTTAATATCATGTTCTATAATCTGAAAAATTAAAGCTCATAACTTTGTTTCAACAAACCCAAAACCATAGGATCATATATATGTGTTTGAGCTAGTTATCAAGATAAAACAAAACAACCAAAACAACACAATGGAACTACCTTCCAGAAGCTGTCAAAACCGTGGATTGGATCAAGATGATGATGCTTTTGAACGACCAAAACATCAAGATAGATGTCCTCAAGCAATCATACCCACAAGCCCATAAGAAAACACCATCTTTGCTAGGATTTGACACCAAAATCAGATCAAGAAAGTTGCTGGAACTTTCTTTCAGCCGTGAGACATCAAGAGGCTGCTGGAGCCTTGTTCCAGCCGTGAGACTTCTCTTCCAGATGAGAAACTCAAATTCTTGTGTCGATTTTGCATGTGAGAAAGGGCTAGATGAAGTATGTGTGTGTTCAAAAAGATCTTTTGTTCCAAGAACACAAAAGAAAAAAGAGAGTTGGCTGCCATGGGGCGGCCGAAAACCCTTAAACTCTTAGGGTTTCCTCTAAAAAATCTCCCTTTTAAATTTTACAAAAGTCTAAATATTATACATAATTAACCTTTTAATTATATATAATATGTACACACAATTTTATTATTTGATGTTGCTTAACTAATTTAAACAACATAACAAATAATATCCATGAAAAAAATATCCTCATAATTTGTTCCTTCTCACATACAATTTATTTAGAAAACCCATTTTCTAAATTGGTGTAATTATTTAATTGTATGATCATATCATCAATTAAATATTTAATTGGTGTTTGCTAAGCTTGTTATTGGGTATGACCCGACTTGGATCACAACGTACTAACCACATCAATGTTCTATGTGTCTTGGGCATACATAATCCAACAGTCTCCCACTTGCACAAGATACATAGAAGATTGATGCAAGCAGTAAATACCGCCTAACAACGGTTTACTACCTTTAATACGCATGACTTAAAGCCATTCAATAACATCATCCCCTTCAATTTATCCAACTTGAAATGATTTAGGTGAATCAATCATCTATGTTTTTGTTACAGATGTCATGTTAAATCCAAGGACACAGAATGATCATTCCTTGTTGATTTAACTTAATCAGGCCTTAGACATCATGCTCTCAATGAATAAGATGAACAATTTCCATCTTAACTACATACGTTTCTCACAATCACCTTATGTTATACCTAAACATAGCCTTATGTACTGACCATTATTTCAGAGCAGCGAATAACTAGCTGAAGGTATAACACTCGGTGAATATCAAAACCCAATATGTATCTCAGGTCAGAGGATACCAAATGATATTCGCCTTTACTCAAATTTACTTATGATCAATCTAGAAGATTCCATGTAGTAAAATTGAGACGCGGGTCAGTCCAATATATGTATCCCACAAATATCTATGAACCTTGGTAGCAACCAATTGCTCTATATTCATACCTTATGAATATCTACCAATCCATGTTCATAATAGTCTTACATTCATATTGTTCCCACAAATATGACCGACTACGAACATTTAGAATAATAAACATATTCATGGATGTAATCATGCTAAAAAGGAACATGACTCAAAGATATAAAAGAGTTAAAGTTACAATTGTTCCATACATTAAATACTAAACAGACCAATTCCAATCACTAGAATATCGAAGTTCTAAGGCACAAGTATGACCCTCATACTTTTCCTCACAAGGGGCTTCGTGAGTGGATTCGTAACGTTTTGATCTTTATGAAATTTACGAATACATATCTTTACCATTTTCAACTCCATCCCTTATGATGTTGAATCTCCGCTCAAGGTGCTTAGTCTTTGATGAGTACGGGGTCCTTGATTTGAGCAATCCCACCCACGTAATTTACCAAAGATGTCTAGGGGGTCTTGAATGGTAGAGACCACCCCTAGATAAGCAATGGACAAACTTATCCATGCAGCTTCCAAAGCTGCCAATGAAGTGGGTATGTATTGGATTTTATAGTGAATAATGCTACCAAGTCCTGCTTTGAACATTTCAAGGATACCTCTTCTCCATTCATAATGGAAGTACACCCGATTGTGATCGAGAGTCATATCGATCAGTTTTGGGAGCCCGCATCTGTGTAACCCTTTACATGGACTTCCTTTTCAATAGATCCGTATATTAGAAACATATCCTTAGTTCTACTAAGGTATTTCATCGTACTTTTAACAGCCATCCAATGGTTGTTTCTATTGGTATCTACTTTGTCATACCTAATAAGCATGACTCGTCCGGTCTAGTGCATATCATCAGTCAAATGATGGATCCTATAGCAGATGCGTATGGGATATCCTTCATTTGATTTTGCTCATCCTATGAGCTTGGACATTGAGACTTAGTCTATCATTATCTCTCTTTGAATAGGTACCATACCTTTCTAAGAGTTTTCCATCTCGAACCTTTTCAAGATTTTATAATATATGCACTTTGGTTTAACCCTATCAACCACCTCGACCTATCCTTATAGATCCTTATTACAAAATATGGGTGGTTTAAACGAGATCTTCTTATGAAAAACATCTTCCAAGCTAGGTTTTAACACCTTCCAAGGTTGGAATATCATTTTCAAATACTAGTGTGTCATCAGCATACAACACTGAGAGTACATTATGCTCCCACTAGCTTTCATATATACACAACCTTTTGATGCTTGTTTCAATCCATAGATTTATACCTTTAACTTGTATACTTTATTAGGATGTCGCGGATCGACAAAACCATCATGCTGAACTATACGGACAGTCTCAACGAGATGTCCATTAACGAAAGCGGTTTTGACATCCATTAGCCAAAACTCATATTCAAAATGTGCAGTTATGGCACTTAATATCCTAATCGACCTTAGCATTGCCACGGGCGTAGGATTTTCATCATAATCAACCAATTGAGTTTGATGGAAACCTTATGCTATAAGTCTTGACTTATAAGTATTCAAGTCTCCATGTATATTGTTTTCATCTTGAAAACCCACTTGTATCCAACCGGTTTGGAGTTAAGTGCAGGTTCAACCAATTCCCAAACTTGGTTGTTATACATGAATTGCATCCTTACGTTCATGGCTTCTAGCCATTTGTTCCAATCCAAATTGGACACAACATCTTGGTATATGGTTAGCCCACAGGGTACAACCACATAGCATCCATTCATGGAATATCCTTATCTTTCAGATGGAATGCTAATTCTACCAGATTTGTGAACGTTTTGCATGTATTGATCAACCTCTTCATCATCATCAACAACCTCTTGTTGATAGCTAGTGTCAACCAAACGTGTATCGGCTCGTGGATCTTGATCCTCATCAGATTCCACTAATCCATGCGTCATTCCTTCCATACAGAACTTGGCTTCCAAGAACTCGACCCATCGAGTAATAAATTCCTTTTGCTTTGTTGGATCAAAGAAGCAGTATCCTATACAATCTTTGGGATTTCCAACAAATATACACTCAGTGGATCGACTTTCCAATTTGTTTTGGGTGTTAAGCTTAACATAAGCTTCACAACCCCATACCTTTAAATATGATAGTGATGGAACCTTTCCATGCCATATTTCAATAGGTGTCGAACCCACTTTCTTGGTTTGGGCCATATTCAAAATACGAGTCGTGGAGAGTAGTGAGAAAAACCAAGATGATAAAGGTGATAAGCTCATAGCCATAATGAATTGAACCATATCCAAATAGGGTTCAGTTTCTCCTTTATCAGAATGAAGAACATAGATAATTATGCGGAGTTGATTTTCTACTTCATTATTGAAGATTTTGAACATTTCAAAAGCTTCATGCTTATGTGTCATCAAGTGCACACAATAATACCGACTGTAATCGTCGGTAATAGTAATGAAGTATCTTTTACCAATTTTAGACATTGTCTTAAAAGGATCATATACATCCAAATGTATCATTCCTAATAAGTCTTTGGTTCATACTCATCAAATGAAACATTTTCATTTGTTTCCAAAAGACCATTCTTTTGAAGTGTTTGAATCTAATTCTGGTTTATGTGACCAAGATGACAATGTCAAATATAATAATAACTTAAACCCTTTTAAGTTTTTGTTGCTTAATGTGTATAATGAGTTATTATAGGATGATCTATCATGAACCAATTCATGGATATCATTAAAAGGGCATATCCTTAAAATGATATATATCATCCAAAAACTTAATACCATTATCTGCAAACTTTAAATCATGATCATATTGTTTTAATAGGAAACATTAATTATGTTCCTAGTCACACTAGGTGCATACAAAATGTTTTGAGAACAACTTCCAAACCTTTTGAAGGTCTCAAAATAGAGTTTCCCTCTTTGAAGCGCACATTTCATTTGAACCCCTTTGCAATAATTGCAAGTGTGAGTCTCACATCCGGTGTCCAATACCCATGTGATTGAAGAAATCGCATTTAAAACAACGTGTGAATCATGGAATTATATTTGAGGTTTGCCCAAAACCCCTCTTGTCTTTCAACTCCTTGAGATAGGAGGGACAATTCCCTTTTATAGTCCTATCTCTCCATACTCAAAGCATGGATCGTTCTCCGTTACCTTCGGCTTTATAAGCTTAGGTTTTTGAGGTTTCGCTTTAACCTTTGCTTTGATGTATCCTTCTCTTTTGGCAATAATTGCTTTAGGATCGGGATGAGCCACTTCTTATAGCCTCCCTTATTGATCGAGAGAATAGGTAGAACCTCTCTACCTATCCCCGCCTCGGTTGCTTTGAGCATTGCGTGAAGTTCACCGATACTCTTGTCCCATCGTTCATATTACAGTTTATTATGAATGTCTCAAACCTTTAGTTAGGCAATTAAGGATCAAATCCTTGGCCAACTACTTTGAGACAGGACAGTTAAGCATCTTGAGGCTATCAATATGGCTTTTCATCTTAAGAATATGTAAGATGATATCGATTGGGTCTCTTTCATGTGACATGTATAAAGTGCTTGAACCGTTTTGAAGCAATTTTACTAAAGTTAGTTGAAGGAACATTTCCTCTTTAGATTATCATGTCATGTGCCCTATGAGGCTCCAAACCCTTTTGGAGTTCGGGAATCATATTCCCAACATGAGATCAGATGCTTGCACAGATCCTTAGTGTGCTTAACCCAATCGTCAAAAGGCCTTAACATCAACAGCGTGGGTTGGTGAGGTATGGGATCGTCAAGGACATAGAACTTTACTCATTCTTGAGAACGATTCTCAAGTCTCAAAATTGAGTTCATAAGATAATTATGGTTAGGACGATTCCTCTTGGGATTGGATCTCAGTGATAGGGAAGGGACGATCGGGGTGGGGCATTATAATTAGCGGTCATCACTACAATATTTGACAAAGTTCATTTTAGTATTTTTGATAAAATTATTTAAATCATTAATACCCTTAAATGTCTCATAGACAATTAACAACTAAAATCTAGAATCCAACGTTATATTTAAATGATGGTTAGGTGACCTTTATCCCATTATTTAAATTAACAAGGTAGTCAACAGTTGACAATTGCAACCTATTGCAACTTCTAGTCTTATGGGATCGGTTAAACATCATATGTTTAGTCGGCATGTTTAATCCCATGAACACCATTGTACGCCATGCTTCGGTGACCCTAAGCACATGGTTTCCAATTCAAGTCGTCCTACTTACACACACGTGTGAGTTTTCACATACAAGCGGTTAGGTGACCTTTATCCCACAAGTATGTTAGACTCATCTCAAAAACACAAGTTCCCTACAAGTGGTTAGGTGACCTTTATCCCACAAATAGTTCTCAAGTGATTCGAGTGTCGTGTAAAAGGATGGTGTTAAACTTGTTTCCAAAGGGATTTAAGTTTCCATTAATTCAAGACTTTGAAAGCTCTATGTACCTTGTAATTGCATGCTTTCAAGTACATGGTACCCTATGGTTCTCTTTTAATAAAACCTCTTTTATTTTGAAATCATTAATCCTTTTAATAACCTTTTATTAGTTACTTAATGATTAGGAACCATAAAATTCAGCTTGTTAAGTTTGCTAATGAGTTTGTTATGCATATCCAAATATCAAACAACAATCATACAACAAACAACCAAACAAGCATAATCATTCAAACATATGTGCATAACCATAGCCACTAAGTTGACTACACTTGTTTGCCATCACAAGTGTTGTCATAAGGTCTTTCCTAAGGGTTCAACATAACACAAATGATGAGATCTCCAAAGACCCCCACTTGAACTTGCATCCAAATGCTTCAAGTCCATCCTTTGTGTCTTCCTTTTGTGCTTCAACTCCCGATCATCTTCTTTTACAAAAATATATCCTAATACATATTTTCTAGTAAAAGAAAAATACTCCTAATCTATTTATTACATTGCCAAATGAATAAACAAATTACAACCCAAATAGAAACACAAAAGAAATTATTACAACCCATAAAGAATGAATACAACCAACATGACAAGATTACAATCAACCAAAACCATAACAAACATGGTCAAGGCTATGTTATGCACTAATACATGTAACCATATACATCATTTCAAGATCCAAAATGAACCCCATTTGACCCTAAATTTTCAGCCAACATAAACCAAGAATTTAGGGTCTTTTGTCCAAACAAAACACAATCAACCAAAATGATATCTTTCCTTTCAAGATTCAATCATAAGCATGCATGATTATAACCTTGAAAGGTTGGGGTATCATCAAATCATCACAAAACAGCCCTAATAATGGTTGTTAAATCCTTATAAAACAAAATTTACAAGAACACATGAAACTAGTCATCCACATATCCGGCTCTAGATGCCAATGTTGGGGTTTGTTGGACCTTAACAATGTTGTTTAACCATTTAAACAAGAAAAACGCAGCGGAATATGAACTTAATATCATGTTCTATAATCTGAAAAATTAAAGCTCATAACTTTGTTTCAACAAACCCAAAACCATAGGATCAAATATATGTGTTTGAACTAGTTATCAAGATAAAACAAAACAACCAAAACAACACAATAGAACTACCTTCCAGAAGCTGTCAAAACCGTGGATTGGATCAAGATGATGATGCTTTTGAACGACCAAAACATCAAGATAGATGTCCTCAAGCAATCATACCCACAAGCCTATAAGAAAACACCATCTTTGCTAGGATTTGACACCAAAATCAGATCAAGAAAGTTGCTGGAACTTTCTTTCAGCCGTGAGACATCAAGAGGCTACTGGAGCCTTGTTCCAGCCGTGAGACTTCTCTTCCAGATGAGAAACTCGAATTCTTGTGTCGATTTTGCATGTGAGAAAGGGCTAGATGAAGTATGTGTGTGTTCAAGAAGATCTTTTGTTCCAAGAACACAAAAGAAAAAAGAGAGTTGGCTGCCATGGGGCGGCCAAAAACCCTTAAACTCTTAGGGTTTCCTCTAAAAAATCTCCCTTGTAAATTTTACAAAAGTCTAAATATTATACATAATTAACCTTTTAATTATATATAATATGTACACACACTTTTATTATTTGATGTTGCTTAACTAATTCAAACAACATAACAAATAATATCCATGAACAAAATATCCTCATAATTTGTTCCTTCTCACATACAATTTATTTAGAAAACCCATTTTCTAAATTGGTGTAATTATTTAATTGTATGATCATATCATCAATTAAATATTAATTGGTGTTTGCTAAGCTTGTTATTGGGTATGACCCGACTTGGATCACAACGTACTAACCACATCAATGTTCTATGTGTCTTGGGCATACAGAATCCAACATGAACTACAAGGATATGTACGAATTTCTGCTCTTCTTCTTTCTTTTCCACCACAAGGAAAGCGTAGCACTGTTTTCGTAAACTCCGGCATGCTTTCATGCAGGAAATAAGCTTTAAGTTTCTTTCCGGTCGTTCTCCTTGAATAATGACTACTCCTCCGTCTGACATAGGGATTCGTACGACTTTGACCCGGCAGACAATCTCAGCTCTGTGTTTCGACAACCAATCTATTCCCACAATCACATCGAAACTTCCTAACTCAAAGGGTATCAAGTCTATATCGAAGACGTAGTTCTCCAATATTCTCGAACACTTCCTAATAATCTCGTCGGCTTGAACAGCCCCACGATTGGCCATTTCTACAGAGTAGCTAGTTTCTAGCCTACTAGGACTCAAGTCAAGTAATTGCATAAACTTAGAAGATATAAAGCTATGGTCTGCTCCAGTGTCAAATAGTACAGATGCAAAGTGATTATTGAGTAAGTGCGTACCCGTGATAACATTTGGGTCCTGACGGGCATCGTTGGCTCCAATGACAAAAGCGCGTCCCCGAGCCGTATTCCCTTGGTTTGCCGGGCCTTGATTCCAATTATAGCCATCACCTGTTGTTGGTTGTTCCCTTGTTGAGCCGGTGCCCAATTCAGTTTGGGGCACATGTTTCTGTAGTGATCAGAGCTTCCACACTCATAACAGCACTTGGCATTCCCGGCGAGGTTAACCGCATTGACTGGCGCAACCATATTCGGTGCTGTTCTGCAGTCTCTTGCTAAATGCCCCGGGCATCTACAGTTTGTGCACACCCGGCACGGCATAGCCGGGGGATGATGAAAGTTGCACCTATCACATTTGGGGTGCGGACCCACATACTCTTAGTCGCATGACTCACTTAGTCGCACGGCTCAGTCGCATGACAGACCTAGTCGCCTGAACTGCAGGTTCGCGACTGCTGAAAAGCAGAGTAGCCTTCGGCTTCCTCAAGCACGGGTTCTACACAAAAAGGACTTACAGAATCACATAACAAACAC
This sequence comes from Flaveria trinervia, assembly GCA_025506515.1. Classification (NCBI taxonomy): domain Eukaryota; kingdom Viridiplantae; phylum Streptophyta; class Magnoliopsida; order Asterales; family Asteraceae; genus Flaveria; species Flaveria trinervia. The sequence goes on from CM046456.1 coordinate 36,996,827, forward strand.
ACAAGAACAAGAAGCACACACAAAAAGTCATCACGCAGACCCACACGACCTGCATGGATGGAGTAGACTAGGTCGTCTACCTGCAAGGATGGACAAACAAGGTCGTCTACCTGCAAGGATGGAGTAGACTAGGTTGTAGACGAAGCCTAGACAAAGAAAATGAGACCAAATGGAGCGGTTTTGGTGCAAAAGTGAAAAAGATAGGTGGTGAAGAAGAAAATGAAGGAGAAGTGAAGAAGATGAAGAAAATGTCTGGGAATGGGGCTTTTATACCCATCCCAAGTTTGCAAAATGTCAATTTTAGTCCCTGCACTTAGCCCCCGAGTTTCTAAAGTTTGTTTTGGTTGAAAACGACTTTAAGCGTGTTTGTTATATCAATGTTAAAAGTGTGTTTAATGGTAATTGATGACTTAAAATGGTTTTATTAATGAAAATGGTTATAATTAAAAATGATATATTTAGTGATAATGGTGATGAAATTTATAAAAGGTTTAGGCTTAGCACACGTTCACGGAGGAAGTACAGGCACAAGGGTAATAAAGCAAACATGATTTCTATAACAGGAGTTCATGAAGAAGAGGAAGAATAATCAAGAATAATTCGAAGGTTAATTATGTTAATCGACAGACCTTAAGGTGACGGATGTCACAGATCATCCTTGACAAGCAGAACGGATGATTCAGCACCAACGCCAAATATGCGTTCTGAATCTGGTCCGATAGCTCGTCGAAGCCTCCCTTCCTTGAGGCAATGAACTTAAGTAGCACATGGCCGAGTACTTAAATTAGGGGCACAGGTTGCTCTTATTGAGCACACCTGCATTGATATCCCCCGAGTACTTGGCCCGTAGAAAACAACCTCGTACAGTCAGCGGGTGTAGTCATGTAGGACAGTCAACATCGTCCCCAAACTCCAAAACTGTCCTGAGATCTCCTCAGTGATCTCTATAGGCTGACCAAAAATGGAGCTCCTGATACAATGGGGCTTCAAGGATCTAGCGATGATAGCACTTTCCCAAAAAGCCAGCTGAACTGAGTTGTACGGGGTGCACGGAGTCGATATAGCACCGAAGAACCTTGATCTCTGTAGAAACCAGCTGCATTTTGTGAGGTCAGATCCAGATAAGCACAAAGGTTCTGCTTTGTGCTCATAGTCCAACGACTCGCCATCTGTTACACAATGTAAATAAACGTTAGTGAGTGTCAATGAGTAACAATTTGATTCATTGGACATGAACTTTTCTGTTCTGCCATGCGAATGACCTGTGCGACTAAGATCTAGTCGTGTGATTGAGCTCATATGTACGACTGAGCATGCAACTGGGATTAGTCGTATGATATCCCATGCGTTTACACCAGTCATGCGACTGAACTCATACGCATGGTTCAGTCGTGCGATTGAGCCATTCGCCTAGCTCAGTCATGCGATTGAAGTTCATCAGGGTGTCCATTCGCATGACAGACTGTTTGTTCAATTCAAATTCAATTTTGAGCAAAACTTAATGTTAGATGTTGTGGTTTGGCTCATTCCTCTCGCAAATGACCGGCATAACACCTAATAACCTTTAATTGAATAATGTACTTAGTTTAATTGGTTTCTTAGGCAAACTAAGTCTCGGTTAAGTTTAGGGCTCAATTCAGTCGATTTAGGGCATGATTTGATGGACATTTGAGTGGATTAGATCGCACATTATCTGTATAATCACTAGAAATCGTCAGTACACAACAATCAGTAGTCTAGAATAGTCACAAGAAAATTGGGCAGCGTAACGGTATAGTCGTGCGATTTGGGGGCGATTTGGGAGTGATGAATGACTGTGACCGACTCCCCCTCCTTTTATACTAGTTCCTCCAGTCGTGCGACTGAACCCAGTCGCATACTTGGTTCATGCGACTAAGGAGGCACAGTCGGTCACCTTCAGTCGTGTGACTAGAAGTCAGTTGTGCGACTGTGTCAATCAGTCACCTCCATTAATGCGATTGGTTCATTTTGTGAACCAATCGTGTGAGTTTACTCATGTTGATGGTCTAATCACACGTCTGGGCCATGTGTGTGGTTTAGTCGTGCAATTGAGCTCATACGTATGGTCTAATCGTATGGCTGGTCCATACTCATGGTCCAGTCGTGCGAATGGGCTCATATGTATGGTCCAATCATACAGCTGGTCCATACTCATGGTCCAGTCGTGCGAATGGGCTCATACTTATGATTTTGACTTTATGACCATTTGACACATAACCCTTTTAACTATTGATTTGATCATCATAAACATGACCATTTTAACTTAGAGAATCTTTGATCACCTCAGACGTGATCCTTTTAACATTTGAAAACCCGTTTGGTCACCTCAGATGTGACCCTTTTTAGTGATTAAATCCCAGACAGAACTCCAATGCATTGTCTGACGTTTAACAACTAAACTGACAAAAAAATTAAACAAATGAAACAACTAGAACTAAAGGACAAACTAAAACAAATATTTGTAATTTTGTGTGAGGTGGAAATCCAATGATAGATATCTAAAAGATTTATTTCTCGAACAGACATCTTCAAGTTATTTTGACCATAAGTTGAACGATTCATTATGGAATCATACAAGTATAACAAATCATTCGGGACATGTTATCAAAACCTTTTGATGCTAGATTCTTGTTTTCATCGAGAGTCATTAGCAAGTCTAGGAAATCGTACTAGTGCCACAAGATGCACATAGTGGTTTGGACTTTCAAGAGTTGCAGCCATAATGATTGTCAGTATACTTGTCCTCTTAAATCCACACACAAACTTTTGACACAGATTGGTGATGATTTAAGGTTTAATTATTTCAACAAGCATTTGTGGATCCCACGCTTATATGGTAATCAACGTTCCTCAGGAGATTTTTTAGCAGTCTACGGGTAGTATTCAAGAAGAAGCTATTCTAGAGCTTTCAAAGAGATGGTAAGCCTCAGGTCAGTGCCACCGTATAGCAGAGAGGCACAACAACAATGAATTCGAGCATATTTATGTTATGCTTATCCTCAGGTCAGTGCCACCGCACAGCAGAGAGGCACACAACCTATGGTCTTGTTTGAGCAATTTTATTCTTTTTGCACAGATTGCACCAACAACATAGGTTATTAGCTTGATTGCTTTTTGCATTTTTCATGTGCTTTGCTCATTTATGGTCATCCGCACACATTTGTGGCGTTTATTTTGCTCGTCACCCCTTATTGGAACTTTGTTGATTGTGTTAACCAATGATAAGATGATAACCCATAGCTTGTTAAACAGCTTAGTTTGAACTTGAAATCACCAACAAAGTCTACTTATCTATTGTGTTGAATCAACCGACACATCATCTAATGATCTAGCAACCTCTAGGTCTATTTTCTCCGTGTTACCTTAGTAGTAGCTAGTTTTACTATCATTTTTCCTTTTATTATTGCTTAAACTTCTCAGACTTATACTTAGAATTTAGCATTTTAAACAGTTTATTCTTTTAAAGTCCCAAACTATTTGTTCCTGCGTACTATCATTTTGCATAGTCATTGAATCAGTATCACAGATATATCACAGATACGATCTTATTTCTCTTAGCTGGACTGTCCTCCTCCCTTGTTCTTTTTGTACTTAAATTAAAAAAACTAAATTTAATACTAACTTAACCTATTCTCCCCCTAAAATTCTAAAACCGAAAAAGTTTTGGAGTTTTGAATTTTATAAGATAGGAAATTAAAACAAGAAAAAATAAAGAAAATAAAAAACAAAGATGTCGGACTACACAGTTTCATCTTCTGAAATTACATCATTTTTCTTCTTACCTCCGTTGACCTCTAACAAATATAAGAAACATGGTTTATTAGTGTAGAGATTAGCGCGTTGAAAATCCGTATTTATTTTAACAACATCGATCAAATGCTTTTCAAAACAATCATGTTTAAAGTGATATTTAATTCCGATGTGTTTGGTTTTAGGATGTTGGACCGGATTTTTAATTACGGCTATAGCAGCAGAGTTATCAACATAAATAGGAGTGTTTGAGAAATGCAAACCATAATCCCACATTTGCTATTAAATCCAGATGATCTGTGAACAACAACTTGCAACAACAACATATTCAGCTTCACAGGTTGACAAAGCAATTGAGGTCTGCTGCTTACATTGCCAGGTGACTAATCTTCTCCCAAAGAATTGACATCCCGCTGATGTTGACTTGTAGTTCATTTTGCAACCGCCGTAATCCGAGTCACTATACGCCGTAAGCTCGAAATCATCATAATGAGGATACCACAACCCGAGTGTTAGAGTACCCTTTAGAAAACTAAATTGCTTTTAATGCCGATGAGATGGTTGACATTTGGTTTCGCTTGATATCTAGAGCATCGACATGTCACGTACATGATATCCAGTCGTGAGGCTGTGAGGTACATGAGAGATCCGATCATTCCTCGGTACATGGTGGCATCAACCAGATCGCCACTTTCGTCGGGTGCCACATAATGGTTTGTGGCAAGTGGAGTCCCGGCTACCGAAGCATTCTCCATATCGAAGCGACTGAGAATATTTCCTACATACTTGGTTCGATGTAGAGAAATTCCCTTAGGTGTCTGATCCACCTGTAACCCAAGAAGGAACTTCATTTCTCCCATGGCACTCATCTAAATTCTGCCTTCATTACTGCTTCAAATTCTTTACACAATTCTTTGTTTTTGGACCCTAAGATTATGTCATCAACATAGATCAATACAAGTAGTAAGTCACCATCCTTTCTTTGATAAACTATGTACAATCAATCACTCCTCTGTGAAACCCGTGTTTCAAAAGATGAGTCGAGAGCTTCTCATACCATGCTCTAGGGCTTGATAAAGCCCGTATAGATCCTTGTCGAGCTTGTAAACTCTGTCCTAATGATATGGATCCTTAAATCCCTCGGGGTGACTGACATACACTGTCTCTTTGATTTCACAATGAAGGAATGCACACTTCACATCAAGCTGATATATTTTAATCTTCATATACGATGCATAGGCTAGGAAGATACGGACGGCTTCCATTCTTGCCACAGGTGCATGTACTTCGTTGTAATTGATTCCCTCGACTTGTCAAAATCCTTGAGCTACTAGTCGAGCCTTGTTTCTGATAGTGACCCCTTGGTCATCCTTCTTGCATTTTAAAACCCATTTAGTGCCAATGACCTTAGCACCTTTAGGTCTATCCACCAGAGTCCACACTCTTAACTTCTTGAAATTAAGAAGTTCTTCTTGCATGGCACTCACCCAAGCCTCATTATTTAAGGCATCACTTACATATTTTGGTTCAAATTGAGACCCAAAGCATCGATAAACACCATTGTGAAGGTAGCCTTTTTCTATGACTGAGGCATAATCAGTTGAATATAGCTGATTCCTTGTCTGTACTCCCGATTGTAAACCCCCTATGACATTGTCTAGAGGATGATAAACATTTAGTCGAGATCCAGGAGTGGTGGGTACAACTACCTTATTATCCAGATTGTAAACCACAGGATCAGTATCTGAGGTAGTGGGAGTATGGGGTTCCGAAGTATCAGAGGCATCAACATCTGAAGCGTGTGTACTTGTAGAAGTAGGAACCTGGTCCTCCTGAATGTTTTCCACTTCTTCATCATCCAAAGAGGAGTCACTTACCTCTAGTGCTCCCCTTGAGTTACTAGAAGACTGGCCTTGTGAACCGGATGTTGTTGAGTCTAGGAGCGGTGTGTTTAAGACATCATACATCATCTTGGTGGCTAACCCATCTTCAGGAGTGGAGAGAGGGATGTTGAAGGACTTAAAAAATCCATCATAATCGAAAAAGAATGCTGGTCTTTTTCCAGCTCGGGGGGTGGTGTATCTCTGAACGTCCACGTTACACCACACTTCTACTTGACCCGTTGAGTTGTTGTAAATCCTTTTATTCGGTATGTTTTATCCTAGGAAAATTCCTTCTTTAGACTTCTCGCTGAACTTGCCTTCCTGAGTTTTCTTCAAAAGGGTGCAAGGTGCACCAAACGGTTTGATGTACTCTAGATTTGGTTTACGTCATTGAAGTAACTCGTAACACATCTTACCATGACGTTTTACCACAAGGATTCTATTTAAAGTGTAACATGCATTGGCAACTGCCTCATTCCAAAATTGGATTGGTAGTTTCGAGTCTGCTAGCATTGTCTGTGCTGTCTCTATCAAGCTACTATTCTTTCTCTCAGCAACTCCATTAATTTGTGGAGTGTAGGCAGAAGTGAACTGGTGCACAATTCCCTTTCTTTGTAGAATTCCTCCATCCATTGGTTCTTGAACTCGGTGCCATTGTCTGAGCATACTTGTCTTACTTTCAGCTTGTAGAGAGACTCCAAAGTAGTTACTAACTCTTTGAATGATTCAAATGTTTCAGATATGGATGTTAGAAACATTACCCAGAGAATCTTGAGTAGTCATCTATAACTACATAACAGTATAAGTCGTCGGCGATGCTCCTTGTACTGACTGGACCGAACAGATCCATGTGAAGAAGCTCAAAAGGAAGTTCTATGGAATGAACTTTCTTTTCCTTATGAGACTTCTTAGTATGTTTGCTTTTCTTGCAGGTAACACAAAATTCCGGTAGTTGGATGTTTTTGACGTTTACTCCTCGCACTAGATCATTCTGGATCAAGTGGTTCCTCTTTTGTGGATTGATGTGTCCCATTCTCTTATGCCAGGAGATCGAATCATTCTTTGTAACCTTTGATAGGAAGCACTCAACTTGATGATCTATTGTGGAGGCCTTTGATAGATCCAAGACATAAAGATCGTTATTCTTGAAGTCGACATTAAGACTTGGTCCTCCGGGATCACATAGTCCTTTTTTAGAACATAGCACTTCTTGTTGTCGAATACTACCTTAAAGCCTTTGTCATAGATTTGGGATACAGAAAGCAAATTATTTTGATATTTTTGAACATAGTTTACCTTATCAAGCTTCACTTTCTGGTTTTCCACTTCCCCTTGAGCGGTGATGTAACCTCCTTTGTTTCCAGCAAATGAAACATGACCTCCTTTAATTTGTTTGACATTTGACAGGAGAGTCAGGTTCCTAGTCATGTGCCTAGATGTTCCGCTATCTACGATCCATGTATTTATGGCATCACTATAGCGAACACCCTGCACATTCAAAGATCGTTATATCTTGCAACACTATAGCCAAGATCCGTCGTGTGATTGAGTCAATCTCATGTCACAATCGTGCGATTGATCCAGTCTCCTAGTTCAGTCATGCGACTGGTTATTAGCATGAAGTATTCATGCGTATGGTCCATTAGCATGGTCCATTCGCATGAGAACTTCACACGATTAAGTTTAAACACGTTTCTCAATCATTATTGACTAAGAATTATGTAAACAACCACAAACCTATATAGTTAGTTCAATATGCGTTATCACACAATAAACAATGAAATATTAAACATTATATACATCAACCACACATTTCATTCCATTCATACCCAACCAATTACATATATGTAAGACATGAAAGACATTTTACATTTGAGGTCATAAACAAGGTACACATGTATCTACAATAAAGAACCATATAAACAAATCATGCATGTACGAGATAAATACTTACAAAACAGCAAACACAATAGTCCTAAATATTGAACAGGTTCACAACATAAAAAATGTGAGCATACTTTTCCCCCTAGTTTATAATATTTAATGAAAATGGGACTGTGAAACTCACCTTGAGATAAGATGAAAATAAATGAATAAAAGACTTCAACGAATGAGAGCAACAAAAAACTCAAACACCTATAATTAGTTTTAATTAGATCTTTGAACATGTTTAATGGGAAAAGATACGTTCGATCGGTTTTGGGTCGATTTGGGTTCGATGCACGTCACTAACACAGAATACATATGCCATTACACTCCAAACACGTTATATGATAATAATAATAATAATCACAACAATAGTAGTTGCAATAATAATAATAATAATAGTAATAATAATAATAGTAATAGTAATATTATTGATATAACAATAATAATAATATTAATAATAATAATAATAAAAGTAAATTACTGTTTTTGTCCCTGAGGTTTGACGAAAATCACGGGTTCAGTCCAATAGTTTGTTTAATACACTGACGGTCCAATAGTTTCAAGTTTTGTTTCATTTAATCAAAGCACTAACACCGTTAGTGTTTATTCTGTTAAAATGATCTAAAAGACATTTTTGCCCTTGCATTTAATAAACACCCATCTCCATCCCCACCCAACCCATTTCCCTCCTCTCTCTTTCTCTCTATTTTCTCTCTATCCTCTCTCTTTCTCACCACCGCCATCATGCATCGTCACCACCTATAACCTACTGACCACCGCTAAATCCAACACCCCTAAACCACCGTCACCTCGGGTGACCACAACTACAACCATTGCTTGCCACCACCATCTAAGCCACCGAGCACCACCATCTAAAACCGCCGCTTGCACCACCCTCCCCGACCACCGACTGCACCACCCTCCCCAATCGCCGCTTGCACCACCCTCCTAGATCGCTGCTTGCACCACCCTCCTCAATCGCCGTCTGTACCACCCTCCTAAATCGCTGTCTGCACCACCCTCCCCGACCACCACCTCTACCAGGACCACCACCACCATTACTTTAGCAACCCTTCCCTCCACCACCGTCGACTTGACCACCGATAACGGCGATAATAATAATAATAACGGTAATAATAACAATTATTATAATAATAATGATTATGATAATAATAATAATAACAAAAATAATTTTATTATTAGATAGAAAAGAATAGAAGTATATTTACGTCAATTATACTAATAATGTCTAGTTTTATTAATCTATCTAATATTTGTCTAATTCAACTATTATACTAATATTGGGGTTAACACGTAATGCAGATACGGCAAAGTTTGATTTTGCAAGCGAATTAATTATGCAAAATAATAAATGCATGAGGTAAGTTAACGAGCTCGAGTCAATTAACATACCTAATAGTAATGGATGTCATAGTATCCTCTAGTTGAGAGAATTTTGTCATAAAATTTAGCTGGAGTTAGATCCCGAAGCCCTATCCACAAACAGATTCGAATATTTAGATTTTATATGGTCTTCCTGTTCCCATGTAAACTCAGGCCCTCACTTAGAGTTCCATCTCACTCTAACAAATGGAATCCTGTTGCGCTTTAATTGATGCACTTCGCGGTCCATAATTTCTATCGGTTCTTCAAGGAAATGTAGTTTTTGTCAACCTTGATTTCCTCAATTGGTACATGAAGGGATTCATCGGCTAAACATTTCTTAAGGTTCGATACATGAAATGTATCATGTATGCCACTAAGTTCTTGAGGTAACATTAGTCGATACGCTACAGGCTAATTCTTTCTATGATCTCGAACAATCCTACATATCTCGAAGCTAATTTCCCTTTCTTCCCAAACCGTACGATTCCCTTCCACGAAGAAAATTTCAACAAGACACGATCACCCACGTTAACTCTAAAGGTTTTCGTTGGTTATCAGCGTAACTTTTCTGACGATCTCGAGTTGCCTTAAGCCTATCCTTGATTTGAAATATCTTATCAGTCATCTCTGAATAATCTCCGGACCTGTCATTGGCTTTCACCTACTTCTGCCTAACACACTGGAGATCTACACTTCCTTCCATATAGTGCCTTAAATGTAGCACATTCAATGCTCGTATGATAACTACTGTTCTAACTTATAAGAGAAATCGATCAATGATAAGTGAGTATCCCACTCCCACCAAAGTCAATCACTCATGCCCTAAGCATGTCTTCTAGAGTTTGTACCCTTCGCTCACTTTGTCCATCCGTTTGTGGATGATAGGCAGTACTTAAATCCAAACGAGTACCTATTTCCTTCTGTAAATTCTGCCAAAACCATGATGTGAATCGACTGTCATGATCTGATATAATTGACGTAGGCACCCATGCCTAGCCACAATCTCATTCACGTATAGTCTCCCTAACTTTTCCATTGTGTAATCCTCGCTAATAGGCAAGAAATGAGTAGATTTTGTCATTTGATCCACGATGACCCAAATCGAATCATGCCCACTACTTTCAAGGCAGCTTAGTGATGAAATCCATCGCTATATTCTCCCATTTCCGTTCGGGAATTTCTGGTTGTTGCAACAGACCTAACGGTTTCTAATGTTTGACTTTGACTTTCGAACAAGTCAAGCAATCACTCACATACTTTGCAATGTCCTTTTTCATACCTGGCCACCAATACAACTCCTTAAGATCTTGGTGCATCTTCTTTGCATGAGGATGAATATAGTACTTGGATTTGTGAACCTCGTTCATAACTAGGGTTCGAACATCTCCCCACTTAGGTACCATATACGATCTCCAAAGTAGCGTACACCATCCTTCTTATAGTTCATCTATTTGTCTAACCCTCGGAACTCCTCACTTATGATATTCTCCTCCTTTAATGCTTTGCCCTGCGCTATGAGAATTCGTGTTTTTAGATTTGATTGGATGGTCATTATCAATGCTCATGCACATAATGGTTTAGTATGTTTTTTCCTACTCAAGGCATCAGCCACTATGTTTGCCTTTCCAGGGTAGTATCGAATCTCACAGTCATAATAACTTACAAGTTCCACCCATCATCATTGGCGCATATTTAGTTCCTTTTGGTCAAAGATGTATTGAAAACTTTTGTGATCAGTGTAGATAACGCATTTAGTCTCATACAGATAATGCCACCGTATCTTAAGTGCAAACACCACTACGCCTAATTCCAGGTCGTGTGTCAAATAATTCTTTTCGTGAACCTTAAGTTGATGTGAGGCATAAGAAATCACCTTATCCTTTTGCATAAGAACACAACGTAAGCCTTGATGTGATATATCACAGAACACCACAAAATCGTTTGATCCATCAGGATGGGTTAATATCGGTGTGTTACATAATCTTTCCATCAACGTCTAAAATGTATCATCTTGCTTATGTCCCCAATCAAAATTCTTATCCTTCTGTGTTAACATTGTCAATGGCTGAGTGATCTTTGAGAAGTTTGCAATGAATCGTCAATAGTAACAAGCCAATCCTAAAAACTGTCGTATTTCTAAAGGTGTCTTAGGAGTGTCCCACTTTTTAGCTGCTTCTATCTTTCAAGGATCAACGTGGATCACTTTCTCATTAACCATGTGTCCTAAACACTTCACCTAGCGCAACCAAAATTCACACTTCGAGAACTTAGCATAAAGCTTCTCTTCCATTTATAATTTGTGTATCGCTCGAAGGTGCTGTTCATGGGCTTCCTTCAATCTTGAATAGAAGGGAATATCATCTATAAACACGATTACAAACTTATCCAGATAGGGTTTGCATACACGATTCATCAGATCCAAGAACACTACTAGAGCATTGGTCATCCCAAACAACATGACTAAGAACACATAATGCCCATACTGAGTTCTAAATGTTGTCTTTGGTATATGCTCCTCATGAACTCGTAATTGGTGGTAACCTGATCGAAGATCAATCTTAGAGAAATATGAAGCTCCCTGTAATTGATCAAAGAGATCATCGATCCCGGGAACTGGATTCAATTTTTCACAGTCAACTTATCCAACTTGTGATAGTCTATGCACATTCAGAACATTCCATCCTTCTTGTTGACAAATAGTATCGGTGCTCCCCATGGCAAGTGACTTGGTTGTATGAAATCCTTATCTAACAACTCCTGTAATTGACTTAATAATTCTTGCATCTCTGATGGTGCTAACCAAAATGACATATTTGCTACAAGTGTCGCTCCAGGAACCAAATCTATGGTGCTAACCAAAATGACATCTTTGCTACAAGTGTCGCTCCAGGAACCAAATCTATGGGGAATTCTACTTGTCGAGGAGGGGGTAAACCAGACAAATCGTCAAGGAATACTTCCGGAAAGTCTCGCACCTCCGGAATGTCTTCCAGTTTCCCTTCCTCGGGTTTCTTTTCCACCACATGTGCTAAGAACACATAGCATTGCTTGTAGAGGCATCAGCTAGCCTTCATACATAAGATAATCTTTAGACTTCTTATCGGTCATTCTCCTTAAATCTTGAGCACATCACCATTAGGCATAGGAATTTGCACCACCTTCTCTCGGAAAAAACTTTGACGGCACACTTCGAGAACCAATCCATTCCCACTACTATGTCAAAGCTTCCCAGTTCAAAAGGTATTAAATCTATGTCACTGGTATGGTCCTCTAATGTAATCATGCACCCTCTAATTATATCACTAGATCTCACAAATTTACCATTCGCCATTTCTACTGAATAGCTAGTCTCTAAACAACCAGGGTTCAAACCAAGTTAAGGTGCAAATTCAGAGGACACACAACTATTATCTGCCCCGGTGTCAAACAATACAGATGTGAAATGATTATTGAGAAGGTATGTACCCGTAACAACATTCGGGTCCTGATACACGTCATTTGCACCAATCACAAACACACGTCCTCAGACATCATTTCCTTGATTTCCATGACCTCGATTTCCAGCTATTGATATCACTTGGTTTGGGTTATTCCCCTATTGACCTGGTGCCCGGTTAAGTCTGGGGCACACATTTCAATAATGATCAGGGCTTCCACACTCATAGCAAACTTTGAAGTTCCTAGCCGGATTGATTGCATTAATCGGTGCAACCAAATTGAGCACACTCTACAATCTTTTGCACAATGCCCCAGGCACCTACAGTTCATGCACACCTAGCACGACGCCTTTGGCGGATGGTGATAGTTATATTTCGCACACTTTGGATGTGGCTTTTCTCGCTTGGTTCATTGCCACAAAACTTCTCGTCACCTTTGTCTTTTTATCAAACCTTCCCCCTACTTGTCTACTCGACTCCCCAATATCCTTTCTTTTGTCTCCACCTTTACCTAGTACTCCAGTTCTTACCATCTCATCGGTCAGAGTGTCCGCCTTGAAGATTGGGCCTGTATAGTCGGGGGTGCCGCAGCAGTCACCAAACCATGTATTTGTGGTACTAAACCCCATATGTAACGCCCAATTCGCTTTAATTCAGGTGTCACTAGGTATGGCACCAACCTTGCTAACTCATGAAATCGGTCGGTGTAAGCAGCATGACCTGACCCTACCATCGAATGATTCCAGAACTCGTGTTCCAACTTCTGCATTTCGTTCATTGGATAGTATTCTTTATTTGTCAAAACTTTAAATTCCACCCAAGTAATAGACAATGCTGCCTCCTACCTCGAGCTTGCACTTGGGTATTCCACCACGTTAACGCTTTCCCCACTAGTAAACATGTAGCATACTTCACTTTTTGATATTTGGCAAAGTTGCTAATGTCCATCATAGATTCCATCTTCTCAATCCAACGGGTGAAGGCAATGGCACCACCTTTTCCATCAAACTCCTTCAGTTTACAACTCATGAACTCCTTATAAGTACAACCAACGCTTCCTCCAATACCATTCCCATTCATGTTACCATTACCATTCACGTTACCCATTCAACCTCCTTCCCCATTGTTATCTCCATTCTTGTCTCCGTGTCCGTTTCCGCCATTCCCTTCATGACCACCATTTTCATCATTATGTCTGTTGTCATCAATACCACACCCATTATTATGGTTCATGATGTTGTCACTCACCTACGCCACTATGGTTGGGATGAGTGTTGTCAGTTGTTGAGTAATCATGGCGGCTATATCAGGGTTTCTTGCTCCCTAATTGTTACCAGCCAACCTACCTTCATTTCCGCCTGTAGGTGCTGCACCCCTACCTCTTGCACCTCTTCCTCTTCCTCTGCCTCTTAGGGCAGCACCACCATGACTAACACTGTGAGTAATACTTCTGGGTGACATCTTTCTAATTAACTTAAACAATACATAAGTTTCAGCAATATCAAATGTCATCATAGTTCTGTCAATCTCATAAAGCATATCATTGCAAACATATTTTCCACAATGTAATACGACAACTTACAACATAATAATAATATAAAGTCTTATTCTCATAATTCATAATGTCTCAACGTGATAATCGATAGAGTAACATCCCAAAAACATATGAAAACCCATAGTCTAACAATGTCTGAAAATGAAATACGAAATAGCTAAAATAAATCCCCTAAATCTTCAAGTCTCCACCAGTGCTCATGCGACATCAATCCTACATGTTGTCACTGCTAGAGGAGCTAGAAGGGCTCGAGGGCCAGTCGGGGTGGTCACCCCACAAACTAGACTCATCAGCTGGCACTCAGAACCTAATACGAGTGGCTAGAAACACTCTCTTTCTACCCATCCTCAAGAACACTGGTCGTATGCCATTTGCCTGATATGGTACCCTAGGTTAGTCGGGCACCCAGGGACCTTGCAATTTGCCTTAGGGGCGTACCTTGCAATTGCCGGCCTAACAGGTTCCTTAGGAGTAGGTGGGGGCGGTAGGGGCATTTGGTGCAATAGGAATAACTGGAGCACTTGGTGCGGCTGGGGCTTCAAATGCTGCAGGACAGGTGGTGTAGCACAAATGGCAGTCAACCCTAGCACAACATGTGTTAGGATCAGTGATCTAAGTTTGATTGATTTGAGAGTATAGCAGCGGAAAACAAAAAATGAATTAGCCAATTCACAAGAACACAAAAGATATTCAAGGTAAGAACAAACGGTTATAGACAGAAAGAATTCTGCAAAATATATTTCATTCAATATTCGCTTTCGTTGTAACAGAATGTCACAAATACAATTAGGTCAACACCTCTTATATAGGAGATGTGACGTCTGCTGATGTCACTTGATAGTGACATCTAACAGAATTTATTCAAACTACTGATAGTTCACACAACTACTGAAGATGTCAAACAACTGACATCTTCTTACAAAAATGCTAAGTGTTAACTATCACTACAACTACTGAAAAGAAACTACTGTAACTACAACGACTGAAGAACATGCTCTTAAGTCGTTTTACAAATACTGAAACAAAAAGAAAACTACTGAAAAGGAAACCATCACAACAACTAAAGAATGCTTCTTCAGCTGTTGTAACAAACTTTGAAGGCTTCAGTACTTGTACTTGAACTTCAGCTGTTGTCATTAGCTGATGTCTTTAGTCTTTGTACTTCAGCTGTTGTTCTTCAGTACTTTGTTCTTCAGCTGTTGATCTTCAGACTTTGGTCTTCAGCTATTGAAGCCTTCGGTACTTTAGTCTTCAGCTGTTGAAGTCTTCAGTACTTTAGTCTTCAGCTGTTGATCTTCAGACTTTGGTCTTCAGCTTTTGAAGTCTTTAGTACTTTAGTCTTCAGCTGTTGAAATCTTTAGACTTTGTCAAATAGCTGATCAAGTCTTCAGCAGTTGTTGTGATGTCTGTGGGACTTAGAGGTTTTTCTGATCAGGCTCATTGGTTCTTTTGGTCCAACAAACTCCCCCTGAACCAATGCAGCCAAAACCTCAACTTATTGAAGATGTCCCACTTATTATGGCAGAAGGATTGGTCTTTTTGTCTTCTAGATCAGCTCATAAGTGACCCTTGTAAGCACAGGCCTGGGAAGAAGTCTCAATGATCTGTTTGGCAAAGTATGAATAGGAACTCTGTCTTGGGGAACTGGACACAGAGTTATTACCCCATCCATGAGATCTACTTCCCCACTATGAGTCTGTATGACTCTCTTGTGTAGGCCTCAAGGAAGGTAATTTGTTCCTCTATGGTCAGCTCTTCAGCACCTCCTTCAAATAATGATTCAGGCCCATAGTACTCAGATAGGTATTTGACCTGTTTCCCATTCTTTAGCTCCACAGTTGTTATTATTCTATAAGCAAATTCATCAGGGTGATTACCCTCTAGGAACAACTGGAGCTCATTCTTTCTGACTTCTTCAAGCCTCTTATATACTAACCCCTTTTTTACCATTTTATTTTCCAGCATCTTCTGTGGGGTTTGGTTAGCTCTATAAGCTTTCTAGAAGTCTTCTAGGATTCCCAGGGTGATACTACAAAGACCAGGAGATCACTTCATCTACAATCTTCTTCACCTGGCCAATGTATCTCTGTGGAATGTTTTTCTTGTGAATCCTGTGAGACACCCTGGGATCAGGCCAAATCCTCACTCTCTCCTTTTGATATTGAAATGTATGCTTAAGAGTGTATAATCTGAGAGCATGCTTCTTCATGTTGATGATAGAAGATGTGGCTTCATATGCTTTGTCAACCCTCCTCAACAATTCCTCATCGTGTTGTTTGTGAAGCTCTTCTTCTTCTAGCTTCACTTTCACAATTTGTCTTTGAGTTCAGGAATAATTGTTGGAGAGTGACTTGTGGCCTTCGACAAATGTATAACAGCTGAGAGTGGCAGCCTATCTTCATCTTCATCATCATCTTCTTCATCATCTTCTAGCCTCAATACCCTTCTCTTCTTCTTCTGGGGTACATCATCGGCTATTGGTTTGAGGGAAAGGGAGTTGGTTTGGTGGGTTGTTGTTTGGTTGTTTTGGTGTGGGAATGTTGACAGGTGTTCTAGCATTTTGGAAGTGAGTGTGGCTTTAGATTGCTTGGCTAGTTCAGTCCTACTCCCAGCACCAGCTTCATTCAAAGCTTCAATAACTAATCCTTTAGTGTATACTTCAGACGAACAGATCTTGGTGGTTATTGCCAAGATGCTATCCCTGGACCAAGCCTTGATTCGATCATTGATTTCCAAGATATTTGCTATAAATATGATCATGATCTAGCCTTTCTTTTTCTAACACATCATAACTTGCCCATCTATTTTGGATTTCTTCAATCTCTAATCTTCTCATCTCAGAGTCAAGTTTGTCAGTGTCATGGCCTTGCCTAAACAACTGATCAATGATGTTATCCATTGATCTGCTATGTTCGGCATCAGCCTCTTTTACCATCAGCTCCAAGGCAGTCTCCTTTTCATTCTTTCTTTT
Organism: Flaveria trinervia; assembly: GCA_025506515.1. Taxonomy (NCBI): domain Eukaryota; kingdom Viridiplantae; phylum Streptophyta; class Magnoliopsida; order Asterales; family Asteraceae; genus Flaveria; species Flaveria trinervia. The sequence continues at coordinate 37,013,759 of CM046456.1, forward strand.
CTTTGATTTCTCCATGCAGCTTCCTTCTCCTTCTCTTTTTCAGTCTCCACAGTCAACTCCTTCTCCACTTCTGTCACTTCTGTTCTTTCTCTTTCTTTTTCTCTCTGCACTTCTCTTTTTTTGCTTTCACTGACTGAATCTCCCCCTTTTTGGTTGCATTGGTTGCAAGGGTTGATTGTCAGAAAGCTCGTTGACCATAACTTCCTCGATCAAGGGTTGTATTACTGAGGAAAGCCTCTCATCAATGGTTTTGATCACTATATCATTGATTATAGTGTGATGAGAGGTAGGGAATTTTGAAGATAGCAGCTATTTGCTCAGGGGGGTTCTGTTCCTGAGAAATAGTGCCAGAAGCAGAGGCAGGTGGCTGAGAATTTGGGAGTGGCTCTGTGTTTAGGAGACCTTCAGATGAAGGTGCCATCTGTGGGGTTTGAGAGGCAGATGGTCTTTGATCCGCAGAAGTTTTGGCAAGCAGCTCTTTGAGTCTGCTCACCTCCTCTTCCAGGATGGTGTTTTGGGCTAATACATCGTAAAAGAAACCCAGGTCATCATCAGTAGTTACTGAATCACCTGACCTCCTGATAGAATCAGGATGAACATGCACTGAGTGTAGATCAGTTGTAGCATGTGCCCCTTTGTCTTGGAACTGGGGACTTCCTGCCTCAGGACTATGTCCGTCATCAGCAGTTGCCTTGGTAAGGTCTTAGTGATGGACCAACTACATCCTGATCATATGCTGAAGCAGGATAAGTGGCAGCCTCACCAGAAGTTCCAATCTCCTTTTCTACACTAAGAGATGGAACATTGTAACCCCTATGCTGTGGTTTCAGAGGCACTTTGGTCCTCCCCCTCAATGGTAGAGGTATGCCCAGTTGTAATTGGTATCTGGGGAGGGGGTGAGGAGTGCAACTGACTCAGCACTTGTGCAACAATTAATGTAGGACTTTGGGGGGCGGTTGCATGGGGTGATTGGGAAAGCAGATTGCACCTGGGGTGAATGGTGCGCTTCAATGGTAACCCTCTCAGTGAGATAGGTTCCAGCAGTGTGGGTTCCCCAATATTGGTTGCAATAGGATCCTGTTGAGAGGATACCTGTGCGGCTTTGGCAGGTTGAGTCTTTGACACAACTGGGGGGTTAATACCAGTATGTCCTTCCTGTTTTGTGGTACAGGGGCATCCTCAGGGGACTCATCTCCCTGAGTAGCCGTTTTTGGCTTTTTGGATTTGGTTTGGTGGGGACATTGGATCTGGAGGTGGTGGCTGTGGGTTCTAACTGTGTGGATTTTCGCAGTTTGGCAGCCTGTTTCAGTGTGGTCAGAGTTGTGCCTGGAGTATACTTCAGGCAATACACCGTTGCAGGGACTCCAAGGCCAACAAGTCCCTTAGCTTGCAGCTGATTCTCTATGTGGGCCATAATGAATCGAGGATATAATATCCATCGATTAGAAAGAGATTTTGAGGCCATATCCTTAAGTTCAAGAAAAATAATTTCAGAAAAGTTTAAGTCTTGTTGCTCAAGGATAGAGAATAGTACCTGCTGCCACCTGGTAGACATTTGATCCCAAGAAGATGTCTTAGGAGCTAAGCAAACATTAACCATGTGAAAGATAAGACGTTCTGCATCATGGAAATGCTTCTTCAGGATGGTAGAGGGACAGGTTTCCCTGATATCCATGATGGGCAAAGGATAAATCAGTTGTGCCCTTGGATACCCAACAGGGAAAGTGGCATCATCCAAGTTAAGGTTTGGCGAATGACTTCTGGAGTGATGACCACTTGATGATTGTTGACGAACGACTGGAGAGACTCGGTGTTGTTCTCCCTAGTTAGAAGGGTGACGTTCGTCCAAAACTGGTGTAGGATTCGACATGAATGGTGGGATTTAAAAGGAAGGCCGTTTGGTAGGGAGATTGGACCATTAGATCAATGGCGTTGTCGAACTTTGTCCAGAAAGGTGTGATTTTGTGAGGTAGGCAACACAGTTATGCCGTGGTTTGAGCTGCATGGTCGCCATTAATGAGAGAGAAGTTTTGGAGATTTGAACGTTAGGTTTGGAAGGATGAAGCGCTGAAGGATTAGGTATGGGGTATTTATAGGGTAAGGGTTAGAAAACGACTGAAGGGTTTGGTGTTAGTCATCAGTAGTTGTAAACGACTGATGACATGGTATTACCCTTTTAGAAGTTGAAACAACTGAAGTCTTGGTTTTAGGCATCAGCAGTTATAAAACTACTGAAAACCATGGTTTTGACTTCAGATGTTTGAAAACAACTGAAGACTTGGTTTTAGTCATCAGTAGTTGTGAACTACTGAAAACCTTGGTTTGGTCTTCAGGTGTTGTAAACAACTGATAACTTGGTATTAGTCATCAGGAGTTGTGAAACTACTGAAGACATGGTTTTGTTATCAGTTGTTGTAAACAGCTGATGACTTGGTGTTAGTCATCAATAGTTGTGAAACTACTAAGACATGGTTTTGTCATCATTGTTTAGGATTAAACAACAGTTGTAGAAACAACTGAAGAGAAAGTTCTCATCAGTAGTTTTCATCAATTCATAGCCTTTCAGCTGTTTCATACTGTCCTCAACACTTACTCATCAGCCTTTTAGCTGTTTTTAGTTGTTTCATAGGACATCAATACTTATATGTTTTTACTGACATCAGTAGTTATAACTTTATCAGTTGTTTTAACAGAATCAGTACTATATGTGACATGGTTACTAATGATCATCAGTAGTTATTTACTGAGATCATCAGTAGTTATCACTTATTCTAGCTATAGCATACCAAGCCGTAAGACTAGGTTTTGGAAAGTTGAACTACCCAAAGGCTTAGTAAAAATGTTTGCAAGCTCATCAGCACTAGGCACAAACTTAGGATCAATCAGACCTTTTTCAAAACATTCCCTAATAAAATGATGTCTGATCTCTATATGTTTGGTCCTAGAGTGCTGGACTGGATTTTTGACAATGCACAGAGCTGAAGCACTATCCATTAATAATGGAGTCTTAGTCTATGTAATGCCATAATCCAAAAGTTGGTTCCGAAGCCAGAGTACCTGAGAAGTACAACTTGCAGCTGCAATGTATTCTGCTTCAGCAGTGGATGTAGCAACAGATGTTTGTTTCTTACTCTGCCAAGATCAAACAGTTTCCTAGGAATTGACATCCACCAGAAGTTGACTTTCTAGTTAACTTGCACCCTGCATAGTCACTATCTGAAAAAGCAACTAATTTGCAAGAGTGTCCAGGAATACCATAAACCTAGAGATTGTGTACCTTGCAAATATCTAAAGATCCTCTTGACTGCAATCAAATGAGACTCTTTAGGAGCAGCCTGAAATCTAGCACAGACACAAGTAGCAAACATGATTCTTGTCTAGAAGCTGTTAAGTACATCAAGGACCCAATCATACATCTGTAAAGTGTTTCATCAACAGCTTTACCTTCTGATCCGCATCCAGTTGTGTGGTGTTGCACATGGGAGTAGAACAGGGCTTACAATTTTGTAAATCAAACTTATTCAAAAGATCTTTTGTATATTTGGACTGATGAATAAAGGTTCCATCAGCCTTTTGTTTGATCTGCAATCCTAGAAAGAACTGTAATTCTCCCATTGCACTCATTTCAAACCTCTTTTTCATTAATTGGTAAAATCATCACACAACTGGGATCAGAGGATGCAAAAATAATATCATCAACATAAATTTGAACAAGTAGCTTATGTGATCCACCGTCTTAATAAACAAAGTTTTATCTATGGAGCCTCTAGTGAAATTATTCTTGAGAAGAAAAGTGGAAAGTGTCTCATACCAGGCTCTAGGAGCTTGTTTCAACCCATAAAGAGCCTTATCAAGTTTATACACCCATTCAGGATGTTTATTATCCTCAAAACCTGGTGGTTGACACACATAAACTTCTTCTTTTATTTCACCATATAAAAATGCACTTTTGACATCCATTTGAAAAACTTTAAGATGGTGGAATGCAGCATAGGCTAAGAACAATCTAATTGCCTCTAGTCTGGCTACAGGGGCAAAGGTTTCATCATAATCAATACCTTCTTCTTGTGAAAACCCCTGTACAACCAGTCTAGCTTTGTTCTTAACAATAAGCCCATTTTCATCAGTTTTATTCCTAAACCCCATTTAGTGCCTATTGCACACTTACCTGGGGGTAGAGGAACCATTTCCCACACTTGCTATTTCTTGAACTGAAGTAGCTCAAGCTGCATGGCTTCAACCCATCCATTGTCTCTTAAAGCAACATGATAGTTCTTTGGCTCTAGCTGACTGATGAAGAGAGCATATAAGCAGAAGTTAGACAATTGACTTCTTGTTGAAACTCCAGCATTGATATCACCAATGATTTGAGACATTGGGTGATTCTTCAGCTCTTGATAAACAATGATATTTGTGCAAGTGTTTGTAGAACCTTCAACGGCAGCAGATGTTGATGCAGACTCTTGAAACCAAGAATTGATGGTAGCTCAAAAGATGTAGAGGAATCAGAAATCTCATCAGCATTTGTTGCGGATGGAACTGCTGAAGCTACAAGAACATCAAGTTTAGCAGACTCAGGCAGTTGGTCACTAAACTTGAAAAGGTGAGTATTGATATCATCATCATCATCATCATCAATACCACCAGGTGGAAGACCTGCTGCAGAAGATGATTTATCCACATGATCTGCAACAGCTGGGGATTGATAAGGACATATTGCAGTATGTCCAAATCAAACAACTCCACAGGGTTGTGGAATCTTATCCATTGGAGATTCATTAAACTCCACATGCAAGTCTCTTCAACTATCTTTGTTCTGCAGTTGAAGACTCTGTATGCTTGCAAGTAGATGAATAACCAATAAAATACCCTGCATCCACCTTAGGATCAAATTTTTGGAGTTGATCCTTTGTGTTGAGAATAAAACAGGGACACCCAAATGCTTTGAAAAATGAAATTAGAGGAGCCAAGTGATGTAGAACTTCATATGGAGTCTTCATCAACCTCTGATTTACTAAGGCTATATTCTGCACATAGCAAGTTGTGTTAACAGCTTCAGCCCAAAAGGTCAGTGGCAAACCAGAGTCAGCCAACATAGACCTTGCAGCTTCAATTAGGGTCCTGTCTTTCTCTCCACAACTCCATTTTGTTCTAGAGTCCTTGGAATGCTAAACTGCCTTTTGATTCCCTTTGAAAGATAAAATTCATCAAGTGTATGGTTTCTGAATTCAGTTCCATTGTCACTCCTTATACACTTGACTGAAAGGGAATACTGCTTCTCATATACAACACAAAGTTGATAATCTTTTGAGCAACCTCATCCTTTGAATGTAGAAAGAAAGTCCATACAAATCTGGAGTAATCACCACAATTACCAGACAGTATTTCTTCTTTGCCATGCTCATCACTCTCACAGGACCAATTAGATCCATATGCAGTAGTTGTAAGCAGGCAGTGGACTTAGGCTCTTCAATAGGAGGAAATGAGACTTTGTGTTGTTTTCCTTTTAAAAAGCAGTGCAGGTTTCATCACAGTGGAACTCCTTTATTGGTAAACCTCTCACTAAACTTTTGTGGATCAGCTGATTCATATTTTTGAAATTAACATGACCCAACCTTCTATGCCACAGTTTAGATTCCTAAGGAGAGGCTTTGGAAAATAGGCAAGGATGGCCTCTGAGATCTATTTTCTTGGAAAGATCTAGGCATACACTCTTCCTGTCCTGTTGGCCCTCAGGAGAGTGTGATCATCCAACACCTTATCAATCAAATTCAGAGCTTTGGATGACAGAATCCGGCAGTTCTGACTGTGAAAAGAGCAACATGGCCTTTATCACACATTTGACTGACACTCAAGAGATTGTACTTGAGATTTTCCACATGATTAACATCATCAAACTTTATTTCTCCATTGGAGACAAAGCCTTTTCCAATGATGTAACCCTTAGCATCATTGCCAAAAGAAACAAACCACTTCTTTCCTTGAGAGTAGTCATGAAGAAGAGAGCTGTTCCCTATCATATGCATAGATCCCCCACTGTCTACATACCAGATGCTACTTTGGCATGTTGAAGAACCCTGCAATCATAAACAATTAGTTAGTTTTTGAGACCCAAACCTTTTTGGTTTTGGGTCTATTCACATTAACAGATGGTAAACTAACAGACTTGCTATGAATAACAGCCTGAGGGGATGGAGATGGTGAAGAAGAAGAATCCTTTGGCATGGATTTTCTTCTCTGTGGTTTCAACACAGGAGCATCTAATTGGTTGACTCTCCCCAATAGATGTTGAACCATCATAACAAGTTGTGTCTGATTTTGTGATAAGGCCTTCAGCTTATCAGTCACATTAGTGCTTGAGTTTGATGGGTTCCTATGTTGTACCATCTCCCTTTGAGCAACCTCGGCTGTTACCTGTTTAACCCCTTTCTTTTGGATTTCTTTTTGGATTTTGGGGTCACAGGTTTTGATGTTGCTGGTACAAATTTGATTTCAAACTCAGTTTTCATTTTATCCATTTTCTCTTTAATGTTTTCATTATGTTTGAGTTTGGAGCCCTTTTTATACCAGCAATCATCAGTAAGATGATTGAATAAGCACATATTCACATGGCTTTTTCTTCATCTTAAGTTGATCATCTGCTGAAGAAGATGAAACTACTGAAGACTTGTTCTTCAGCAGTTTGCTATCAGTACTAGCAGTTTTCTTTCCTTTAGTACCTGCTTTGCTGATATCTTCTTCAGTAGTTTTCCCACCCTTTCTACTTGCAGTTTTCTTTTCTTTAGTACATGTAGTAGTTTGGGCTTGTTCTCCAGGTGTTATGACATTCTTTTTAGTACTTTGTGAAATATCACCTGGAGTGATCAGCTTTGTGATCATGTGAGTCTCAGCATTTAAACCATCAACATCAGCTGATAGGTTCTAAGAGGAATTAATGCTGGCTTCTACTTCTGATGGTGCTGTATCAGATAGTAGATCACATGATGAAAATGATTGATTATTGCTTTCACCATCAGATTCTACCTCTGCTCTGGGAGTAAAATCTCTAGGAGGAGCAGTGTGATTATAACCAATGCCAAACTTCACATTAGAAGCAGATTGCTTACTAAGAAGCATTTCAAAACCCTTGCAAGAATTTACTCATCGATCACACTCTACCTGGGTAGTTGCAAGTGTTTCTTTGAGGTCTCTGTACTTCTCTAGAAGTATCTCTTCCCTAGCCTTATCATCAGTGATTTGGCATTTAAGTTTGTAAATCTCATCATTCTTATCATTAATCACAGACTCAAATTCAGCTTTGCTTTTGGAAATTGTTTGTTCTAGCTCAATGTTCTTGTTAATTAAAGCTACATTTGCTTCTCTAATAGATGCAAATGCGGATATGCATGTTTCAGAACATAGTTTGGCTTTTGCCTCAGAGGATGCCTGTGATACCTGTGGTGTAGAGGCATTAGAGGATGAAGTATCAGCAGACTCCAAAGCCATAAGAGCTAGATTTCCAAAAGGACTGTCACCACCATGTTGACCAGCACCAGAGAACAGTTGTTCATGACCAGACAAATCATCTGGTAAATTGCTCCAGTCAACAACTCCTGGGGTGAAAAAACTGTGTTGTTGAGGTTGAGTTTGTTGATGAGATTAGGAAGGTTGAGGTTCAGGTAATGCATGTGGTTGTTGTGCAATTGGAGCTTGAACCGGATTCGGCTGAGGCATGTAATAGCAGGGAAAAGGATATGACATTGGACCCTGGGGGACAAAGTATGCAGGAGATACAGGGTGTGAATGATGAATAGAACCAGCAGGATATTGCCCTCTGTTTTCTAGACTAGTGCTAGGAAAAGACACAAAGGGTGCAGAAGAGTTAGATCCAGTTGATCTACATTCTCTTGCAAAGTGTCCAAGCATTTGGCATTTGTGACACCTCAACTTACTCTTGTCAAAACCAACTTTGGTTTTGCCAGAGAGTCCAGGAAATTCCTGCCAGTTCTCTTGTAGAACTTCTGAGATCTGATATTAACTAAGGCCATTTGGCTTAGAATATCCATCTCTTCTAAATCATCATCAGCAATTCCCTTCAGATTATCCATGATAAGCATAGATTGTCACTATTACTGCCAGAATGACTATCAATACCAACAAATGCATGATCAGAACTGTCTGAAGAGAAATCAATATGCTCATCATAATTGCTTTCAGATGCAACTGGCTTATGACCAACCAATGCAGTGTTCCCTGGAACAAAGTCATCAGTGAGCTTTCCTGATGATGATAGTTTCCTTTTTTGCTCTATCTCTCTTTCGAATGTAAGCAGTTTCCCATGAAGTTGGGTGAGTGATAGGCTATCCAGATTTGCACTGGAGCGTAGGACAATAGTCTATGTGTCCCATCTCTTAGGCAGTGATCTGAGGAATTTGTTATTCATCTAGCTGTTGGTGTATTCCTGTTTCACCATTTTCAGCTCAGACATCAAACAGGAAAAACGCTCAAACTGTTGAGTCAGTGTCTCACCCTTTCTATGAGAGAATGTCTCATATTGTTGGGCAAGGATTTCTCTGTTGTTTGCTAAGACCTCATCAGTTCCACCGAATTGTTCCTTCAGTGCATTCCAGAGGTCATGAGCAGTTTCATGATGCATAAGCCCTGAATAGATTTCATTCGGCAGTGCCATGGCCAGAATTCCATGGGCTTTAGCATCAATCTCAAACAGTTTCCGATCTTCATCTGAGTATTGTTCCTTCTTCTTCGGAACCATTTGATTAGTTTCCAGATTGTTCACCATAGGCTTATGTGGTCCATGTACCACAGATGTCCAACAACCTAAACTGTTAACAGACAGGTGATGAAGCATCCTTCGTTGCCATATGTTATACTCTGTCCTAACCAGCATCGGAGGCTTGGTTGAGGAACCGGTATTGTGAGGGTCATTAGAAGGAGTAGTCATCTCAGATTCAACCAAATTCAATTAAGCTATAACGGATTTAGAACAAAACAAACAAACCAAATTGAACCAAGAGAGATCTCAAAATTAATAAACGAAAGCGGCAGAAAATCAATAATCTATAACCAGTTCTTGCAAATGAGCTAATTCAATCAAACATAGATATCAAATAGCAGTTTCAGTGATCAATTGTTAGATCGATCAATGATTAACCGGCTCTGATACCATTTGTTAGGATCAGTGATCTACGTTTGATTAATTTGAGAGTATAGCAGCGGAAAACAAACAATGAATTAGCCAATTCACAAGAACACAAAAGATATTCAAGGTAAGACAAACGGTTATAGACAGAAAGAATTCTGCAAAATATATTTCATTCAATATTCACTTTCGTGGTAACAGAATGTCAAAATACAATTAGGTCAACACCTCTTATATAGGAGATGTGACGTTTGCTGATGTCAATTGATAGTGACATCTAACAGAATTTATTCAAACTACTGATAGTTAACACAACTACTGAAGATGTCAAACAGCTAACATCTTCTTACAAAAATGCTAAGTGTTAACTATCACTACAACTACTGAAAAGAAACTACTGTAACTACAACGACTGAAGTACATGCTCTTCAGTCATTTTACAAATACTAAAACAAAAAGAAAACTACTGAAAAGGAAACCATCATAACAACTGAAGAATGCTTCTTCAGCTATTGTAACAAACTTTGAAGGCTTTAGTACTTGTACTTGAACTTCAGCTGTTGTCATCAGCTGATGTCTTCAGTCTTTTTACTTCAGCTGTTGATCTTCAGTACTTTGTTCTTCAGTTGTTGATCTTCAGACTTTGGTCTTCAGCTGTTGAAGCCTTCAGTACTTTAGTCTTCAGCTGTTGATCTTCAGACTTTGGTCTTCAGCTTTTGAAGTCTTCAGTACTTTAGTTTTCAGCTGTTGAAATCTTCAGACTTTGTCAAACAGCTGATCAAGTCTTCAGCAGTTGTTGTGATGTCTGTGGGACTTAGAGGTTTTTCTGATCAGGCTCATTGGTTCTTTTGGTCCAACAACATGTTTACCTATCTCCTCTTCATCAGATGACTCCCTTGCCAACTCCTTAGGCTCGGACTCTGTATTTGATGACGTGGGACGCATATGATCCAAGAGAACCTCTTCGGGTTCTGACTCAGAGTTAGACAAATGAACTCAGGGCACTACAGGAACTGAGGGTACAGTGGAAGATATCCTATAAGGAAGAGGTACTTTCCCTCAGATGAAGCAGCTTAAATAATAAAGAACAGAAAGATAGAATAGAAGGATCATGCATGTAATATCAGATGCACACAGAACCCTAGTATGCATTGTATATGAAGGTTCCTAGGTTATAGTCTAGGTCGAGTGATCCACCTGATTCTTTATAAACAATGGCTCTGATACCAATCTATCCCACCCTCGCTTATAGCGGAAAAATGAGGATGTAACGGATAGGATTGTCATAACACATTCTTAATTAATAGAGATGCAATAAATGATGAAAGTTAACGTGTCATGATGTCACCCGACACAAATGGAGACTTGTGTCACAGTTAGTCAATTCCATGATGTAAAAACCAACCTCTAGGTCATAATCCTTACCTTATCGACCTGCATTTTTTCCGATTCTACTAATATTATTTCTACTATTATTGATACTATTCTCTCCTACATACTATGTGTTTTGGTAAACTTGTCTTAATTGACCCCTTTTGGGAATAAATGCCTTAGGTTGACCGCATTTTCTCAAGGCTCATTCGCATTTGGTTAATGCGGATGGACCTATTCAACCGCATTTGATTAATGCAGATGAACCTCTTCATTCGCATTTGCTTAATGCGAATGAACCTCTTCGTTCGCATTGGTTAATGCAGATGGACCCCTTCAGCCGCATTTCACCTTGTTATGACTCCTTCTGACTTTTGTTTTTATGATGATTTAGCTAGACCAAACATTTGTTAGGGGGAAAACTTAGTGTCGCGGGAATGTTTATTAGTCACCCTTGACGCAATTAAAGTGTGTGCCTTCACACTTATTTTCGGTTAATACGTGCATGTTCATGCATACTAATCATCACCTAACTAAATCTTACCACCTAATCGGCTGCCCTACAAGCTAGAATCGGTCGCCGCATCTCCTCCACTACCCTCTATTCTACACCACCATCCCTTCCAACCAATACCATTTCATGCAATTTTCATCACCTCTATACACTCCACCCCTCTTCCCTCCCTCTCAGATTCTTTCTACAAGTAGAAACACACACACACACACACACACACTCACACACACACACACACACACCACACACACACACACACCACACACACACACACACACACCACACACACACTCCATGTTTTCTCTCTAATCCCACCTTCATTTTCGAACAGCAACACCATTCCATCATCGGCCAAACTCTAACCGCAAGGTAGTGAAGATTGTGAACTTGTGGTGCTCGGAACTTGCAAGCTTGTGGATCTCCAGCACTTGTTCATGACTCTCCATCTTATCCAAGGATTTCCTGGCCATCTTCAACTTGCTACACCCTCCAAACCATGGGTTACACCAAGTGTAAGCTTTATGCCACCCGGATTGACCATATCATGTGTTGGTCTTCGTTGTTCATTCGAAAGCTTAACATTTTCATATCTAATAGAAACTTTCTTCTAATACCTTGTTCATAAGTATCTTTTCACGCTCTTGAAGGTATCTCACTTGCAATACATGTCATTCTATAGGTGTAACACGGTTTACACCTCGAAAACCCTATTTTTGGGTGTATTTACACCACCCAACATGCTCAAATTGTAACCTTTCGAAACTAATCTTGAAACCTGATCAAAATGGGTTTTTCTAACCTTCTAATAACCTGGTTTTAATGTTACAAAAGGTTGGGTTAATGTTTAATCACAAATTATAACGTTGAACATGTGTAATGAATGAAAATGGTGTAATCTTATTGTTTCCATCTTGTTCTTAGTTGGTTTGTTGAACCCGTGAGATTGACATAGAATTTCAGTAAGTTTTGGATGATTTGCATGTGATGAGATGTTAAAGGCTGAAAAGTATAAATGTGATAGACTCATAGGCAATTCAGGCATATTCTAGGACCCGAAAGGTGGTAAAATGACTTAAAAACAATAAAACATGGATTTTAACCATCTTAAAAAGTATTCGAGGCTCTAAAAGGGCTAACAAAGTATTTGGATAGGATTTATTGCAAAAATTGGTCAAACGAGCTTTTAAATGGTCAAATTCGGGTAGAAACGCGTTTTAACGGGTAAAACTTAAAATATAGACTTTCACCTAAAAGGAGCTTGATATACATATTTAGCAGAGTAAAAACTTATAGAAAGTCATTAATATAATATTCAATGAATCTAAGACCATTAATTTAGAAATGAATACTTAACTGATAAAAACCTTCGGTTTTACCGTAACCGGTAACGGAAGACATAAATGTATATAACCCCGAGCTAAATTCTGAAATTTTGGTACAAACCTACTTAAAATCAGTTACATAACCTTAAGAAACTAATTTTGGACATAAAAGTCGTTAAATGAAGAAAATAGAACTTCGGGGTAGAAATTGTTACTTTTGAAAACTTGGAGGACTAAACTGTAAATTTTGCTAGACTTCTACAAATCGACCCCTTGAACCAAGAATCACTTAAAAGACTCAAACTCACCTATATAGGTGATTTAACACGGTAACCCATTTATTCTTTCCTAGAAACCCTAACTTTCTATAAAAGGAATGTAACATCTCGTTTTTCCGTTAATTAAAAGTAATTTTATCAATTCTTATATGGGTTATTTAGACAATTTATGAATCTTGTTGGGCTATTATTGTATGATTCTTTGTTGAAGTTCTAAATTAAGTAAATAATAATAATAATAATATAATAATAATAATAATAATAATAGTAATAATAATAAGATTGTTAACTTAAAAGTGTTTAAAAATTTAATTAAAAACTTGGGGGTTGTTTTTGTAAATTTATAAACTTAAAACAAAGTTTTAGCATAAAATGTTAACTATTAAATTTGAGGGACCAATTGTGTAATTATTTAAAACCAAACCCCCTTTCCCTCTCGACCCGTTTTTCCGGCACCACTTCCGGCCAAGATCTGGCCGGCTCCGGCGACCCCTTAAACATCAAAAATCGGTCGTTTCGAGACCCAGAACCGTTCTCAAATCCTTCTAGAACTTGTTTCGAACTTGAATGCACCCATTAAACGTGTTTAATCATCGGTTACTAAGCGAATCGAATACATAACCGAAACATTCCAATTACTTAGCCGTTCGAGCATTAAATCGTTGTATTAATCTAATTAATCGAACAGAAACTATCATCTAACAAATTCCAAGTGTTCACAACCACCAATTACACTTAAAACAAACAAAAACAACGAATTCAATCACCATCTTCGTCGCGACCTGCAACTCAACCGAACATTATCTTCTGAGCTTCAATTGACCAAATTCGCAAAGGGCTTTGCATCGAGGTCATCACGCGAAGCTTCCCATAAATTTAATTTGATTATCGTTGAGGTTTGCCTATTCATCAAGACTTCCACGTCCGCAACGTTTTCTCGAGTGTTCAAACACCAATCCAATAACAATTCGGGTAATTAAAACTACCTTTATACTCGATTTCATATGGGGATCAAAAGCCCTAACCTTTCGATCGATTACAATGTTCATATGGGGCTCAATTTGATCGAACATTGTTCTAGGGCTTATATGAGAATTGGGGTTTTTTTTTATTCGCGATGATCTTAAGCTTCAAAACGGGTTGTAACCGCGGCTGGATGCCTTGGTTCACTGGTTTACCGCTCCCATCCTAACCTAGAGGTCCCGGGTTCGAACCCGGGCACCCTCTGTTTTTTTAAAAAGGTTGTTTTAGCCTTTAATAAATAAAAAAAATTATTTTAAAAATAAAAATAATTTTCACAAACTCTCAATTTTTTTTAAATCATCTAAACCTTTTCTGTACATTATTTCTTGAAAAACTTTTTATAAAAATATTTACAAACATCTAATTAAAATATCTTTATAAAAAAAATGATTTTGTCGATAAGTCCAACTTACTACATTATTGGAACTTTATGTTTTTCCTTTATTGAAGTTATAATAATATTTAAATCAAATATATTTTGTTTATAGCTAATTACGCAAGTTATTTACAAAGGATTTAATTCCTTTAAAATCTTATAATTAGTACCTTTTCAAATGAAACATAAACAAGTGTTTATTGAGTGGTATTTAAAATTTTCCCCAATTCATATTGGAACCCTAGTGTTATTATATCGTTAACCATATTATTGACCTAAATCTTATAATATATATATAGGTGCCTTGTGACGTTCATCTTGGAACGACGTTTATTATTATTCTTATTGATCTTCATTATATATTTATTTTAACATGTGAGTTTTCTTGCCCCTTTTTCATATTTTTACACTAACTGGGGTGAACATGATGATAGGTATACATGATACACTTATACACATTTGAAACTTGTAAATCACGTGCAATTCAACTTATTATTTTGTCATGGTTATTTGTTTATTGTAAGTGTTTATATGAGATACATAGTTTGTTTACAATCATTAACTATTGCTAGCCTGGCGACGTCTTAGATCTTTGGGCCTGACAAGCCTATTTGGTGCTAAGGTCGATGTATGCCGACTCCTAGGAGCCGTATGCTTGTGCACTAGGGAACCAAATACACTTAGCCAATCTTTTATACTTGTAATCAAGTCGAGGTTTGGTTGTAATGATATGTGTTCTATAACCTTACTAGCTTACCTATGACATGAATTGCTACTTGTAACTTTCTTTTTCATATTATGTATGAAAACCTTGAAACTCACCAACTATTTTTAGTTGACTCTTATTTTTATCATGTTTCAGGTCAACCTCAACTTAAAGTGATCTTTTTGAAGCATGCCATAATCTAGGATTTGGACCTAGTAAATGAAATAAAAAGTTTACTTTATGTTTTGTTGCATTCGAACTTATTACTTGTTTGGGAATTATGATGGTTTTTTATTTCAAGACTTATGATAATAATATTTACAATTTAATATAGCGTTATGTGGCTGTGAACAATCTTAACCCTCACATCTCGACGTTTCCGCCGTCAAGGTTGGGGTGTGACAGATTGGTATCAGAGCCCATAACTATAGGGATTTAGGTTATTAGTAATGGTGACCTAGACTATAGCTTATGCATGAACCTCATAGGATAATATTTATATTCTTAGAAATATATATATTGTTACATGCTACATAATGCTATACTTCTTATGTGCAACTTGATGCCTTAGCATAGGTTGCCTTGTAATTGTCTAAACTTTGTTACTTGTCCCTAAACTTAACTTTGACTCATTGACTCTCCCCGACAAATGAAACTTCTAATCTTATTCTCGTCAACACGTGGAATCGTATACTTATGCTTAAGAAATAAATCTTTAGACTTATGTCTAATCTATGTAAATCTCATCATGGTTTTGATTTCATAAACCTAAGAAATTTGTGTGACACATGGACACCTGTATTCTGGATTTCCTGGCAAAAGGCCCTCGGGCTAAGGCAAGCATATCGCATAAATCCTACGGGACTAGTTATGCTTACCTGGGGATTTCTGGATGAGTGATAAACCATGGTCAACATACACAAATTTCTAAGGCGAGTGGGTCAATTTACCTTGACGTGTCAACGTTTCCAAATGGTAATGCGTTACCAATGGAACCATTCCATGTGCCTTACAACTTTTTGCCTTATCCTTGTTGAACATTAATCCTTGTTATTCCAATCTCATATCTAACTCATTTGTATATTCCAGCATGTCTCGTCATTATGGAAAGCGTGGAAGTTCCGATCGTAAGTTAGCCGCCATGATTGCTCGACAAATGGCTGCTGTCATTCCGACCATGGTTGCTGAACTTAATAGCACCTTAATGACCAACGCTAGCAATAATGGAAATGGTCATGGAGAGAACAACAACACAAAACGGAACAACCAACATGGGAATAATCAAACTTGCACCTTCAAACACTTCAGCTCTTGCAAGCCCACTAGCCTTAGTGGCAAGGAAGGAGCCACTGGTCTTCTTGAGTGGTTTGAAAGCATGGAGAATACCTTTATCAATTGTGAGTGTCCCGATGCACTCAAGGTTCGTTATGCCACTAGTATGTTCCAACAAGGGCTCTTACCTGGTGGAATAGCGAGAAGAGGAATCGTGGACCCGATGCTATTCTAGCACTCACATGGGAAGAGTTCAAGAACATCGCCATGCGAAGTTCTGCCCAAGAAGTGAATTGCAAAAGTTAGAAGAAGAGTTTTGGAATTTGAAACAAAATGATGGTGATCATTTGGCCTACTCAACTAGGCATCATGAGTGAGTATACTGCTGCCCCATATGGTCGACACTGTTCCCCGCAACATCGAGAAGTTCATTAAGGATGTACCACCCCAAATTCAAGATGCTGTGGTGGGTAGCCGACCCACAACCTTGGAAGAAGCCATTACAATCACCGCTCAACTCACCGAGAACCATATAAGAGCGGGCACCATGTCTGTGAAGGGTGCAAAGAAGGGGAGAAGACGGCTACCGAGGCGGTTAAGGAGACCAAAGCTGAACCGTCTAACAGCCACAACAACAACAAGAAGCGCAAGTTCACACCGGCGCGTAACTATGCCGTGGCTGCACCCAAACAACCCCAAAGACAACTTGTACCTGCGGCTACACCTGTGGCACAAGTGCCTGGGGCTAGGGCTTATGCTGGTCCTCAACCGATGTGCAACACGTGTAGGTATCATCATCCGGGGAATCAACCATGCCGCATTTGCACCTTATGCGGTAAATAGGTCATTTGGTGGCGACTTGCCACCGTGCACCTAACAATGCCGCTGTGGTCACAAACCGTGTTTGCTAAACTGTGGGGAACCTGGCCATTTTCACCCACAATGCCCTCGTCTTGTGGGTATGTTCCACAAGCCCGAGGACGTGCTTTTAACATCAACGCTAACCAAGCACAAGCAAACAACGAGTGGTGAATGGTACGTTAACTCACCCTTAAATTTTGTGATCAATTCATTTCATATTTTACCTGTATCGTTAAAGACCTTAAAAATTGAACAGGTATGTTCCTTATTAACAAAACTTATGCCTATGTCCTATTTGATTCTGGAGCCGATAAAAGTTTTGTTTCATTAGAGTTTGAACCCATACTTGCTAAGCCACATACGAAACTAGAAAGACCTCTTACTGTTGAAGTTGCCGATGGAGAACCGATTACCGTTGACGTTATGTTCGTGATTGCATCTTAAGTCTTGACACGCATGATTTTCTTATCGATCTTATCCCTATCAAACTTGGAAGCTTTGACGTCATCATTGGTATGGATTGGTTAGCCAAACACCATGCCGAGATCATTTGTTTCGAGAAGTGCATTCGTATACCGTTACCCTCTGGAGATACGTTGAAGGTGTTCGGTGAAAAATCTTCAAAGGGCTTAAACTCATGTCTTGCACTCAAGCCCGAAAGTGTTTAAACAAGAAGTATATGGCCTTCTTGGCTTATGTGGTCAACACGAAAGTCAAAGGGAAAGAACTTAAGGATGTCCCTATCGTACGAGACTTTCCTGAAGTATTTCCCGATGACCTTAGTGGTTTACCTCCCGTGCGTGAAGTCGAGTTTAAAATTGACTTGATACCGGGAGCAACCCCCGTGGCCAAGTCACCATATCGGCTTGCACCATCGGAAATGCAAGAACTCTCTTGTCAACTGCAAGAGCTGTCCGAGAAAGGCTTCATCCGTCCTAGTTCTTCGCCTTGGGGTGCACCTGTTCTTTTCGTGAAGAAGAAAGATGGATCGTTTCGTATGTGCATCGATTATCGCGAGCTTAACAAACTTACCATCAAGAATCGTTATCCTCTTCCTCGCATCGATGACTTGTTTGATCAACTTCAAGGAGCTGCCATATTCTCGAAAATTGATCTACGTTCTGGATATCATCAATACGAGTTCATGAGGATGACATCCCAAAGACCGCTTTCGTACTCGTTATGGACACTATGAGTTTATGGTGATGCCTTTTGGTTTAACCAATGCTCCTGCTGTCTTCCTGGATCTCATGAACCGAGTATGCAAGCCTTATCAGACAAGTTTGTGATCGTCTTTATTGATGACATACTTATCTATTCCAAGTCCAACACCGATCATGAGCTGCATTTGAGATTGGTTCTTGAGTTGTTAAAGAAAGAGCAATTGTACGCAAAGTTCTCGAAGTGTGATTTCTGGCTCGAAGAAGTTCAATTTCTAGGACACGTGGTGAATAGCCAAGGAATTCACGTTGATCCTGCAAAGGTGGAAGCTGTGAAGAATTGGTGTGTTCCTACAACTCCTACCGAAGTTCGTTCTTTTCTTGGTCTTGCTGGTTATTATCGGCGATTCATTGCCAATTTCTCAAGGATCGCGAAGCCGCTCACTACTTTGACACAAAAGAATAAACCATTCGAGTGGGGTTCCGAGCAAGAAGAAGCTTTTGAAAGTTAAAGCATAAGTTGTGCAATGCTCCTATATTGACCCTACCGATGGAAACGACGATTTCACCGTGTATTGTGATGCATCTAAGCAAGGCCTTGGTTGTGTTCTCATGCAACGAGGAAGGTCATAGCTTATGCGTCGAGACAATTGAAGGTTCACGAGGTGAATTATACAACACACGATCTCGAGCTTGGTGCTGTTGTATTTGCTTTGAAGATTTGGAGGCACTACCTGTATGGTACGCAATGTATAGTCTACACCGATCACAAAAGCCTTCAACACGTTTTCAATCAAAAAGATCTCAACATGAGACAACGTCGTTGGGTGGAGTTGATTAGTGACTATGATTGTGACATTCGTTACCATCCTGGTAAAGCAAACGTTGTAGCTGATGCACTGAGCCGAAAAATTCACAACAAGATGATTCATTCCAAGAAATTCGCGATCGACGTCAATGGTTTGACACCTTGGGTGAGTTCGATACTGAAATCCGATTAGATGTCAATGAGACCGTCGTACTACTACAAAACCTGAGAATAGATAGTGACATCGAGTCTAGCATCCTGGAGGCTCAACAAATGGTTCAACGAGAAGGAAGAATGAAGGATGAGTTGGAGCATAATCTTCTAACTCAATTGGAAACAAAACCCAATGGGTTGATGTACTTCGCCAATCGTATTTGGGTTCCAATCGCGATAACATTCGTACCTTTATTATGAACGAGCTCATCAAACTCGTTATTCTATTCATCCTGGTTCCGATAAGATGTACATGGACCTACGTGGTCAATATTGGTGGCCTGGAATGAAGAAAGACCTAGCGACTTATGTAGCTAAGTGCCTCACATGTACGAAGGTTAAAGCCGAACATCAACGTCCAAGTGGATTACTTGAGCAACCCGAGATCCCTATGTGGAAATGGGAACACATATCCATGGACTTCATAACAAAGCTACCCCGAACCTCTCGAGGACATGATAGCATATGGGTGATCGTTGACCGATTGACCAAGTCGGCACATTTCATACCCATACGTGACACTACAAGACATCAAAGTTAGCTCGTATATACGTTGATGAGATTGTAAGTCGCCATGGGGTACCTCTGCACATTATATCCGACCGAGATGCTCGTTTCACTTCACATTTTTGGTCATCTATGCAAGAACTCTTGGGTACACAATTAGATCTAAGCACGGCTTACCATCCTCAAACTGATGGTCAAACCGAGCGAACGATCCAAACTTTGGAGGACTTGTTACGTCTCTGTGTGCTTGACTTTGGTGGCGATTGGGATACGCATCTACCGCTCGCGGAATTTTCGTATAACAATAGTTACCACTCGAGTATCAAGATGGCACCGTTTGAAGCACTTTATGGTCGAAAATGTCGTCGCACCGATCTGTTGGACCGACATTGGTGAAAATTTCATCAGGGTCCTGAACTTATACAAGAGACGACCGATAAGTTTCTATTATTCGCAAGAACCTTGAAGTGGCGAGAAGTCGTCAAAAGAGTTATGCTGACAAGCGACGTAAGCCATTAGAATTCCAAGTTGGGGAGATGGTTCTTCTCAAGGTTTCACCGTGGAAAGGGGTGGTTCGTTTGGAAAGAAGGGCAAACTGGCTCCAAGGTTTGTAGGACCTTTCAAAATCCTGAAAAGGATTGGGAAAGTGGCTTATAAACTAGAGTTACCTTCCGACCTTAGTGGAATTCATCCTGTGTTCCACGTCTCAAATTTGAGAAGATGTTTGGCCGACGAAAGCCTGTATGTTCCGCTGGAAGACATTCAGATTGACGAGTCATTACATTTTGTCGAGAAACCTGTAGAGATCATGGATCGTATAATGAAGAAGACTAGAACCACAACAACCCCAATCGTCAAGTTCGATGGGAAAATAAACGTGGCGCTGAATTTACTGGGAACGTGAGGAGCACATGAAGAAGAGATACCCATTCTTATTTGTATAGTTTCATTTCTTTTAATTTGGGACGAAATTCTTTTAAGTTGGGGAGACTGTAACATCTCGTTTTTCCGTTAATTAAAAGTTAATTTTATCAATTCTTATATGGGTTATTTAGACAATTTTGAATCTTGTTGGGCTATTATTGTAGATTATTTGTTGAAGTCTAAAGTAAGTAAATTAATAATAATAATAATAATAGTAAAATAATAATAAGATTGTTAACTTAAAAGTTGTTTAAAAAATTTATTAAAAACTTGGGGGTGTTTTTGTAAATTATAAACTTAAAACAAGTTTTAGCATAAAATATTAACTATTAAATTTGAGGGACCAATTGTGTAATTATTTAAAACCAAACCCCCTTTCCTCTCGACCCGTTTTTCCGGCACACTTCCGGCCAAGATCCGGCCGGCTCCGGCGACCCCTTAAACATCAAAAATCGGTCGTTTCGAGACCCCGAACCGTTCTCAATCCTTCTAGAACTCGTTTCGAACTTGAATGCACCATTAAACGTGTTTAATCATCGGTTACTAAGCGAATCGAATACATAACCGAAACATTCCAATTACTTAGCCGTCGAGCATTAAATCGTTGTATTATCTAATTAATCGACAGAAACTATCATCTAACAAATTCCAAGTGTTCACAACCACCAATTACACTTAAAACAAACAAAACAAAGAATTCAATCACCATCTTCGTCGCGACCTGCACTCAACCGAACATTATCTTCTGAGCTTCAATGACCAAATCGCAAAGGGCTTTGCATCGAGGTCATCACGCGAAGCTTCCCATAAATTTAATTTGATTATCGTTGAGGTTTGCCTATCATCAAGACTTCCACATCCGCAACGTTTTCCTCGAGTGTTCAAACACCAATCCAATAACAATTCGGGTAATTAAAACCACTTTATACTCGATTCATATGGGGATCAAAAGCCCTAACCTTTCGATCGATTACAATGTTCATATGGGGCTCAATTTGATCGAACATTGTTCTAGGGCTTATATGAGAATTGGGGTTTTTTTTTATTCGCGATGATTCTTAAGCTTCAAAACGAGGTTGTAACCGCGGCTGGATGCCTTGGTTCACTGGTTTACACGCTCCCATCCTAACCTAGAGGTCCCGGGTTCGAACCCGGGCACCCTCTGTTTTTTTAAAAAGGGTGTTTAGCCTTTAATTAAATAAAAAAAATTATTTTAAAAATAAAAATAACTTTCACAAACTCTCAATTTTTTTTAAATCATCTAAACCTTTTCTGTACATTTTTCTTGAAAAACTTATTATAAAAATTATTTACAAACATCTTAATAAAATATCTTTATAAAAAAATGATTTGTACGATAAGTCCAAACTTACTACATTATTGGAACTTTATGTTTTTCCTTGATTAGAAGTTATAATAATTAAATTCAATATATTTTGTTTATAGCTAATTACGCAAGTATTTACAAAGGATTTAATTCCTTTAAAATCTATAATTAGTACCTTATCAAATGAACATAAACAAGTGTTTATCGAGTGATTTTATAAATTTTTCCCCAATTCATATTGGAACCCTAGTGTTATTATTTCGTTAACCATATTATTGACCTAAATCTTATAATATATATATAGGTGCCTTGTGACGTTCATCTTGGAACGACGTTTATTATTATTCTTATTGATCTTCATTATATATTTATTTTAACATGTGAGTTTTCTTGCCCCTTTTTCATATTTTACACTAATTGGGGTGAAACATGATAGCGTATACATGATACACTTATACACATTTGAAACTTGTAAATCACGTGTAATTCAACATATTATTTTGTCATGGTTATTTGTTTATTGTAAGTGTTTATATGAGATACATAGTTTGTTTACAATCATTAACTATTGCTAGCCTGGCGACGTCTTAGATCTTTGGGCCTGACAAGCCTATTTGGTGCTAAGGTCGATGTATTGCCGACTCCTAGGAGCCGTATGCTTGTGCACTAGGGAACCAAATACACTTAGCCAATCTTTTATACTTGTAATCAAGTCGAGCTTTGGTTGTAACGATATGTGTTCTATAACCTTACTAGCTTATAACCTATGACATGAATTGCTACTTGTAACTTTCTTTTTCATATTATGTATGAAAACCTTAGAAACTCACCAACTATTTTAGTTGACTCTTATTTTTTATCATGTTTCAGGTCAACCTCAAGCTTAAAGTGATCTTTTTGAAGCATGCCATAATCTAGGATTTGGACCTAGTAAATGAAATAAAAAGTTTACTTTATGTTTTGTTGCATTCGAACTTATTACTTGTTTGGGAATTATGATTGTATTTTTATTTCAAGACTTATGATAATAATATTTACAATTTAATATAGCGTTATGTGGCTGTGAACAACCTTAACCCTCACATCTCGACGTTTCCGCCGTCAAGGTTGGGGTGTGACAAGGAAACTTTTTATTTTAAAGACATAATAATTCAAATACTATTAAGACATTAACCTTATGACACATCTTATGCATCTCCATAACCATATAATTAGTGGACTAACACTTAAATCTTATTGGTTTGGGTGCTAGACTTGAGACTTTTCTCGGCACGTGAAGAGACCCTTATTGCTTGAATTTCTAAGGTGAGTTTAAGTGTTCCCCTTTTTACTACTGTTTTTAGGATGAAGCATGCTCTGTTAAATTGAACTATTTTTGTCCTATATTATGATGCTATATGTTATGGTTATGTTGAGACCTGCTGATACTTGTATCACAATCATTAATTCTTTTGTGAACCGCTTGTCTATATGGGTAGATCTATTTGGGGAATCCCCCACACACAGTGCCTTCCGTGATGAACGGGAAGGGTACCACACTGAGATCCTGCAGCGTCGTTTGTGGCATGTAACAGGTTTTATAAGATACTATGGTGGACCATCCGGGAGGTACGGTCCACTGGTTTGCGGCTCAGTTCTCCCCACGTGGATTTAACCAGTAACTTAATTTTTGAAAAGGCTAGCCGGGTCGGAGTGCATGGTTGATTGTGATCCCCGCAACAATAATACTATGACTATTTAATAAGTGTGAATTCTAATGAGTCCTTGTTTTTTTTAAACTTTAAGCACTTGAATTCACCATTTTTTTGTTGACACAATTTCTTTTGAGTATGTTTCAGGTAATCCATGAGTGGAGTCTAGCTGTGTAGAAGACTTTGACCTAGCACCGCGACCATGGCATTGGCTTGTCCTTGTTTTGAAACATTTGAACAATTTACATTTATTTATGTTGAAAACAATTTGTATGTTGTACGTACTCTTTTCATTTGGGGGCTAATCCTATTTCTAGCCCGGTTATTTTTACATGACAATGCCATGTGATGTTCTCTCTCTTTGTGCTCTTATGATGGTTTGTTTCCGCTGCCATTTGTTGTTGCTAGTCTGCAACGTCCCACTCTACTTGGCCTAGGGTTTGATAGATTGGTATTAGAGCCAAAGGTTGTAGAGAAGTCTGGGATACCATAGTAGACCCTAGGCTACAACCCTGATGCCTTAGGACCACCCTTATGGAAAGTGTTAGGATGATCAGGTTTGGTAATTTGATGATTACACTTGATCAATGTAATCATGAATTTACTGGATGTGTAAATTCCAGCATGGACCTTAGGTCATGGTTGGACCCTTCTCTATTTATAAATTTGGATTTCTAAAAAAAACTTTCTTTGTCAATTTAATCATGATAAAAGTCATTTGCATCAAAATATCAACCAGGTATGAGTTTAAGAGGACAAACATACCTTTAATCTTCAAGTTCATAATCATGTCCATTTAATCATAAAGGATGCACATGTGTAATGTAAGATTGATATGATCCCAACAAAGAGATTTTTTTTCTCTTCACTATTAATATAAATCAAAATAACATTCCAAACTTTTAAATCTTTAAAGTTTCTCTCCAAATGTGGACATAAACTTTAGGGGGAGTAATTAAAAAGGTTTGAGTAAGTCTAAGTTTTTGTTTATTAACTAAATTTTTTAAAAACAAAACAAAAAGAGTTTTAGTGGTGTTGTTGCAATAAGTTTTACCATTATATCTCAGCTCATACAGATTTTTAGAAGCATGATAAGCCCAAGATCTGTCAAAATTTGGGAAACTTGTATTAGTTGTGACATACAAGTCAATCCAAGCAAAAATTGACAACTTCAACAACCAACTTCATAAGAAAATTAATCAAGGACCTCTCTTCATAAGATGAATAATCAATTCAATCACATTAATTTTTGATTAAGGTCAAAAGGTAATGCAGGTAAGTGCGTTAGTTAATGCGGGTGAAGGTAACCCATGCATGTAACTAATGCAGGTAACAATATTTTTTAAAGTACAACGAATGCGGACAATGATTTTACTCTACCGCATTAGTGTGTGAAGTGAAGGTGAAGTTTACTCTACCACATTTGATACAGTTAACAAATGTGTATGAACAGGTCTCTATCGCATTTGCTACAGTGCTGTGTTGACTTGTCAACCGCATTTGTAGTTGCACAAATGGACTTTGTTCTATCGCATTTGCTACTGTACATATACGGATATGGTAAAACAAGCAATTCAACCACATTTGTTACAATGTTCTTCCGCATTTACTACAGCTCAAATGCGGACAACCAAAATTTCAAGTTTAAATTCCGCATTTGCAACAATACACAAATGCGGATAGAATAAAAATTAAGAAACAAAACTTCCGCATTTGTAACAGTAGAGTAATGCGGATAGTCAATCAAAAATTAAACCTTCCGCATTAGCTACAGTCATAAATGCGGATGACCAAAAGTAGTCAAATGTGAACTGTTAATGTCAAAAGTTCGTCTTCCGCATTTGCTACAGTCAACAAATGTGGATCACCAAAAGCAAACAAATTAACCTTCAGCATTTGCTATAGTATTTACTGTATCTGCTTGTAAACTTATAAAATTTTTCAAATTGTATTGTTTGACTATTTAAAGGAATTCAAACGGGTCATTAATACTTTTCAAATTTAAGAGAACTTATAGTGAGACGAGCGCAAACCTACAGTACACCACCATCAATCATCATCATCATCATCATAAACATTCAAAGATTTTGTTGTGTTTCTTCTTAAAAACATTCTTGTCATCGATTCAGAACCACAGATATTCAAAGATAAGGTATAACTTCAACAGATTTTGAAACCAAGACCTAAGTCTCAGACTGTTAACCTAAATCGAACAATGAACCAGAAAATTATTGGGTTTGTTGGACCTTAACAACGTAGTTTAACCATTTAAACAAGGAAAACGCAGCGGATAAATGCTTAATTTCATGTTTTATAATCTGAAATTTAAGGTTCATTTCATAGTAACAACAAACCCAAGAATATAAGGATCTTTAATATGTGTTTGAACTAGCTATCTACAACAAATAACAACCAAATCATAACATACAAACTACCTCTTGTTATGCTGTTAAAACCGAGGCTGAAACATCATCCAAAAGACTGCTGGAAAACGTGGATAAAGATGTAGATGGAGCTGCTATTGGATGACCAAAACATCAAGAATAGAGGTCCTCAAGTGTTCATACCCACAAGCCTCCAACAAACACCCCTTTTGTTAGGCTTTGTGCACCAAAATCGGACCATGGATGCTGAAAATCGAATTTTCAGCAGCTTTTCTTCAAGAAGTTTTTAGAGAAAAGTGTGTGTGTGTTCTTGGCCTTGCATGTAAGAGAGAGAGCTGAATTTTGGAGAGTGTGTTTTTTGTGTTAATGGGTGTGTGTTTTCAAGAAAACAAAATGACCAAAATTACCCTCAAGGGGGCGGCCACACTGTTTCAAAATTGGGTTTCCCATTTTAAAACACCCACTAAAAGGTTACTAGTTGTATTTTGTATTATTATTAGTTATATAGTTTAACCTTTTAAATATATAACTTAAACACACACTCTTATTATTTGATGTTATTTAAAAAACTTAAATAACATTTCAAATCATGTCCATGAACAAAATATAATTATAAGTTGTTCTTTCTTACATACAACTTATTTTAGAAAACCCGTTTTTAGAAATTGGTGCAATGATTTAATTGCATGATCATATCATCAATTAAATACATATTGGTGTTTGCTAAACTTGTTATTGGGTATGACCCGACTTGGATCATGACGCACTAACCACATTAATATTCTATGTGTCTTGGGCATAAAGAATCCAACAAAAATATTGAAGAACACCAAAATCAAACTCCTTAATGTGATACAATACACATTTTCCATGATCATTCCTTGTTGATTTAACTTAATCAAGCCTTAGACATCATACTCATAATGAATAAGAGGAACAAATCCCATCTTGACTACATACGTTTCTCACAATCACCTTATGTCATACCTGAACATAGCCTTATGTACTGACCATTATTTCATATCAGCAAAGAACTAGCTCAAGGTATAACACTTGGTGAATATCAAAACCCAATATGTATTTCAGGTCAGAGGATACCAAATGATATTCGCCTTTACTCAAATTTACTTATGATCAATCAATAAGATTCCATGTAGTAAGATTTGAGACGCGGGTCAGTCCAATATTCGTATCCCACGAATATCTATGAACCTTGGCAGCAACCAATTGCTCTATATTCATGCCTTATGAATATCCACCAATCCAAGTTCATAATAGTCTTACATTCATATTTGTTCCCACAAATATGACCGACTACGGATATTTAGAATAAAAGAATTATTCATGGATGTAAACATGCTAAAAGGAACATAAGTCATAATAGCGTAAATACATAGATGAGTTAAGTATTACAATTGTTCCATAGTAATACTAAACAGATCAATTCCAATCACTACAATATCAAAGTCCTAAGGCATAAGTATGACTTTCATGATTTTCCCTTTCAAGAAGCTTCGTGAGTGGATCCGCAATGTTTGATCAAAGTGAACTTTGCGAATACATGTCTTTCCCTTTTCAACTTCATCCCTTATGTAGTTGAATCTTCGCTCATTGTGCCTAATCTTTTGATGTGCTCGGGGTTCCTTGATTTGAACAATCGCACCCTCATCATCATTAAAGATTTCTAAGGGGTCTTGAATGGTAGATACCGTCCTCAGATCGGTGATAAACCCATTTATCCATGCAGCTTCCCAAGCTGCTAATGAGGCGGCTATGTATTCGTATTATATAGTGGACAATGCTACCCCATTCATGATGGAGACATACGCCGATTGTGATCGAGGATCATCTCGATCAGTTTGGAAACTTGCATCCGTGTAACCCTTTGCAACTAGTTCCTCTTCATCAGATCCATATATTAGAAACATATCCTTAGCCTCCTAAGGTATTTCAATATACTTTTAACAGCCATCCAATGGCTATTACTTGTATTCTTCTGATATCTACTTGTCATGCTTAACGCGCATGACACGTCCAGTCTAGTGCATATTATCGCATACGTGATGGATCCTATAGCAGACGCATATGGGATGTCCTTCATACGATCTTGCTCATCCTTTGAGTTTGGACATTGAGATGTACTCAATCTTGTCCCTCTTTGAATAGGTACTATACCTTTCTTAGAGTTTTCCATGTTGAACCTTTTCAAGACTTTATCAATGTATGCACTTTAGTTTAACCCTATCAACCGCCTTGATCTATCCCTATAGATCGTTATTTCCAAAATATAGGCGGCTTTACAGAGATCTTTTATGAAAAAAAAAATTTCAAGCCAGGTTTTAACACCTTCCATGGTTGGAATATCATTTCCAAATAGTAGTATGTCATCAACATACAATACTAAGAATGTAATTAGACTCCCACTAGCCCTTTTATGCACACAAGTCTTGTCAGCGTTCTTGATGAAGCCAAATTTCTTGATCCCTTTATCAAAACATTGATTCCAACTTCTCGATGCTTGTCTCAATCCATAGATTGATCTCTTTAACTTGCATACTTTATTAGGATGATTGGGATCGACAAAACCTTCAGGTTGAACCATATGGATAGTCTCTTCAAGATGTCCATTAAGAAAAGCGGTTTTGACATACATTTGCCAAATCTCATAGTCATAATGAGTAGTAACGACAAACAATATCCTGTTAGACTTTAGCACTGCCACATGCGTGAAGGATTCATCATAATCAACCTTTGAGTTTGAGTGAAACCTTTTGCTACAAGTCTTGCCTTGCAAGTATCCAAGTTTCCATGCATATCTGTTTTCTTCTTGAAAACTCACTTGCATCCAACTGGTTTAGAGTTAAGTGAAGGGTCAACGAATTCCCAAACTTGGTTGTCATGCATGGATTGCATCTCTACGTTCATGGCTCCCAGCCACTTGTCACAATCTGAATTGGACATTGCATCATGGTATGTAGTTGGCTCATCGGAGTCAACCACGTAGCATCCATCTATGAAAATCCATATCTTTCAGGTGGAATGCTAACTCTACCAGATGTGCGAATGTTTGTGTGTATTGATCAACCTCTTGATCATTATTAACAACCTCCTGTTGATTGCTAGTGTCAACCAAATGTGTATCGGCTTGTGGATCTTGATCCTCATCAAATTCCACTGTTCTATACGTCATTCCTTCCATAAGGAACTTGGCTTCCAAGAACTCTACCTTTCGAGTAAGAAATACCATTTGCTATGTTGGATCAAAGAAGTAGTATCGTATACAGTCCTTTTGGATATCCAACATATATACACTTAGTGAATCGATTTTCAAGTGGTTTTGGGTGTTGTAGCTTAACATAAGCTTGACAACTCCATACTTTAAATATGATAGCGATGGAACTCTTCCATGCCATATTTCAAAAGGTGTCAATTCAGTTTCTTGGTTAGGCCATATTCAAAATACCGGCCCGCGGAGAGTAGTGCGAAACCCCAAAATGATAGAGGTAGTGAGCTTATAGCGATCACAGGTCGAACCATATCCAATAGGGTTCGATTTCTCCTTTCAGACACACCATTATGTCATGGTGTTCTGGGAGGAGTAAGTTGTGAGACATTCTTACAACTTCCTAGATGATCCTAAAGGCTTCACTTAGGTATTTTCCTCCTCTATCTAAACGGAGAACTTTGATAGTTCTATCGAGTTAATTTTCTACTTCATTATTGAAGTTTTGAACATTTCAAATGCTTCATGTTTATGTGCCATCAAGTACACATAACCATAGCGACTGTAATCGTCGGTAGAGGTAATGAAGTAACTTTCACCATTCCTTGTCATTGTCTTAAAAGGACCACATACATCCGAATGTATGACACCTTACAAGTCTTTTGCCCTCTCATTAGTACCACTAAAGGGCGACTTGGTATCTTACCTTGTAAACAAGATTCAAACTTATCAAATGAACAATTTTCATTTGTTTTCAAAAGACCATTCCTTTGAAGTGTTTAAGTCCGATTCTTGTTTATGTAACCAAGATGACAATGCCAAGGATAAGAGTCACTTAAACCATTTTAAGTCTCTTGGTTCATGATTGGTATAATGTGTTATTATAGGATGAATCATTATGAACCAATTCATAAATACCATCATTTACAAACTTTAAATCATAACCATATCGTTTTAAAAGGGAAACTAAAATTATGTTCCTAGTCAAACTAGGAGCATATAACTTGTTTTGAAGAACAACTTCCAAACCTTTTGAAATTTTCAAAACATAGTCTCCTTTCTTAAAGTGCTTATTTCTTTTGAACCCTTGCAACAGATTGCAAAAGTGAGTTCCACGTTGTCCAATACCCATGTGCTTGAAGAAATAACATTTAAGTCAATATGGATCATGAAAGTTGTGCTTGAGGTTTGCCCAACATCCCTCTTATTTCAACTCATTGAGATAGGTTGGACAATTCCCTTTCCAATGTCCTATCTCACCACACTCCAAGCATGGATCGTTTTCCGTTACCTTAGGCTTCATAAGCTTAGGTTTTGGAGGTTCCGCTTTAATCTTCCCTTCCCTTTTTTCTTTGATGTGCCCCTTTCATTTTGGCAACATTTGCCTTGGGACCGGGAATGGCCTTTCATTGACTCCCTTATTGATCTAAAGAACAAGTAGAACCTTTCTACCCATTCCTGCCACAGCTGTTTTGAGCATTGCGTGAAGCTCACCAATGCTCTTGTCCCATCCGTTCATATCGTAATTCATTATGAACATCTCAAACTTTTAGTTAGGCCATTAAGGATCAAATCCATGGCCAACTCCTTTTAGACAGGACAGTTAAGCCTCTCGAGGCGGTCAATATGGCTTTTCATATTAGGTACATAAGATGATATCGATTGGGTTTCTTCCATGTGACATGCATGAAGCGCTCGAACCATTTCGATGCACTCTACCCTAGGTTTTTGAAGGAACAATTCCTTCAATTTGGGTAGTCATGTCATATGTCCCATGATGCTTCAAGTCCTTTTGGAGTTTAGGAATCATAGTTCCCAACATGAGACATGATTCCTGCATGGAATCCTCAGTATACTGAAGCCAATCGATATAGGCCTCAACATCATTGGGGTCGGGTTGGTAGAAATAGGATCGTCAAGGACATTGGCCTTTTGCTCTTGCTTGAGAACAATTCTCAAGTTTCGAGACTAGTCCATAAAGTTGTTATGGTTCAGACGATCCTTCTCAAAATAAGTTCTAAGTGATAGGGTATGGACGGTCGGGGTGGCAACATTATTGTTTGCGGCCATTCTACAAAATTTACAAAGTTCTTATTAGTATTTCTGAAAAATTTCATTTTAATTATTAGCACCCTTTGTGTCTCATAGACAATTAATAATTAAAATCTAGAATCCAACGTTACATTCAAATAATGGTTAGGTGACCTTTATCCCATTATTTAAATTAACAAGGTAGTCAACATTTGACAATTGCAACCTTTTGCAACTTCTAGCCTTTATGGGATCGGTTAAACATCTTATGTTTGGTCGGCATGTTTAATCCCATCAACACCATTGTACGCCATGCTTCGGTGACCCTATGCACATGGTTTCCAATTCAAGTCGTCCTACTTACACACACGTGTGAGTTTACTCATACAAGTGGTTAGGTGACCTTTATCCCACAAATATGTTAAGCCCACCTCAAAACACAAGTTCCCTAAAAGTGGGTAGGTGACCTTTATCCCGCAAATAGTTCTCAAGTGATTCGAGTGTCGTGTAAAAGGATGGTGTTAAACTTGTTCCAAAGGGATTTTTAGTTTTGAAAACTCTATTTACCTTGTATTTGCATGCTTTCAAATACAAGGTACCCTATGGTTTATTTTTAATAAAACCTCCTTTATTAAATCATTAATCCTTTTAATAACCTTTTATTAACCACTTAATGATTAGAAACGATAAATTTTTAGCTTGTTAAGTTTGCTAATGAGTTTGTTTTGCATATCCAAATATCAAACAACAATCATACAACAAACAACCAAACAAGCATAATCATACAAACATATGTGCATAACCATAGCCACTAAGTTGACTACACTTGTTTGCCATCACAAGTGTTGTCATAAGGTCTTTCCTAAGGGTTGAACACAACACAAAAGATGAGATCTCCAAAGACCCCCACTTGAACTTGCATCCAAGTGCTTCAAGTTCATCCCTTGTGTCTTCCTTTTGTGCTTCCTTCCCGAGCATCTTCTTTTACAAAATATATATCCTAATACATATTTTATAGTAAAAGAAAAATACTCCTAATCTATTTATTACATTGCCAAATGAATAAACAAATTACAACCCAAATAGAAACGCAAAAGAAATTATTACAACCCATAAAGAATGAATACAACCAACATGACAAGATTACAATCAACCAAATCCAAAACACACATGGTCAAGGCTATGTTATGCACTAATATATGTATCCATATACATCATCTCAAGAACCAAAATGAACCCCATTTGACCCTAAATTTTCAGCCAACATAAACCAAGAATTTAGGGTCTTTTGTCCAAACAAAGCACAATCAACCATTTTGATATCTTTCCTTTCAAGATTTAATCAGAAGCATGCAAGATATAACCTTGAAAGGTTGGAGTATCATCATATCATCTCAAAACAGCCCTAATTTGGTTTTTAAAACCCTATAAAACCAATTTTACAAGGACAAAAGAAACTAGTCATCCACATATCCGGCTCTAGATGCCAATATTGGGTTTGTTGGACCTTAACAACGTAGTTTAACCATTTAAACAAGGAAAACGCAGCGGATTAAATGCTTAATTTCATGTTTTATAATCTGAAATTTAAGGTTCATTTCATAGTAACAACAAACCCAAGAATATAAGGATCTTTAATATGTGTTTGAACTAGCTATCTACAACAAATAACAACCAAATCATAACATACAAACTACCTCTTGTTATGCTGTTAAAACCGAGGCTGAAACATCATCCAAAAGACTGCTGGAAAACGTGGATAAAGATGTAGATGGAGCTGCTATTGGATGACCAAAACATCAAGAATAGATGTCCTCAAGTGTTCATACCCACAAGCCTCCAACAAACACCCCTTTTGTTAGGCTTTGTGCACCAAAATCGGACCATGGATGCTGAAAATCGAATTTTCAGCAGCTTTTCTTCAAGAAGTTTTTAGAGAAAAGTGTGTGTGTTCTTGGCCCTTGCATGTAAGAGAGAGAGCTGAATTTTGGAGAGTGTGTTTTTTGTGTTAATGGGTGTGTGTTTTCAAGAAAACAAAATGACCAAAATTACCCTCAAGGGGGCGGCCACACTGTTTCAAAATTGGGTTTCCCATTTTAAAACACCCACTAAAAGGTTACTAGTTGTATTTTGTATTATTATTATTAGTTATATAGTTTAACCTTTTAAATATATAACTTAAACACACACTCTTATTATTTGATGTTATTTAACAAACTTAAATAACATTACAAATAATGTCCATGATCAAAATATAATTATAAGTTGTTCTTTCTCACATACAACAGAAATTGGTGCAATGATTTAATTGCATGATCATATCATCAATTAAATACATATTGGTGTTTGCTAAACTTGTTATTGGGTATGACCCGACTTGGATCATGACGCACTAACCACATCAATATTCTATGTGTCTTGGGCATAAAGAATCCAACAAAAATATTGAAGAACACCAAAATCAAACTCCTTAATGTGATGCAATACACATTTTCGATCTCAATAAACATATAAATTGATAGGAATTCAACTGATATTGAAAACCTTGATAATCATGTTTACTGTGAAAAACAGAGCAACGTGAAAAAGGAAAATGTGTAACAAATCAAAGTCACATTAACAAATCAAATCAAAGTTAAAGTCAAAATTGTTAACTAACACACATGTCTCTTTTGCAGATTACATGGCAAATCTTACATGGAGCAAGCTTCATAACGTCAGCGGTTATCTAAACCCCGATGTGCCTGAAGCCGAAGGTCTTAGAGATATGATAAGATTCTTATCTACCACAAGGGTAGCATATGCCATGACAGTAAGACCAACAATCTACGAGAATCCCATCAGGTCATTCCGGGAATCAGCTGAAGTAGTTGAAGAGGATGGAGTGAAACTTCTAACTGGGAGAATCAATAATGAACTCACTCTGAGGATCACAGAAGAGTCAGTTAGAAGATGTCTGCAATTCAATGATAATGCAGATGATCCTCTTGAATTGGATGATGAGGAAATAATCACATTTTTATCTGAAATTGGTTATGAAGGGAGTTATGAAGCAAAACAGATAGTCAAAGGATTAGTGGATCTGCCTTGGAGATTCCTAATTCATATGTTCCAACATTGTCTGTCTAAAAGGAAAACAGGATGGAATGACATTCCAGTCCTCACATCTTCTGCAATTTGTGCTCTCTTCACCAACAGACGGTTTAACATGTCTGCATATGTATTCAATGGCCTAGTCTCCAACTTTCAAGAAGGGTTGAGATACAAGTTTTAAATGTACCCCAGATTCATTCAATGTCTACTCAATGAATCATTTCATGACATTGTTAATGAAGGACCTATGCTTAACATTCCTCATTATGATGCAAGATCCTATAAGTACATCAAGAAAAAGGACACAAGGAACTTTTACAGTGGTGCCCCTTCACCCCTTCTTCCTTGGATGCTTGAACAAATACATCAAGCAGGTCAAGCTCAACCACCTCCACAACCAATAGCTCAACCAACTCCACAACCATCCCCAATACCATCTCCAATACAATCTCCAATACCACCACCAATACCATCACCAATACCATCACCAATACCATCACCAATGCCATCACCACAACAAATACCACAACCTTCTCCACAACCATCTCTTCAAACCTTACCTCAACCATCACCACTCTCAACTCCATAACCAACACCACCAATAACCACTCAACCTACACCTATATCACCACATCATCAATCTCCAATATCACCACACCAATCACCTATTTTTCCTTACCAACCGTTACCATCATCCCATGATCACCCTAATGAAACAGAAGGATCAACAAGTGCATCTAAATCATCAAAATAATCTTCTAATGAGAAGGATCATTATGATCAAACCAAAGCTATGAAAGAACCTTCTGAGGATGCTCCTTCAGAGAGCTATGCTGAATCCAACATCAACAGGCCTGATGAGAAGGATGAATTAATATCTGAGTTGTTACTCAAAGTGGAAAGGATGGAAAGAACCTTAAATAGGAGAGCAGGAATCATCAATGACAGAATCCTGGAAATGGATGAGAAAGAATGTGAATTGAAAGAACTTAAAGAGAAATATGTAGCTCAAAGAAAAGAACAAGACAAAGAGATTGAGAATTTAAAAGCTGCACTAAAATACTCAAGAGAAGAAGTGAGTGGACATGTAGATACTCTTGTAATACAAATGATTGCAATGGAGGAACAAGAAAACATCATAGAAGAACAAGCTGATATCATCTCAAAACTTGAAAAGGAAATTGAGAGCCAGAACAAAAGAATATCCGAGCTTGAAATGATGATCAAAAGAACTAGAGTAAGGATGATGATGAGAAAGAGAAACAAGAAAAGGTTGATGATGATGACAACCAATCAGTAGATGAGAATGAAGAACAAGCAGATGATGAAGGTCAAACTGAGATTAAAGATCAAAGTCTAGACACGGTAGTGTATTCTGGAAACACTGGTCATTCAGACTCTGAAAAAGGTGAATTTGAAGAACTCTTCAGTGCACTGGATAGTTTGGCGTCTGAACAATTCAGCATTGATGATGATTTCTGGGAATTCATAAACAATCAAAGAACTGAGGTAGAGCCTATTGTCTTTCTTCCCAAATCACCAGTGCCTTTGGAAAAAGAATTAACTCTACAAATTGTCCCTACTATCTCATTAACTGAAGAACAAAAGGAAGAACTCAAAGAAGATATAAACAAGAAAGGAAGAAGAAACTGAAACTAAACAGAAAGAAAATGAGAAAAGTAAAATGAAGGATCAAGAGCCAAGTACACCTGAAAAGGTCCTTGAACCAGAAGAAAAAACTAAAACCTCTAGCACTCAACTTCAAACTTACTCCCGTAAGAGAAAGTATTTAGTAGAAAAAGCCAAAGGTAAGAGACCAATAATTGAAGAAAAACAAGCAAAGAAACAAAAAGATGACCCAAGAAGTTTAGCAGCAATTGCTGAATTTTTAGAAGAACATGAGCAGGCAGAAGCGCAGTTGAAAAAGTTGACTAGAGCAATTGATTTAGAAGAAAGAGAAATTGTTGATGAATATGAAGTTGAAAAGGATGTTCTCATGGATAGTCCTATTAAAGAAGAACAGTCAGTGGACGACATGGTAACCAAAGCTCAAACTGATGACTTGATGATTAAAGCCATGTTTTTAATCAATCAAGGCTATGATCCTAATGAAGTATTTGGGATGACTTCCGAGAGAATAAAGGAGGAGGAAGAGAAAGTGAAATTGTTGCTTGATCCAACAATATACACTGAATATGAGAAGACAATGACAAAGGATACTTCAAAACATAAAGACTCATCTTTGAAGAAATCAACAGGGTATGAAATACCACTGCCAAGAAGGGGTCCCCTACAAAAACTGTCTCAAATGAAGAAATCAACCTCATTCCATGAATCATTATTTCCTGATCCTTATAACATGTCTGATAAGGAAATGAAGGAATATCTCTCAAGTCAGGGATTCACAAAAGGAAGGATTGCCAACATGAAGACAAATTCTTTAAGGGCGGCAACTCTTCAATTAATCAATGAAAAGAAAGAAAAACTCAAGAAACTAGAAGAAGAATTGACAAGGACCAAACCCAGAAGCAGAGTATCAGCTGAAGACATGCTGCTGAATCAAAAAGACCAAGAACTACTTGCCCCAGTGCTCCACAAGTGCCTTGAATGGTTTGCAGAACCATCTCAGTTGAAGCTGCAAGAAGGACTGACTACTGCAGAACTGATCAGAGGGGTGTCTACTCCCAAGGGCAAGGTAGATCAAAAGATAATAGCCTGGAAGTATGACAGCACATGGAACATGTTCATGGTGAAGAGAATCTCAGGGCTAGTACAATTCTTTACAGAGTACTCAACTCTAGTAAATGCCCTTGAGATTCATGATTTGAAGGAGCTAGCTTAACTTGAACTGATCAATCATCCAGCTATGTTCAGGGGATATGAATTTGAGAACATACTTAAGATTTTCAGAAGAACAAACAACTTGAATTCATTAAAGAGAATTGCTTAAGAAAATATAAAACTTTTGTCAATCCCCTGGATAAAAAGAAAAAGATAGAAGCAGAGGAAATTGTATTCCCTGAGTTGAAGGTAAAGCCAACTGAGTCATTGAAGAGGAAAGTAGTATCTGGTACTCGTTCCTCCACTCCCATCTCAAATGTGTACTATGATGAGAAAACCTATGAGATAGTGATAGAAAGGAAGTGGGGAGGAAAAGAAGGAGCTGACATAAGATTATTCAGTGGTTATGAAGTAAGATTACTTGATGAATCATACATTCACTACATTTATACCAGGCAACTCAGGGAATTAAACAACAAATTAGGTGAACAAGACATGCATTTCTTTCTGAAATGCATCAAGTTGTTGAAATTGGCCTATGATAGAATAAATATTAAAAAAGACAAAAGAAAGAAGAAGAAAACACCACTGCAACTTGGAAATATTGTTAAGCTTGAAGTGGATGTGGGAGGGAGTTTATTGATTCATAGAGATGGTCTTTCCACAATCTCTATATGGGAACCTATTTCACTGAAAAAGTTACCAATAGAAGCCATCTAAAACATGAGCAAAATGAAAATACATGTGTTGAGTAGAGATAGGATGTTAGAAGCAACTGATTTTGTAAACATGATCAAAGCTATCCTAGATCCTACTAAAGCTGCATTCATACTACCTCCTGAAGACCCAGCTGAATCTTCATAACATCAATCACCTCCTAGACATTGAGGAAAACTAGGCTGTATAATCCTTAGGGGGAGTATTGTTGCACCTTGAAAGGATCATACATGCCAACTCAATGGGTGAATTGATGATTGCTTAGCTGGAATCCCACAAGTCCAAGATGAAATACGGATGAAGATCTGCGAAAAAAATAACAAGTGTTGTCTTCTGCATTAGTTAATGCGGAAGACAAAACTCTAATGCGGACAAGTGTTTACTCTTCCGCATTAACTAATGCAGAAGACATAATACTAATGCTGAAGAACAAGTTACTCTTCCACATTGACTAATGCGGAAGAACAAAAGAAGATGCGGACAAGACTTTGATCATCCGCATTGACAAATGCGGATGGCCAACCAAATACGCACAAGTATTTGTTCATCTGCATTAACCAATGCGGATGACCAACTCACTAATGCTGATGATCAATTAGAAATGCTGATCAAAATTAACTCATCCACATTTGTCAATGTGGATGAACAAGCAGAGATGCGGATCAAGACTTAGAATAGTTTCTGATGTAACAAGTCAGGGGTAGTTTAGTCATTTTGTAAAGGCATCTTGTCTGCCTATAAATAGAATAGTTAACCTTGTACGGAGGTGACGGCTGATAGATAGAGAATTTTTGTTGTAATTATTCTCTCGAACTTATCAACTTTCATATATCAATACAAACAACATTTATGAGTAATTTTCTTGCTTGAATGTTCTTTGATTGTTTATTTCCACCACTCAATCATTGACTTGATTATCATATTCGATTCTGAGTAAGAATATCACTCTTACTCAAACCCAGTCATTCAGCCCCGAAGAAGAAATGCTACAGGCCGTATGAGTTGGGTCGAGTTCAGAGAACTGATGATGAACAAGTACTGTCCAATCAACCAGCTGGAGAAACTAGAATCTGAGTTTTTAGGCCTAGAGATGAAAGGGCCAAACTACATCAAGTACATAAACCAGTTCTTAGCCCTGTCCAGACTGGTGCCCCACCTGGTGACAGCGGAAGCTAAAAGTGTAGCCCGATTAATCTGGGGGTTACATCCTAGGGTTCGAGGTATGGTCCGATTATCCAGGACTACGGCCTTACAATCTGCGGTGGATCTCACTAGCAGCCTGACTGATAACCTGATTTGGGTTGGATGGACAGAGTAGGGAAGAACTGAAGAAAGAAAGAGTAAATGGGTTGATGCCAAAAAGGTGATGGGTAGCAGCAGTGGGTCGAGCAGGAAAGCAGGCGAAGGTATGAGGTGTGACGATCAAGGTGGAATGGCACGAAGGTTGTATGTAGGCAGAAACCCTTAGTGCAACAAGTGAAAATTGCATCATCAAGGGGAGTGCAACCCAATGCTTTGTTTCAGGTGCAAGCGAACCGGCAACTTGATCAAGGATTGTACATTCACGTCGGGTAAGCAATGTTATGAATATGGAGACCCAGGGCATATGAGGAACAAGTGCCACATGCTGGCAAGAGACAAGGATGCAAGACCTAACAAGCCTAAGGGACGGGCATTTGTGATGGGACCAGCTGATGCTCGCAAGGAACCCAATGTGGTCAATGGTACATTCCTTATATGCAATCATCCTGCTACCATACTCTTTGATACCGGAGCAACTACTAGTTTTGTCTCTAGTGCTTTTAGGCCCTTGATTGACTTGAGTGCGTGTAACCTGACTAATTCATTTACCGTAGAATTAGCCGATGGTAACATTATAGAACTAATGAAGTCATCAAGAACTATTCTATGAATCTAAAAGGTAGCATATTTAAGATTAACCTGATGCCTATTAAGCTACGAGGATTTGATATGGTTGTTGGTATGGATTGGGTGGCTAAGCATAGAGTCAAAATCGTCTGTGAGAAACACCTGCTTAGGATACCATTGAGCGACGAGAAAGTATTAGTGATTCATGGCGAGGGAAGTGACATGCTATGCCTTATGATATCCCATTTGAAAGCTACCAAGTGTCTCGAAAGGGACGTCCAGCTTTCATGGTCTATGTAATGAAAGCCAAAGGGGGGAAGAAAATTGGGGATATTATAGTAGTTTTTGAATATCCAGAATTGTTTCCTGAAGGTCTACCGGGACTCCCTCCGAAACGACAAGTCGAGTTTCAGATATACCTACTGCCTGCTGCTGCACCAGTAGCTAACGCACCATATCGACTCACCCCTCCTGAGATGAAAGAACTAATGTTGCAGCTCCAAGAACTACTTGACAAGGGGTTTATTCGACCAAGTGTTTCTCCATGGGTTGCACCGGTCTTATTTGTGGAGAAGGAGGATGGAACCCTATGGATGTGCATTGATTACCAGGAGCTAAACAAGCTGACAATAAAGAACCGTTATCCTCTCCCAGGATTGATGACTTATTTGATCAATTGCAGGGAGCTAGCTACCACTCTAAAATAGATTTAAGATTGGGATACCATCAATTGAAAATAAGGGAAGAAGACATCTAATGGTACCCAAAACAACTTTCACGACGAGATATAGACATCATGACTATCTAGTCATGCCCATTGGACCGACTAATGCACCAACATCATTTATGGATCTCATGAACCATGTATGTCACCTGTATCTTGACAAGTTCATGATCATGTTTATCGACGACATCCTGATCTACTCCCGTAGTAAAGAAGAGCATGAGAAACACCTCAGGCTAATTCTCGAGCTACTAAAAAATGAATAATTATATGCCAATTTCTCCAAATGTGAATTATGGATGCGAGAGATCTAATTTTTAGGGCATGTGGTAAATGAGGATGGGATTCAAGTTGACCCTTCTAATATTGAGGCGATTAAGGACTAGAAAATTCCTGAAACTTGTACCGAGATAAGGTAATTCCTTGGATTGGCCGGATACTATAGAAGGTTTATCAAAGACTTCTCGTGCATTGTGCAACCATTGACCACTATGACAAAGAAGAATACAACTTTTATGTGGGAATGATAGCAGAACAAAGCATTCGAAGCACTCAAGGAGAAGTTGTGTAGTGCACCTATCCTCGCTCTCCCAGAAGGAATTGAGGATTTCGTGGTCTATTGTGATGCTTCGTGCCAAGGACTAGGATGTGTGCTAATGCAATGCAACAAAGTAATCACCTATGCATCAAGACTACTCAACGATCATGAGAAGAACTACAAAACACATGATCTAGAATTGGGTTCCGTGGTGTTTACACTCAAGATATGGAGACATTATCTCTATGGCACGAAGTGCATTATTTACACTGGCCATAGGAGTTTGCAGCACATTCTGGATCAAAAGATGCTAAACATACGCCAACGAAGATGGGTTGAGTTACTGAATGACTACGAATGCGAGATACGCTACCATCATAGTAAGGCCAAGGTAGTGGCCGATTCCTTGAGCCAGAAAGATAGGGAGAAACCTTTGTGCGTACGTGCCTTAAGAATGTGTGTGTACACGGACCTTACCGCACGACTAAAAGAAGCACAAGGCGAGGCGCTAAAGGGAGACAAGTTAGCAGGGGAAATGTTGACGGGAATGGAGAAGAGATTTGAGTTGAATAATGATGGTATATATAAATATGAAAGGAGAACATGGGTACCAAAGCATGGGGGAATTAGAGAGGTGATCCTCAACGAAGCCCACAAGTCTACGTACTCGGTTCACCCCAGAAGTGACAAGATGTACCATGATCTAAAGGCTCTTTTCTGGTGGCCGGGGATCAAGAAATCCATCGCCATTTATGTGAGCAAGTGTTTGACATGTGCCATGGTGAAGGCTGAAAACCAGAAACCGTCAGGGACGTTGCAAAAACCTGAAATTCCAGAGTGGAAGTGGGATAACGTCACCATGGATTTCTTCACAAAGCTACCCAGAACTTTTAAAGGTCATGACACTATTTAGGTAATGGTGGACAGGTTAACCAAATCAGCACACTTTTTGCCGGTTAGGGAAGACTACGACCTAACGAAACTGGCTCAGTTCTATATTGATGAAATAGTGACTAGGCATGGTGCGCCTTTGTCACTCATCTCCGATCATGATAGCCGTTTCATTACACGTTTCCGGAAGTCACTCCAGCAAGCGTTAGGACTCACTTAGACTTAAGCATAACATACCACCCACAAACCGATGGCCAGAGCGAGAGAACTATTTGTTGGATCTTATATGCCCAAGACACATACAAGATTGATTTGGTTAGTACGTTATGATCCAAGTCGGGTCATACCCAATAAAAAGCTATACAAACACCACTAAATGTTTATTTGTTGATGAGATCATACAAATAAATATTGACAACAATTTAGAAAATGGGTTTTCTAAAACATTGCTTTGTAATAGAACAACATAATATGGATAATTTGTTCATGAGAAATTATTTGTTACATTATTTAAGTGAGTTAAATATTACAAATAAAAGTGTGTTAATGGTATAAAATTAAAAGAGGTTTTAATTTTTTAAAGTAATGGGTTAATAGTCTAACATTTTATAAAAATTAATTTGGGGGGAACCCATTTTCAATTGAGGATTCAGCTGCCCAAGTGGGCATTGGGAACCTCTTTTGTGTCTTGGTCTTTGCAAGACTTTCACTCTCCTTGCACTCCCCTTGCACTCCCCTTGCACTCTTCCATCATTTCACACATTTCTCTAACACACACTCAAGAAAGAACTCTCTTAAACAAGGCTGAATTTTCGGACTAGAAGCTCAAACAAGGCTGAAAATTTTGGATTCTTGAAGGTGCATTTGTAGAGAGGTGTTGAGCTCCCTAACTAGCTAGGTGTTTGGAAGAGCTTGTGGGTATCACAACTTGAGGCTTTCTCTCTTGGGGGCTGGACACTCAAGAACATCAACATCTTCATCTTATACATCTACAACATCTTGTGCATGAAAGGTTGTTTCATTGAACACCCCATGGTTGTTATTTTGTTTTTGATAGCATACAGTTTCACATATATTAGTGATGGATGTTCTTGGGTTTTGTTTATGGTTTAAAATGGTGAAACCTTTTATCCGCTGCATTTTTTTAGTTTAAATGGTTAAACTAACTTTGATTTACATGTGACAAAACCCAACAATGGCATCTAAAGCCGGTTATGTGGAATATGTGCTTCAAAAGTCTTGAAAACTTAGTTTTCATGCACTTTTTCAACCCATTAGGGGCTGCTTTGTTGTGGATGTATGAATCCCTTATGTTTCAAGGTTTAATCTTATATGCTTTAGTATAAACCTTGAGAGATTAACATCAAATGGTTGATTGTGTTGTTTGGGCAAAACCCTAAAGTATTGGTTCATGTTGGCCAGAACATTAAGGTTATAATAAGGGGTTCATTGTTGTTCTTGGATGTTGAATATGTTTCATATTTTCGTGCGTAACATAGCCTTGGCCTTTTATGTTTTGGATTTGGTTGATTGTGGTTTGTCACGTTGGTTTTGATTCTTGTAAGGGTTGTAATATTGTGTTTGTATTTTGTGTTGTAATTTATTTATGTTGGATTCTTTATGCTCAAGACACATAGAATATTGATGTTGTTAGTACGTAATGATCCAAGTCGGGTCATACCCAATAACAAGCTTAGCAAACACCAACTAATATTTTATTAATGATATGATCATGCAATTAAATAATTACACCAATTTAGAAAATGGGTTTTCTAAATAAGTTGCATATGAGATTGAACAACTTATAAGGATATTTTGTTCATGGATATTATTTGTAATGTTGTTTAATTTAGTTAAATAACATCAAATGATAAAAGTGTGTATGAGTTATATAATTAAGAGGTTAATTATATAACTATTAAAACAATTAGTTTATTAAAATTGGAGATTGGTTTAGGGAGGAAAACCCCCTCCCTTGTACATTTTCGGCCGCCCCTTATGGGGAGGGGTCTTTTGTGCTTTCAATTAACCATAATCTAAGAACAAGATACACACTCCAACTCTCTCTCTCTCATACATGCAAAAGACCAAGAAGAACAAACTTTCTTCCCTTTCTTCAAGGTAATCAAGGCTGGAAATCAGTTTTTCCAGCAGCTCAATCAAGGCTGAAGAATCGGTTCTCCAGCAGCTTATTCAAGGCTGAAAATCATTTTTTTCAGCAGCCTTCTTGGTCGTTTGGGGTGTACAAATCTTAGCAAGAGTTGTATTTGCTTGATGCTTGTGGGTATGGATGCTTGAGGACACCTCTCCTTGGTGTCTTGGTCATTCAAGAATCCAACAATATTCTTCCTCCTTCATCATGTTTTCAGCAGTATACTAAAGGTAGTATGTATGGCTTGTTTTGGTTGTTATTTGTATTTGATAGCTAGCTCAAACACATATAAATGATCCTATTTTATTGGGTTTGTTATTGATAAGTTATAAGCCTTAATTTATCAGATTACTAATGATAATATTAAGGTATTAATCCGCTATGTTTTCATAGTGTAAAATGG
The DNA here is from genome assembly GCA_025506515.1 of Flaveria trinervia. Classification (NCBI taxonomy): domain Eukaryota; kingdom Viridiplantae; phylum Streptophyta; class Magnoliopsida; order Asterales; family Asteraceae; genus Flaveria; species Flaveria trinervia. The sequence continues at coordinate 37,058,057 of CM046456.1, forward strand.
TTAAACTACTTTGTTTTGGTTCAACAAACCCAACATTGGCATCTAGAGCCGGATATGTGGATGACTAGTTTCATTTATCCTTGTTTTATGGGGCTTTAACAACCTTATAGGGCTGTTTTGTGGTGATGTTATAAATCCCCAATCTTTCAAGGTTATATCTAACATGCTTGTGATTAAATCTTAAAAGAAAGATATCAAGTGGTGATTATGTTTTTGTTTGGACAAAAGACCCTAAATTCTTGGTTTATGTTGGCTGAAAATTAGGGTCATATGGGGGATTATTTGGTTCTTGAATGTTGTATATGATGATTCATATTGGTGCATAACCTAGCCTTGACCTTGTGTTGATTTGGTTTTATATGGATGTTTGTTTTGGTTGATTTCATTCTTATGGGTTGTAATAATTATTCCTTTGTGCTTGTAATTGGATGTAATTTATTTATTCATTCATTTGTGATGTAATAGATAGATTAAGTATGTTTTCCTTGATTAGAAAATTTGTATTAGGATATAAATTTTGTAAAAGAAGATGCACAAGATGGAAGCACAAAAGGAAGACACAAGAGAAGGACTTGAAGCATTTGGATGCAAGTTCAAGTGCGGGTCTTTGGATATCTCATTTTTGTGTTGTGTTCAACCCTTAGGAAAGACCAAATGACAACACTTGTGATGGCAAACAAGTTTTGTCAACATAGTGGCTATGGTTATGCACATGTGGTTGTTTGATATATGCTTGTTTGATTGTTCATTTTATGTTGATTGTTTGATATATGGATATGCTTAACAATCTAAATAAATTATCACACAAGCAGAATTTTTTTGGTTCCTAATCATTAAGTGACTAATAAAAGGTTATTAAAAGGATTAATGATTTCAAAATAAAAGAGGTTTTATTAAAAGAGAACCATAGGGTACCATGTATTTGAAAGCATGCGAATACAAGGTACATAGAGTTTTCATAAGTAGAATTAATGGAAACTTAAATCCCTTTGGAAACAAGTTAACCACCATCCTTTTACACGACACTCTAATCACTTGAGAAATACTTGTGGGATAAAGGTCACCTAACCACTTTTAGGGAACTTGTGTGTTTGAGGTGAGCTTAACATATTTGTGGGATAAAGGTCACCTAACCGCTTGTATGTGTAAACTCACACGTGTGTGTAAGTAGGAAGACTGAATTGGAAACCATGTGCATAGGGTCACCGAAGCATGGCGTAGAATGGTGTTTATGGGATTTTACATGCCGACTAAACATAAGATGTTTAACCGATCTTATAAAGCTAGAAGTTGCAATAGGTTGCATTTGTCAAATGTTGACTACCATGTTAGTTTAAATAATGGGATAAAGGTCACCTAACCACTATTTAAATGTAACGTTGGATTCAATATTTTAATTATTAATTGTCTATGAGACGTGTAAAGGGTATTAATAATAAAAATGCAATTTTCAGAAATACTAAAATGAACTTTGTAATTTTGTAGTAATGGCCGCAACCATAATGCTACCACCCCGACCGTCCCTACTCTATCACTGAGAACAATCTTCAAAAGGGATCGTCTTAACCATAAAAACTTTATTGACTAGTATCAAAACTTGAGAATTGTTCTCAAGCAAGAGAAAAGGGCCTATGTCCTTGATGATCCTATTCCTAGCCAACCCAACCCTGAGGATGTTGAGGCCTATGACGATTGGCTTCAATACACTAAGGATTCCATGCAGGTTTCCTGCCTCATGTTGGGAACTATGATTCCCGGACTCCAAAAGGACTTGGAGCAACTTGGGGCATATGACATAATTACGCAGTTGAAGGAAATGTTCCTTCAACAAGCTAGGCAAGAGCGCTTCAAAATGGTTCGAGCGCTTCATGTTCTTAAGATGAAATGCCACGTTAATCGCCTCGAGAGGCTTAATTGTCCCGTCTCAAAAGAGGTAGCCACGGATTTGATCCTTAATGGCCTAACCAAAAGGTTTGAGACGTGCATAATGAATTACAATATGAACGGGTGGGACAAGAGTATTGGTGAGCTTCACGCAATGCTCAAAACAGCCGAGTCAGGGATGGGTAGAAAGGTTCTACCTGTTCTCTTGATCAATGAGGGAGGCAATAAGAAAAGGCCATTCCCTGATCCCAAGGGAAATGTTGCCAAAGGAAAGGGGCACATCAAAGGAAAGGGGAAAGGAAAGGCTAAAGCGGAACCTCGGAAGCCTAAGCTCAAGAAGCCTAAGGTAATGCAGCGATCCATGCTTTAAGTGTGGAGAGATAGGACATTGGAAAGGGAATTGTCCAACCTATCTCAAAGAGTTGAGATACAAGAGGGATGTTAGGCAAACCTCATGTACAACTTTCATAATTCACATTGGTTGAAATGTTATTTCTTCAAACATATGGGTATTGGATACCAGATATGGAACTCCTTTTTGCAATTTGTTGCAGGGGTTCATAGGAAATAAGCACTTCAAGAAGGGAGACACAAGTCTCTACATGGGCAACGGAGCAAAAGTTGATGTCGAAGCCCAAGGAGACAATATTTTGAAATTTTTAAATAGTTTGGAAGTTGTCATTAAGAACATTTTATATGCTCCTAGTTTGACTAGGAACATAATTTTGTTTTCCCTTTTAAAAAAATGTGGTTATAAATTAATATTTGTTAACAATGGTATTTATGTTTGTATGGATGATGTATTTTATTTCAAGGCTACGCCTTTTAATGGAATCTATGAATTGGTTCATGATGATTCATCCTATAATAGCTCATTATACCAAACAAGCAGCACGAAACTTAAAATGGGTTTAAGTGATTCTTATCTTTCACATTGTTGTCTTGGTCACATAAACAAGAGTCAGATTCAAACACCTTAAAAGAATGGTCTTTTGAAAATCAAATAAAAATGTTTCATCTGACAAGTGTGAATCTTGTTTACAAGCTAGATGACCAAGTCGCCCTTTAATGGCACTAACGAGAAGGAAAAAGACTTATTGGGTAGCATACATTCGGATGTATGTGCCCTTTAAAGACAATGACTAGAAATGGTGATATATACTTCATTACCTTTACCGACGATTATAGTCACTATGGTTATGTGTACATGATGACACACAAACATTAAGCTTTTGAAATGTTCAGAACCTTCAAGAATGAAGTAGAAAATCAACTCAATAAAACTATCAAAGTTCTTCTTTTAGATAGAGGAGGTGAATACCACAGTGATGCTTTTAGTACCAGCTAAGAAGTTATGGGATCATCTCACAACTTACTCCACCTGGATCACCGCATCATAATGGTGCGTCTGAAGGGAGAAATCGAGCCCTATTGGATATGGTTCAATCTATGATGGCTATAAGCTCACTACCTCTATCATTTTAGGGTTTCGCAATGTGCTCCGAGGCTCGTATTTTGAATATGGCCTTGACCAAGATAGTCGATTCACTAAGTGTATATTTGTTGGATATCCCAAAGACTGTATATGATACTACTTCTTTGATCCAACAGAGCAAGAGTAATTATTGCTCAAAAGGATGAGTTCTTGGAATCTAAGTTCCTTATGGAAGGAATATCGTATAGAATAGTGGAATTTGATGTGGATCAAGATCCACAAGCCGATACACGTTTAGTTGACACAAGCAATCAACAAGAGGTTGTTGATCATGATCAAGAGGTTGATCAATACACACAAAACGTTCATAGATCTGGTAGAGTTAGCATTCCACCTCAAAGCTATGGATCTTTCATGATTGGATGCTATGTGGTTGACTCCTATGAGCCAACCACATACCATGAAGGAGTGTCCAATTCGAATTGTGACAAATGGCTGGATGCCATGAACGTTAAGATGCAATCCATGTATGACAATCAAGTTTGGGAATTGGTTGACCCTCCACTTAACTCCAAACCGATTGGATGAAAATGGGTTTCAAGAAGAAAATGGATATACATGGAAACTTAGATACTTACAAAGCAAGACTTATAGCGAAAGGTTTCACTCAAAATCAAAGGGTTGATTATGATGAAACCTTCTCGCTTGTGGCCATACTAAAGTCAATTAGGATATTATTTGCCATAGCTGCATATTATGACTATGAGATTTGGCAAATGGATTTCAAAACCGCTTGTCTTAATGGACATCTCGAAGAGACTGTCCATATGGTTTAGCCAGATGGTTTTTTCGATCCATAACATCCTAAAAGTATGCAAGTTAAAGAGTCAATCTATGGATTGAATCATGCATCAAGAAGTTGGAATCAACATTTTGATGAAGAGATCAAGAAATTTGGTTTCATCAAGAATGCTGACGTGGCTTGTGTATATACGAAGGCTAGTGGGAGCATAATAACATTCTTAGTATTGTATGTTGATGACATACTACCTTTTGGAAATGATATTCCAACCATGGAAGGTGTCAAAACCTGGCTTGGAAGTTGTTCTTCCATAAAATCTCGGAGAAGCCGCCTATATTTTGGGAATATAGATCTATAGGGATAGATCGAGGCGGTTGATAGGTTTAAATCAAAGTGCATATATTAATAAAGTCTTGAAAAGGTTCAAGATAGAAAAACTATGAGAAAGGTATGGTACCTATTCAAAGAGGGACAATATTGAGTACATCTCAATGTCCAAGCTCAAAGGATGAGCTTGATCGAATGAAGGACATCCCATATGCATAAGCTATAGGATCTATCATGCAATGATATGCACTAGATCAGACGTGTCATGCGCGTTAATCATGACGAGCAGATATCAGCAGAATCCAGGTAATAGCCATTGGAAGGTTACTAAAAGTATATTGAAATACCTTAGGAGGACTAAGGAAATGTTTCTAATATATGGATCTGATGAAGAGGAACTCGTTGTAAAGGGTTACATGGATGCGAGTTCCAAACCGTTCGAGATGGTTCTCGATCACAATCGGGGTATGTCTTCATTATGAATGGAGTAGCATTTTCCACTACAAAGTCCGAATACATAGCCGCATCATCATAGCAGCTCAGGAAGCTGCATGGATAAAGAAATTTATCGCCTACCTTGGGTGGTCTCTACCATTCAAGACCCCTAGAAATCCTTTTGTCATCACGAGGGTATGATTGCATAAATAAAGGTACCCTGTCCTCTTCAAAAGGCTAGGCACATTGAGCTGAAATTCAACTACATAAAGGATGAGGTTGAAGAGGGAAAAATATGTATTCGTAAAGTTCACACCGATTAATACATTGCGGATCCACTCACGAAGCTCCTTGAAAGGGCAAAGCATGAAAGTCATACTTGTGCCTTAGGACTTTGATATTCTAGTGACTGGATTTGATTTGTTTAGTATTAAAATTTTGAAATAGTGTAATATTTAACTCTTATATACTTGTGATATTTTGAGTTATATTCATTTTAGCATGTATACATCCATGAATATGTTATTATTCTAAATGTCCGTAGTCGGTCATGTTTGTGAGAACAAATATGAACGTAAGACTATTATGAACATGGATTGGTGGATATTCATAAGGAATGAATATAGAGTAATTGGTTGCTGCCAAGGTTCATAGATATTTGTAGGATACAAATATTGGACTGGCCGCATCTCAATTTTACAACATGGAATCTTCTAGATTGATCATAAGTAAATTTGAGTAAAGGCGAATATCATTTGGTATTCTCCGACCTGAGATACATATTGGGTTTTGATATTCACCAAATGTTATACATTGAGCTAGTTCTTCGCTGCTCTGAAATAATGGGCAGTGCATAAGGCTATGTTCAGGTGTGACACGAGGTGATTGTGAAAAACGTATGTAGTCAAGATGGAATTTGTTCCTCTTATTCGTTGAGAGCAAGATGTCTAAGGCCTGATTAAGTTAAATCAACATGGAATGATCATTCTATGTCCTTGGATTTAACATGTCATGTGTAACACAAGGATAAATGATTGATTCACCTAAATCATTTCAAGTTGGATACTTGAAGGGGATGATGTTATTGAATGGCTTTAAGTCATGCATACGAAGGGTAGTAAAACGTTGTTAGGAGGTATTTACTGCTTGCATCTATCTTTTATGAATCTTGTGCAAGTGGGAGATTGTTGGATTCTTTATACCCAAGACACATAGAATATTGATGTGGTTAGTACGTAATGATCCAAGTTGGGTCATACCCAATAACAAGCTTAGTAAACACCAATTGATATTTAATTGATGATATGATCATGCAATTAAATAATTTCACCAATTTAGAAAATGGGTTTTCTAAATAAGTTGCGTATGAGATTGAACAACTTATAAGGATATTTTGTTCATGGATATTATTTGTAATGTTGTTTAATTTAGTTAAATAACATCAAATAATAAAAGTGTGTATGAGTTATATAATTAAGAGGTTAATTATATACCTATTAAAACAACTACTTTATTAAAATTGGAGATTGGTTTTGGGGGGAAAACCCCCTCCCTTGTACATTTTTGGCCGCCCCTTATGGGGAGGGGTCTTTTGTGCTTTCAATTAACCATAATCTAAGAACAAGATACACACTCCAACTCTCTCTCTCTCTCTCATACATGCAAAAGACCAAGAAGAACAAACTTTCTTCCCTTTCTTGAAGGTAATCAAGGCTGGAAATCGATTTTTCCAGCTGCTCAATCAAGGCTGAAGAATCGGTTCTCCAGTAGCTTATTCAAGGCTGAAAATCATTTTTTCCAGCAGCCTTCTTGGTCGTTTGGGGTGTACGAATTCTAGCAAGAGTGGTCTTTGCTTGATGCTTGTGGGTATGGATGCTTGAGGAAACCTCCCCTTGGTGTCTGGGTCATTCAAGAATTCAACAATATTCTTCCTCCTTCATCACGTTTTCAGCAGTATACTAAAGGTAGTATGTATGGCTTGTTTTGGTTGTTATTTGTATTTGATAGCTAGCTCAAACACAAATAAATAATCCTATGTTCTTGGGTTTTTTGATGATAAGTTATAAGCCTTAATTTTTCAAATTACTAATGATAATATTAAGGTATTAATCCGCTGCGTTTTCATAGTGTAAAATGGTTAAACTACTTTGTTTTGGTTCAACAAACCCAACAATTTATTCATTTGTGTATGTAATAAATAGATTAGATGCATTCCTTCTATTAGAAAAATTTTATTAGGATATTATTTTGTAAAAAAAGATGCACAAGATGAAGACCCAAAGAAGGACACAAAAGAAATGGACACTTGAAGCATATGTATGTGGATTCAAATGGGAGTTCATGGACACATTTTGATGTCTCACTTTAACCCTTAGGAAAGACCTTATGATAACACTTGTGATGGCAAACAAGTGTGGTCAACTTAGTGGCTATGGTTATGCACTTATGTGTGTATGATTATGCTTGTTTGGATGTTTGTTGTATGATTGTTGGTTGATATTTGGATATTCTTTACAAACTCATTAACAAACTTAACAAGCTGAAAAATGATGGTTCTTTATCATTAAGTGATTAATAAAAGGTATTATAAGGAATAATGATTTTAATAAAAAAGGTTTTATTAAAAAGTGAACCATAAGGTACCTTGTATTTGAAAGCATGCAAATATAAGGTCCATAGAGTTTTCTAAACTAGTATTATGAAAACTTTAAAATTTCTTTTATAAACAAGTTTACCACCGTCCTTTTGCACAACACTTGAGTCACTTGGAAACTCTTAATGGGATAAAGGTCACCAAATCGTTTTGAGGGAAGTTGTGATTTGAGGTGGGGATACCATATTTGTGGGATAAAGGTCACCTAACCACTTATGTTGGAAAACTCACGTGTGTGTGCAAGTAGGGTAACTTGATTTTCAAACCATGTTAAATGGATCACCTACAATATGGTTTACAAAGGTGTTGATGGGATAAACATGCCGACTATACATATGACGTTTTTAAGTCGATCCCATACCTCTAGAAGTTGTAAAGGGTTGCAATTGTCAAAACATTGACTACCTTGTTAATTTAAATAATGGGATAAAGGTCACCTAACCACTATTTAAATGTAATGTTGGATTCTAGAATTTTAAAATCGTGTAAGACACTTAAAACGGGCTTTAATTATTAAAATTTGAAAATATCAAAAATTCTAAAATTGAACCTTGTTATATTTTGTAGATGGCGACCAACAACAATGAAAACAATGAAATTCCGTCATCTCACTCATTATCATTAAGGACCATTCTCCAAAAGGAACGTCTAAACCATAACAACTTTATTGATTGGTTTCGAAACTTGAGAACTGTTCTCAAGCAAGAGAAATGATCATACATCTTAGATGATCCGATTCCCGATCAACCTAATGAAGATGGGAAGAAGAAGAGGCCTCACCCTGCACCCAAGGAAAATGTTGCCAAGGGTAAGGGGCACGTTAGGGGAAAGGGAAAGGGAGTGGTAAGAGCGTCACAACCAAAACCAGCGAAGAAGAAGCAAAAGGTTGCTTCAAATGACCTATGCTTTAAGTGTGGGGAGATTGGACATTGGGCAAGAAATTGCCTAGTTCATCTAAAAGAGTTGCAAGCTTAGAGGGATGCCGGGCAAACCTCAGGTACAATTTTCATGATTCACATTGATCTAAATTTAATATCCTCTAACACATGGGTATTGGATACTAGATGTGGAACTCACATTTGCAACTTATTGCATGGGTTCAAAAGAAGTAAGGACTTCAAGAAAGGGGATGTTAGCCTCTACATGGGGAACGGGGAAAAAGTTCAAGTTGAAAGCCAAGGGGACTACATCTTAAAGCTTCCAATGGTTTGGAAGCAATTTTGAACAATATTTTGTATGCTTCTAGTTTGACTAGAAACACTATTTCTGTTGCCCAATTAAGACAATATGATTACGGTTTAACATTTATTGAAAATGAAATTCATGTTTCTTTAAATGGCATATTTTATTTTAAAGCTATTCCTGTTAATGGTATTTATGAATTGGGTAATGAAAACACATTATATCATAGCTCATTATACCAAACCACCACCAAGAAACTCAAATTGGATTTGAATGATACCTATCTTTGGCATTGCCATCTTGGTCATATAAACAAGAAGCGCATACAAAAACTTCAAAAGAACGGTCTTTTAAAAGCAAGTGAATATGATTCATTTGATGTATGTGAATCTTGTTTACAAGGTAACATGACTAAGGCACCTTTTAGTGGCAAATCCGAAAGGGCAAAAGATTTATTAGGCATCATACATTCGGATGTATGAAGTCCTTTTAAGCCAATGACTAGGTACCATGAAAGATACTTCATTACCTTTACCGATGCTATAGTCGATATGGTTATGTGTACTTGTTAAGACACAAAGATGAAGCTTTTGAAATGTTCAAAATCTTCCAAAATAAAGTAGAAAATTAACCCAACAAGAAAATAAAAATTCTCCGCACCAATAGAGGAGGTGAATACCTAAGTGATGCTTTTAGAGATCATCTTAGAAGTTGTGGTATTGTCTCACAACATTCTCCACCTGGAACACCATAACATAATGGTGTGTCCGAGCGGAGAAATCGAACTCTATTGGACATAGTTCGATCTATGATGGCTAGAAGCTCACTGCCTCTATCATTTTAGGGTTTTATTTTGCTCTCTGTGGCCCGTATCATGAATATGGCCCCAACCAAGAAAGTGGAAATGACACCTTTTCAAATATGGAATGGAAGGGTTCCATCACTATCATATTTAAAGGTATGGGGTTGTGAGGCTTATGTTAAGACTCCCACCTCAAACAAGCTAGAAAGCAGTTCCACTAAGTGTATCTTCATTGGATATCCTAGAGATTCTATGGGATATTATTTCTACGATCCATTAGAACAAAAGGAGTTTGTTGCCAAGAAGGCTAAGTTCTTAGAAGCTAAGTTCCTTATGGAAGGAACTAGCAGTAGAACTATGGATCTTGAGGAGTATCAAGAACCACAAACCAATACACGCTTGGTTGACACTAGCACTCAACATGAGGTTGTTGAGAAGGATCAAATGGTTGATCAATATACACAAAACGTTCATAGATCTGGTAGGATTAGTAATCCACCTAAAACATATGTGCAGGATCGTTGAAGGGTGAGAGTTACAACACAACAACACAAAGAGGAGATTAACCAAACTTTAATCAAATAGTAAACTGGATTAACCAAGATAAGACACTAAGAACACAAGTAATGAAAGAGACAGAACACAAAGAACACAAGTATATGGTTTTCAAGAATGCAGTATATTGCTTTCTCTATGTTCTATTACAAGTGTTACAAAGCATTAATAAAAGATACAAGAACACGAGATACTTATACTACATCCTACAGCTGGCTATACTTTGAAAGCCAGCTGGATACAATTGACTAGACACAAACAAAATCAATTGTAGAGTCAAAGGCAGATTGCCTTTTGACTTGTGATTATGACATGCCATAGCTCACATCTTTTCTATTACAGAAAGGATAAAGTACATAAAGTAGAAAGTATACAGACTCAAGACCTCAATGTACAGTTACCAAAAGCATGGACCTTTTCACCAAACCATGTTAGTTGGTGACTTGCAGAGTTGCAACAGAAAGGTGCCCAGCTTTATGGAACAGTACATCAGATAAAGCATATGTTAAAAGTCTTCAGAAGAAATCTGTCTTCATGAACTTGAAGCTTCGGAAGACTTTGTCTCTGAGGCTTCGGAAGACTTCATCTTTGGCTTCGGAAGATTTCACACTTAGAGTATTTCTGTTGCACATGTGAAACTTCCGAAGCATTCCACTTCAATGCACTTGTGCAGCATGCAGGAGAGACTAAAGAGTATTTCATTGTAGTCTTCCTAGAAGGAAGAGGACAAAGGTTCCAAACTTTCTGTCTTTTGAATTGAAGCAGCTCTTGTTGCATAGCTTCAACCCAACTTCCATCCTTTAGAGCCTCCTCGACTTTCTTTGGCTCTATCTGGGATAGAAAACAAGAGTGAAGACAAACATTTGCTTCATGGGTTTGGCCTCTTGTCTTTACCCCAGAGACAACATCTCCAATGATGTTTGTGGTAGGATGAGACTTGTGGATCCTAAGCTGAGGAATCACAACAAGTTGTTGAGAAAGATCTAAATTGGAAAAATTTAGATCTGGCATAGATGTTTCTCCCACCACATCAGCACACTTTTCAAGTGAAACTTGATCCAAGCAGTGTGTGACATCATTATGTTCTCATGTATGGTGTGGTTAGTGGCATCAAGAAATCCTTGTTCACTGTCACCATCACCATTGTAGCCTTCCACAGTTGAGGTGTTCTTATCTGGTTGTAGAGCCTCTGAGCTGGAATTTGAAGGCATACCAGATGTATCAGCTGAATTTGTCATTGTTGTGCTGATAGAAACCTCATTTGCAAAAGTAGTTCCAACTGGAGCTGAAGATGTATGACTTGAAGGTCTTCCTAGCTCAAATCTGGGTCAGGATCACCTGTATTTAAATTTTCTGCAGATCCTGAAACATTCTCACAAGATTTATTAAAACAGTTGGTAACCAAATCAAGATCAAATAGCCAATCTGGACCAGAACCAGCAACACATGGTGTGTGTTCATTGAAGGTCACATTGGCTGACTCCTCAACTACTCTAGTTCTAAGATTGTACACTCTATAAGCCTTAGCTTGGGAAAAGTATCCAATAAAGTGTCCATCATCTGATTTCTCAGCAAACTTGGCAATTTGATCTTTGGTATTCAAGTTGGTGCAAGGACATCCAAATGACCTGAGAAAACCAATAAAAGGTTTTCTCTTGTGCCAAAGTTCATAAGGAGTCTGCCCATGAGTCTTAACTACTAAAACTTTATTCTGCACATAGCAGGCAGTGTTGACTGCCTCTGCCCAGAAGGTGATGGGCAGTTTAGAGTCAGACAGCATGGTTCTTGCAGCTTCAATCAGTGTCCTGTTTCTCCTCTCAGCAACACCATTTTGCTGAGGAGTCCTGGAGCACTAAATGTCTTGCAATACCCTTATCATCACAAAATGTATCAAGGGTTTGATTCTTGAATTCTGTTCCTTGATCACATCTTATGATTTTGGCCTTGTGATCAGACTGATTCTCAATCTTTAAGATGAAATTCTTCAGAATCTCAGGAGTCTCATCGTTAGTTCTAAGGAAAAAGACCAAGTGAATCTTGTAAAATCATCTGTGATCACTAGACACTATGAGGTCCTTCCTAAACTCATTACACTGGTGGGGCCAAAGAGATCCATATGTAACAAGTGTAGGGGTGTAGTGATGGAGTTCATTTCCTTAGGCTTATGAGATGCCTTATGTTGCTTCCCTTTCAGGCATGCAACACAGTGATCATCAATTGTAAACTCTTTCTTTGGTATTCTAGTTACCAGATCATGCTTAATCAATTTATTCATGTTCTTAAAGTTTACATGGCACATTCTTTTATGCCATAGGAAAGATTCATCACTATTGGCTTTAGATAGAAAGCATGAAACTTCTCCGGAGGGAGAGGTTTCTTGCAAGTCCACCTTGTACATGTTTCCTTTCCTGGGGGCTTTAAGCAGTATATGCTCATGAGGAATGACCACACCAGGCTTAAGAACAATGCACTCATGCTCAGTAAAGAGCATGTTATGACTCTGATCACAAAATTGAGATACACTCAGAAGATTGTATCCAAGCTCCTTAACAAAGTTTACCTTTTCAATGCTGAGCTTACCATTTGTGACCTTGCCCCTTCCTAAAATGTAAACACCTTCTTCTCCTCCAAAAGCAATAGGTCCTCCATCAATCCTTTCAAAGTTCTAGAGTAGTGACCTATTACTAGTCATGTGCCTCGAGTAGCCACTGTCTATGATCCAAACATTTCTGTTTGTCTTCAGCTGTCCCTGTACAAAAGAGAATGATTAGTTACATCTGGAAACCTAATCCTTTCTTGTCTTGGGCTTATTTACAGAAGGTAATTCAATAGTGAGAGATCCTATGGTTGTACTAAGAGGATCTTGAGCTGTTGTAGATGGAGAAATCTCAGTCACATGGTCTTTCTTAGACATCCACACCACCTTTGGAGTCTTGGACTTGACCTTTAAAACTTTGGAAGTTTGTGGAACTTCGGAAGTTTTGATGACTGATACTTCGGAAGATTCTGCAGACACTGCAGCAGTTTTCAGTGCTTCGGAAGAATTCCTTTCTTCCAAGACCAATATTTCTTCCGAAGGTAATTTTCCATTTCCCTTCTTTTTAGATTTGAGACATCCGAAGGAAACTGGTTTTCCTTCCGAAGCCTAAATCTTCTTGGAACTCTTTGAAGCCTTTGTTTTGGCCATGTGGATAAGTACCTTTAGGATTGAAGGGACAATCCTTTGCAATATGAGTAGTGCTATCACACATAACACAATTCATCTTCTTCTTCACAAGAGCCTTTTCTTGAGAATAGGACTGTTTTTTGTCACATCCCTTCTCCACCTTCATCTTTACAGATGCTGAGACAGTCCTCTTGGGCTGAGGACTGTGCTTGGAGTTTGATGGTCCAGGCTGTGCAGCAGTGGTACACAACAAATCAGTCTTCTTCTTGCTACTGAGATGAGTTGAACAAGAACCAGAACTCTTAGCATAAGAGTTTTGATTGATGTCTTCAGTCCCTACCACTTTAAACCCTGCATAAATAAAAACTTTTTTCTGCTTAGAGTCAAAAGCAGCCTTGATCTCTTGAGCCTTCCTTGCCTTTCTTTTGCTCTTTCTGATCAAGTTCTTTGTCATGGACTTGGTCATCACAGTCTTCACTTTCTCCTCAGAAGGATAGTGGCCTTTCTTGGAATCCTCCTCTTCACTCTTAGTAGAGGGATTCTTCACTATCTCTTCTTCATCCTCCTCACTCATAGGATCTATGAGAGGAAGCTCATCTTCACAAGGTCCACACCTAGGGGGTCTTACAGACAAGTTTGTGTGTGGAGGAGCTATCTCATTTGATCCCAGTCCCTGTCTGTTTTGATAACACACTTTGTTGTGCAGGGATGAGGATATCATGTTCTTGAAGGTCTCTTCTTCAAGAACATTCTTTTCTGCCCTGGCTTTGCTGATCACAAGCTCAGCCTGGCACTCAGTTAGCTTGGTTATGAGATCTTGAATTTGAGTTCTAAAATCTGTGTGTTCATGTTTTAGAACTGAAATGGTTTTCTCTAAGTCCTCTATTTTCAGCTTATAATCATTTTCAGACTTTCTAAAATCAGATTTTAAAATGTTTAAGGACTCAATATCAGATCTCAATTCCGAGTTATAGGCCCTGTACCTATTAACTTTAGCAATGCATTCAGGAGTACAAAGATGTTCCAATACCTTGGCTTCATCATGATCTGCCATCAGTGCTTGGTTTGGAGAAGCATCTTCCACCTGAAAGCTCCAGTCAAAGCCTCCCTCTTCAACAGCAACAGCAGCTTGCTGCTTTGACTTCTTATTATGAAGAGCTTTGTTAGTGTAGTTTGGTCTGGATTGTGTTTGGCCACCATTGATTGTAGGTGCCTTACACTCTCTGGCAAAGTGGCCCATCGAGTTATAGTTGTAACACTTGACTTTGCCTTTGTCCAGTCCAAACTTTCCACCGGTGTGAGTGAGGAGAGCCATCTGCTGGACTATTTCCATGTACTCCAGATCATCTAGATGGATACAGTCCAAGTCTTCAAGAGTGAAAAGAGAGTTCCCACTGCTTTCATCAGAAGACACAAATGCTTGAGAAGAGCTTGTCTCTTGGAATGGGCTTCCTTGAGTGTAGTTCTCCCTTGGTGTCTCTGGGAAGGTGATGAAAGGACCCTTGGGTGAGTTATCAGGATAGCATATAAGATGATGTTTGGGTTCTATGCTATCCCTTTCAACCACATGTAGGGCTGAACCCATTTGATTGTTGGAGTTGCCAGATGAACCCTGCATGTTCATCTCCATCTGGTAGCCACTGAGAATCCCATATAACTCTGTCAGAGTGAGAGTTTTGAGATTTTCAGTTCTCTTGATTACCACACAGTAGTGTGTCCATTGCCTAGGAAGTGAGGACATGAACTTCCTTACAATGTCTCTATTCTCAAGAGCAACTCCTCCATCCACTAGGGTATCCACAATCTCAACATACCTAAAGTATTGCTGAGTCATGGTCTTTTGAAGGTGAAGTTTTCAAACTGCTGCTTCAGAAGATCCTTCTTGTTCTCCTTGGCTTCAGAAGAACCCTCATACATCAGTTTCAGTGCATCCCACAGCTGTTTAGCTGTTTTGCACTTCTTGAAACCTCTGTATACAGAGTTGGAAGGGCAGTTTGAAGAGCTGTCATGGCTTTCCTGTCTATCTCTACTCTCTTCCTATCTTCATCAGAGTAGTTAGCCACATCCTTGGGGATCATACCAGCACCAGTAGCACAGGGTGTGCTGGGTATGAAAGGTCCATTCTCAATAGACTCCCACATTGTTGAATCGAGAGACCTGATGAAACCTTCCATTCTTAAACACCAGGTGTCAAACTCAGCAAGAGTGATCAGTGGGGACTTGTTTATGGTTCCAGTTTCCATATCGGTTTTGGAAATGGCTGCCATTTGAAAAGTTTGGTATTTGTGTGTGTGAGGGATCTTAAGATGGTGAGATCTTATATCAAGAGCCTGAATGCTCTGATACCAAATGCAGGATCGTTGAAGGGTGAGAGTTATAACACAACAACACAAAGAGGAGATTAACCAAACTTTAATCAAATAGTAAACTGGATTAACCAAGATAAGACACTAAGAACACAAGTAATGAAAGAGACAGAACACAAAGAACACAAGTATATGGTTTTCAATAATGCAGTATATTGCTTTCTCTATGTTCTATTACAAGTGTTACAAAGCATTAATAAAAGATACAAGAACATGAGATACTTATACTACATCCTATAGCTGGCTATACTTTGAAAGCCAGCTGGATACAATTGACTAGACACAAACAAAATCAATTGTAGAGTCAAAAGGCAGATTGCCTTTTGACTTGTGCTATGACATGCCATAGCTCACATCCTTTTCTATTACAGAAAGGATAAAGTACATAAAGTAGAAAGTATACAGACTCAAGACCTCAATGTACAGTTACCAAAAGCATGGACCTTTTCACCAACCCATGTTAGTTGGTGACTTGCAGAGTTGCAGCGGAAAGGTGTCAAGCTTTATAGAACAATACATCAGATAAAGCATATGTTAAAAGTCTTCGGAAGAAATCTGTCTTCATGAACTTGAAGCTTCGGAAGACTTTGTCTCTGAGGCTTCGGAAGACTTCATCTTTGGCTTCGGAAGATGTTGGTCTTGGCTTTGGAAGATTTCACACTTACAGTATTTATGTTGCACGTGTGAAACTTTCAAAGCATTCCACTTCAATGCACTTGTGCAGCATGCAGGAGAGACTAAAGATGTTTATGTTGCATCAGCCTCTTCATTAATCTCTACAATATGGATTTTTCGTAGATGGATTCAATGTGGTAGATTCCAATGAAGCAACCACCTATCATGATGCGATGTCCAATTTGGATTGTGACAAATGGCTTGAAGCCATGAACGTTGAGATGTAATGCATGTATGACTACCAAGTATGGGACTTGGTTGAACCACCTCTTAACTCCAAGATAGTTAGAAGTAAGTGGGTTTTCAAGAAGAAAACTGATATGCATGGAAACTTGGATACTTATAAAGCTAAACTTGTAGCAAAAGGTTTCACTCAAACTCAAAGGGTTGATTATGATGAGACCTTCTCACCGGTTGCAATGCTAAAGTATATTAGGATATTATTTGCCATAGCTGCTCATTATGATTATGAGATTTGGCAAATGGATGTCAAAACCGCTTTTCTAAATGGATATCTTGAGGAAGATGTCTATATGGTTCAGCCTGAAGTTTTGTCGATCAAACACATCCTAACAAAGTATTCAAGTTAAAGAAATCAATCTATGGATTGAAACAAGCATCAAGGAGTTGGAATCACCATTTTGATGAAGAGATAATCAAATTTGGGTTCATCAAAAATGCTGATGAAGCATGTGTATATAAAAAGGCTAGTGGGAGCAACACCACTTTCCTAGTATTGTATGTCGATGACATCCTACTATTTGCAAATGACATTCCAACCTTGGAAGGTGTAAAAGCCTGGTTTGGAAGCTATTTCTCCATTAAGGATCTTGGTGAAGCAGCCTATATTTTAGGAATAAAGATATATAGGGATAGATCAAGGCGGTTGATAGGTTTAAATCAAAGTGCATACATTGACAAGATTTTGAAAATGAAGGGAATCCCGTATGCTTTAAGTGTGGGGAGAATCCCGTATGCGTAAGACAAAATGAGTAAGACTCAATGTCCAAGCTCAAAGGATGAGCAAGACAAAATGAAGGGAATCCCGTATGCGTCTGCTATAGGATCCATCATGTATGCAATGATATGCACTAGACCGAATGTGTCATGTGCTTTGAGCATGACAAGTCGATACCAACAAAATCCTGGAAGCAGTCATTGGATGGCTGCTAAGAACATATTTAAGTACCTACAGAGGACCAAAGATATGTTCTAATCTATGGATCTGGTGAGGAGGAACTCGTAGTAAAAGGTTACACGGATACGAGTTTCCAAACTGATCGGGATGATTCACGATCACAATCGGGGTACATTGTCATCTTGAATGGAGGAGCAATATCTTGGAAGAGCTCTAAGCAAGATGTGGTGGCATTATCAACTACAGAGTCAGAATACATTGCCGCTTCATTAGCAGCTCAGGAAGCTACATGGTTAAAGAAGTTCATTGCCGATCTAGGGGTGGTCCCTTCCATTCAGGACCCCCTAGAAATTCTTTGTGATAATGAGGGTGTGATTGCTCAAATCAAGAAACCCCGTGCACATCAAAAGACTAGGCACATTGAATGAAGATTCAACTACATAAGGGATGAAGTTGAAAAGGGAAAGATATGTATTCGCAAAGTTCACACGTATCAAAACATTGTGGATCCACTCACGAAGCTTCTTGAAAAGGCAAATCATGAAAGTCATACTTGTGCCATGGGACTTCAGTATTCTAGTGACTGGATACGATCTTTAATTTTTCTATTGAGATATTGTAACCCTTTATTACTTGATTAAATTATTTGGTTATAATGATTCAACTAATATCCCTATTTTGCATGTTTAAAATCAATGATTAAATTATTTAATCAGAACGTCTGTAGTTGTTCATACTTGTGGGAACAAGTATGAAGGTTAAACTATTATGAACTTGGATATCTACCAATCCAAATTCATAATAATCTTACCCTCATAGTTGTTCCCACAAGTCTTAACGACTACGAACATTTAGAGTAAACAATTTACTCATGGATTAAACATGCTAAATCAGAATACTAAATGAAACATTATAACCAAATAATTTTATTCAAATAATAAAAGGTTCCACTTATCCATATACAAAATTACAGATCAAATCCAATCACTAGAATATCGAAGTCCCATGGCAAAAGTATGACCTTCATGCTTTGCCTTTTCAAGGAGCTTCGTGAGAGGATCCGCAATGTTTTGATCCGTGTGAACTTTCCGAATACATATCTTTCCCTTTTCAACCTCATCTCGTATGTAGTTGAATCTCCGCTCAATGTGCCTAGTCTTTTGATGAGCACGAGGTTCCTTGATTTGGGCAATCACACCCTCATTCTCACAAAAGATCTCTAGGGGGTCCTGAATGGAAGGGACAACCCCTAGATCGGCAATGAATTTCTTCAACCATGCAGCTTCTTGAGCTGCCAATGAGGTGGCGACGTATTCTGATTCTGTAGTTGATAGAGCCACCACATCCTGTTTGGAGCTCTTCCAAGAGACCGCTCCTCCATTCAGAATGAAAATATATCCCGATTGTGACCGTGAATCATCATGATCGGTTTGGAAACTCGCATCCATGTAACCTTTTACAACGTGTTCCTCATCACCGTATCCATAGATTAGGAACATATCTTTTGTCCTCCTTAGGTACTTAAGTATGTTCTTAACAACCATCCAATGACTGTTTCTAGGATTTTGCTGGTATCGGCTTATCATGCTTAAGGCGCATGACACGTCTGGCCGAGTGCATATTATTGCATACATGATGGATCCAATAGCTGATGCGTATGGGATTGCCTTCATTTTATCTTGCTCATCCTTTGAGCTAGGACATTAAGTCATACTCAATATCGTTCCTCTTTGAATAGGTACCGTACCTTTCTTAGAGTTCTCCATCTTGAACCTTTTCAAGATTTTATCAATGTATGCACTTTGATTTAAACCAAACAACAGCCTTGATCTATCCCTATAGATCTTTATTCCTAGAATATAGGCGGCTTCACCAAGATCCTTGATTGAAAAACAACTTCCAAGCCAGGTATTTACACTTTCCAAGGTTGGAATGTCATTTCCAAATAGTAGTATGTCATCAACATATAATACTAGGAAAGTGATGATGCTCCCACTAGCTTTCTTATATACACAAGCTTCATCAGCGTTCTTGATGAATCCAAATTTGATTACTTCTTCATCAAAACGGTGATTCCAACTTCTCGATGCTTGTTTCAATCCATAGATTGATTTCTTTAACTTGCATACTTTATTAGGATGTTTTGGATCGACAAAACCATCAGGCTGAACCATATAGACATCTTCCTCAAGATATCCATTTAGGAAAGCGGTTTTGACATCCATTTTCCAAATCTCATAATCATAATGAGCAGCTATGGCAAACAATATCCTTATAGACTTTAGCATCGCAACAGGTGAGAAGGTTTCATCATAATCAACACCTTGAGTTTGAGTGAAACCTTTTGCTACAAGTATAGCTTTATAAGTATCCAAGTTTCCATGCATATCGGTTTTCTTCTTGAAAACCCACTTACTTCCAACTACTTTGGAGTTAAGAGGTGGTACAACCAAGTCCCATACTTGATTGTCATGCATGGATTGCATCTCAATGCTCATGGCCTCGAGCCATTTGTCACAATCCGAATTGGACACTACATCACGATAGGTGGTTGGTTCATCGGAATCTACCACATAGCATGCATCTACGAAAATCCATATCTTTCAGGTGGATTACTAATTCTACCAGATCTGCGAACGTTTTGTGAATATTGATCAACCACTTGATCATCCTTAACATCCTCATGTTGAGTGCTAGTTTCAACTAAACGTGCATCGGGTTGTGGTTCTTGATCCTCCTCAAGATCCACTGTTCTACTGCTAGTTTCTTCCATAAGGAACTTTCCTTCTAAGAACTCACCCTTTCTGGCAACAAACACCTTTTGTTCCAGTGGCTCATAGAAATAATATCCCATAGAATCTCTAGGATATCCAACAAAGATACACTTGGTGGATCGGACTTCCAATTTGTTTGGGGTGGGAGTCTTAACATAAGCCTCACAACCCAGACCCTTAAGTATGATAGGGATGGAACTCTTCCATGCCATATCTCAAAAGGTGTCCTTTCCACCTTTTTGGTTGGGGCCATATTTAGAATACGGGCCGTGGAGAGCAAAGAGAAACCCCAAAATGATAGAGGTAATGTGCTTCTAGCCATCATAGATCGGACCATATCCAATAAGGTTCGATTCCTCCTCCCAGACACACCATTATGTTGTGGTGTTCCAGGTGGAGTGAGTTGTGAGACAATCCCACAACTCCTAAGATGATCTTGAAAAACATCACATAGGTATTCATCTCCTCTATCGGTGCGGAGAACTTTAATCGACTTGTTGGGTTGATTTTGTACTTCATTTTGAAAGATCTTGAACATTTCAAAACCATCATCTTTGTGTCTGAATAGGTACACATACCCATAGCGACTATAATCGTCGGTAAAGGTAATGAAGTATCTTTCACCATTCCTAGTCATTGGCTTAAAAGGACCACATGCATCCGAATGTATGATTCCTAATAAATCTTTTGCCCTTTCGTTAGTTCCACTAAAGGGTGCCTTAGTCATTTTTCCTTGTAAACAAGATTCACATACATCAAATGAATCACATTCATTTGTTTTTAAAAGACCATTCATTTGAAGTGTTTGTATACGTTTCTTTGTTTATATGACAGAGACGACAATGCCAAAGATAGGTATCACTCAAATCCAACTTGAGTTTCTTGGTGCTAGTTTGGTACAATGAACTATTTAAAGTATTTTCATGAACCAATTCATAAATACCATTAATGGGAATAGCTTTAAAGTAGAACATATCACTTAAAGAAACATGAATATCTTTTTCAATAAATGATAATACATATCCAAATTGTTTTAATAGGGCTACAGAAATAATATTCCTAGTCAAACTAGGAGCATACAAAACATTGTTCGAAATTACTTCCAAACCATTTGGAAGTTTCTAGATGTAGTCACCATGGGCTTCAACTTGAACTTTAGCCCCATTGCCCATGTAGAGGCTAACATCCCCTTTGTTGAAGTTACTAGTTCTTTTGAACCCCTGCAACAAATTGCAAATGTGAGTTCAACATCCGGTATCTAATACCCATGTGTTAGAGGATGTCATGTTTAAATCAATATGGATCATGTATATTGTACCTGAGGTTTGCCTAGCATCCCTCTTTGTTTTCAACTCTTGGAGATGGACAGGACAATTTCTTGCCCAATGTCCAATCTCCCCACACTTGAAGCATGGGTCATTAGTAGCAACCTTTTGCTTCTTCTCCTGTGGTTTGGGTGGCACCCTTACCACCCTTTTCCCCTTTCCCCATATGGGTCCCTTGCCCTTGGCAACCTTTGCCTTGGGTGTGGGATGAGGCCTTTTCTTGTTCCCACCTTCATTGATGGTGAGAATAGGTAAAACCCTTTTACCCATGGCCGCCTCAGCCGTTTTGAGCATTGAGTGAAGCTCACCAATGATTTTGTCCCAAGCATTCATGTTGTAGTTCAACACGAATGTCTCGAACTTCTTGGTAAGGCCATTGAGGATCAAATCCGTGGCCAATTCCTTCGAGACAGGACAACTAAGCCTTTTGAGGCTGTCAATTTGCTTTTCATCTTAAGTACATAAGATGAAACCGATTGGTTGTCGTCCATACGACATGCATGGAGTGCTCGAACCGTTTCGAAGCGCTCAACCCTCGCTTGCTGTCCATACGACATGCATGGAGTGCTGGGTTATCATGTCATAAGCTTCGTGATGTTCATACTTTTTTTGGAGATCCGGAGTCATGCTCACCAGCATGAGACAAGAGACTTGGACGGAGACCTCAGTGTACTTCAGCCAATCGTTATAGGCCTCCTCATCATCCTCAGTAGGTTAGGGTCGTCTAAAATATATGATCGTCTCTCTTGCTTGAGAACTATTCTCAAGTTTTGGTACCAATCAATGAAATTGTTATGATTTAGACATTCCTTTTGGAGAATCGCTCGTAATGATTGGGCGGACGCGGATGAATTTTCATGATTATCATTATTGGTGGCCATCTACAAAATTTAACAAAGATCTATTTTAGTATTTTCGATATTGCTATTTTTTAATAATTAATACCTTTTAAGGTCATTTTCATATTAAAATCTAGAACCCAACATTACATTTAATTTGTGGTTAGGTGACCTTTATCCCACGATTTAAATTAATAAGGTGGTCAACGATTGACGGTTGCAACCAATTGCAACTTCTAGAGGTATGGGATCGACTTTAAACATCATATGTAAAGTCGGCATGTTAATCCCATCAAAACCATTTGAAAACCATATTGTAGGTGATCCATTTAACATGGTTTGCAAATCAAGTTACCCTACTTGCACACACATGTAAGTTTACCAACATAAGTGGTTAGGTAACCTTTATCCCACAATGTGGTATCCACACCTTAAGTCACAAGTTCCCTCTAAATGGTTAGGTGACCTTTATCCCATTAAGAGTTTCAAAAGGACGGTGTTAAACGTGTTAGTAAAGAATTTAAAGTTTTCATTAATTCTAGACTTTGAAAACTCTATGTACCTTGTAATTGCATGCTTACAAATACTTGGTACTCTACGGTTCTTTTAATAAAACCCATTTTATAATGAAATCATTAATCCTTTTAATAAAATTTAGTAACACTTAATGATTAAGAACCATTTTTATATTAGCTTGTTAAGATCATTTTTATTAAGATTGTTTATCATATCCAAATATCACACAATCAAACAAGCATAATATAAACAACCACATGTGCATAACCATAGCTACCATTATGACCACACTTGTTTGCCATAACAAGTGTGGTCATTTTGTCTTTGCGAAGGGTTACCAAAAAACACAAAATAGAGATTACAATGGATCTCCCACTTGATGTCGCATCCGTATGCTTCAAGTCCACTTTGTGTATACCTTTTGTGCTTCCTTCCCGAGCATCTTCTTTTACAAAATATATATCCTAATACATATTTTCTAGTAAAAGAAAAATACTCCTAATCTATTATTACATCCCAATGAATAAATAGATAAGTTACAAGCATAAAACTTTACAACCAATTGAATGAATATAATCAAATAAATACTTTCTTTCAAACAAACAACTCAAGGTCTAAGCTAGGTTATGCACTATCACATGAACAAATACAAACATCATACAATAAACAAAATAAACCGCATCAAACCCCAAATTTTCAGCCAACATAAACTGAAAATTAGGGTTTGTTTGTCCAAACAAACAACAACCAAACATATCAACCAATTGACATTCCTATCTTTCAAAGTTTAATCATAAGCATGAAGATATAACTTTGAATGACATGGGGTTTATTGAATCAACCAAAACAGCCTCTAATGAGTGATAAACATCTTTTAAAACCGATTTTTAAAGGACAAGAACAAGCAAGCTATCCACATAACCGACTCTTTATGCCATTGAAGGGTTTGTTAGAAGATAAAATCACAGATTAACCTCTTAAACTTTCTGAAAAACGCAGCGGATATATATTTTGAAGCATGATTACAAAACTGAAAAATCATGTTCTTTAGGTGACAAATATATGTATAAAACAAACCCATATTACAAAGGATCATATTATGTGAATAAGCAAGCTATGCAAACATAAAACGAGCATTATGGACAGCCATATAGAGGCTGCCATAAACTACCTTTCAGCAGCTCAAAAGGGTCGAGATCTTTGAAGATGATGATGTTTTTGAGCAGCAATCCTTCAAGGTGGAGGACCTCAAATCGTGATACCCACAAGCCTTCCAAACACTTACTTGCTAGGTAGTGTTACACCAAGCCTTGTCCCTCTTCTTCAACCTGAAATTTCAGCCAACAAGTAGCTTCAAGTTCAGCCAATAATCACTTGGAAATCGGCCAAAGATTTCAAAAATCTTGAGAGAAGAAGGAGAGAAAGACTTTTGCTTATGTGAGAGAGAAAGAGAGTGTTCAAGTGGTTATCATGAAAGAGTGTTTTGCTAATTAAGTCTTGCATGAAACAAGACCAAAATGAAGTTCCATATCATTTTAAAGAAACTAAAAGTGCTAGAAGTGCTTTTATTTCTAATAACAATAGTGACAACTCTTGTACTTTGAGTGAAGATGAAGAAGAAGTGAGTTTCTATGCATCAAAGCCTTCAAAGTAGTCTTCTCAAAGTAAATCTAGAAAAGAAAAGGGAAGACCTGATGAGAGAAAAGATACATCTACATCATCAGCAAAGCCTTTATAAAACAACAACCAAGTAGAGCCCATCACGGTGATCTGGACTCTGAAGAACAAAATCAGCCTTTGTAGCTTTCGGTTCAAATTTTCAAGCTTACTTGGAAAGCAATTTAACAACTGCCAACATTTGCTAGCAATAATTGGAATAACTACATCCAGATGTAGTAGAGGAGATGGATCTTCAATGGCAAATGGAAATGATTGCTTATAGAACCAAGAAGTACCTGAGAAGAAACAAAAATTGGCTGCAGCAAGTAAAACATCAAAGATTGGTGTTGATAAGTCAAAGGTAAAATGTTTCAAATGTAATCTCTATGGGCAATTCTCAAGAGAATGTAATCAACAATCAACTCCTGACATGAGACAACATCAACAACATCACTCTCATCAACATCAAAATCATCAACCAACAACATCTCAAACAACATCAGTCTCATTAGCATCAAAATCATCAACCAACAACATCTCAAAGATCATTGAGACAACCACAACTAACCAATTCATCCCCACCAGCCACAAATGCTTTAGCAGGACCTAGTAATTCTAAAGAAACCGGGTTGATCATACTTATCGATGGAACCTGTGACTAGAGCATGTATGAGAAGGAAGTTTTGGAAGAGAATCAGGCATTAATGGCCCTTGGAGAACAAAGTTCCACCCATGGCTAGAGAGGTAAAAGATAGACTGTGTTCATCAGTATGTGTTGAGGAAGTTAAATGATATATAGTCCATGCTCAACAACTTGCTGATAAAGTAAAAAAAACAATGATTTTGAATGAATCTCATGTAAGAGAACATAAATTATACCAAATCAAAATTAACTCTTTATAAAAAGATTTAGATAAACTTGTTTAAGAAAATTACAACTTAAAAGCCCAAGTTGAGCATCTGACCACTTCCTTAATTAAATCCATGGCTGATCATCCATCAACTGAAGTGAAACTTTTGAAGTTTCAACTTTCATCTCAGCAATATGAGAAACTATTAAGTCAAAGAATAGGTATGGATTGGGATATAATGCTATTACACCTCCTCTGAATGATAACTATACAACTTTACCTAAAGCAATGACAAATAGCTTGTCAAATCATTTTGTGCCATGCACCAAGTTTGAATCAAAATCTAATGAACAAGTTAATAATAATGAATTTGAGGTGAGTGAAACTGAGTCTTCTCAATCAGATAAAATCAAATAAAATAACTCAGAATTTGACTTTGATGAATGTGATGACTTGGATGATTTTGATGAATATGATGATAAATTTGCGGATCAACTGGATATTGGTAAGAATGTTCCATTTGAAACAATCATTCCTAAAGTTCTTCAAATGTAATTGAAGACTCATTAACTCTGGTTATTTGAATAATATAGGTTGTGCAGATACATACTATCCATTTGTTCCTTGAAACATGAATGAAGTGTCATTATCTGCTGATCCTACAAGAATACAAACTTTAAGTATCATGGAACAAGGAACACCAGATAATGTCAATAATGCTGTATAAAACCAGCCAAATGGATCTGCATCCTCACACGCAAACACTTCATCAGCAGCTGCTAACTCTGCATCCGTAGATGAGTGTCCTACATCATGAGGTATGGATAGTTCATCGGCAGACATTCCATCCACATCAGTAGATATCCCACACATTGGAGATGATCCATTGTATTCCAAAGAGTTAATGTCAACAAGTCAACAAATACCATCCGTAGATGTTCTTGTAACTCTTACGAAAGCACAAAATACATCCGTAGAAGTTCCTATGGAAGATATTCATAATGCAGCTGATGTACCAAATTAGGAAGAAAATCATTCAACTTCCAATTTTCAACATGATGATCACTTTGATTACTTCATAAATTCATCATCCCAGCTGGATCCATCTGCATCAATGAATACGACTAACTTGGAATCATCTATTTGAGTTGAATCCATTTCAACAACAAGAACTCATAAGACTCATCCAATAAATAACATGATTGGTGATCTTAATGAAAGAGCCATAAGAAGCCAAGGGGGAGCTACAACCATTTGTCTTTCACTTGTTTACTTTCACAAGTGGTTTCTCCAAACATCATAGTTGCACTATAAGATAATAGTTGGATTTAAGCTATGCAAGAAAAGCTTTAACAATTAAGAAAGAAGAAAGTCTAGAATTTAGTTGATCTACCAGAAGGACAACATCCAATTGGCACAAGGTGGCTCTTCAAAAATAAACTAGATGACAGAGGGATAATTATGAGAAACAAAGCATGGTTGATTGCACAAGGTTATACTCAAGAAGAAGGGATAGACTATGATGAAGTTTTTGCACCATTTGCAAGAATTAAAGCCATAAGAGTATTCCTAGCCTATGCATCATATAAGAAGTTCACTGTCTATCAAATGGATGTCAAATGTGCTTTATATGGAAAAATTGATGAAGAAGTCTATGTAGATCAACCTCCTGGTTTTGATGATCTTGACTTCCCACATAGGGTATACAAGCTTTACAAAGCTTTGTATGGTCTTCATCAAGCACCAAGAAAGTGGTATGAAAGATTATCATCTTTCTTGCTCAAGCATAGATATAAATGGGGAACTATTGATCAGATTCTCTTTCTCGAACAAGAACATCAAGGCCTCTTAGTTGTTCAAATTTATGTAGATGACATTATATTTGGATCAACAAACAAGAGACTGTGTTTAATCTTTGTAGAGTTGATGAAATTTGAGTTTCAGATGAGTTCAATGGGAGAATTCACCTTCTTCCTTGGTCTACAAGTTGATTAGAAAACAGATGGCATCTACATTAGTAAACATAATTATATTCATCAAATATTGAAGAAGTACAATCTTACTGGATAAATCTTCATGCGAAACACCTGCTTCAACAATTAACAAAATTGTACCTGATCATATAGGAAAATCTATTGATCAAAGATTGTATAGATGAATGATAGGATCTCTTATGTATTTAACTGCCAGCAAACCTGACATAATGTTTGTTGTGTGTGTTTGTCCTAGGTACCAATCAAATCCAAAAGAGTCCCATTTGAATGTTGTCAAGAGGATTTTCAGATATCTTAAAGGGAAACCATCATTTGGTCTATGGTATCCAAAAAAAGTAGACTTCTATCTCTACTCATATTCAAACAGTGATTATAGAGGACGCAGCAACAATAGAAAATCCATAACTGGTGGATGTCAATTTATAGGACCAAGACTTATTTCATGGTAGTGCAAAAAACAAGCAAATGTATCTATATCCACAGCTGAGGCTGAGTACATAGCTGCTTGAGCTGGTTGCTCACAAGTCCTTTGGTTGTAAAACCAATTACTTGATTATGGTTACAATTTCCTTCAAACTCCAATTTATATTGACAATTTAGCTACTATGTTCATCACTACTAATCCATTGCAACATAGTATAACAAAGCATATTGAAATAAGATACCATTTTCTGAGTAATTACTCAGAAAAAGGTGTAATCAAGTTAGTCAAAGTGGATACAACAAATCAGCTTACTAACTTATTCACTTAGGCCTTTTATTCAGTTAGATGTAATTTTCTAATTGAGTCTTTAGGCATGTTTAACTTAGACTAATCATTATTAATAAAGAAAAGAATGTGTTTCTCCTTGTAAATGCTAATAAAGAAAACCCAGAAACCTTCAGAAAAATAGAAAAATAAAAAATATTGTTTTTCTATATGGTGTATAATATTTCAGCATGACATATGTTTGGGAAATGATAGTACACTGTGGCTTTTCATGCTTCCGGAGTTCTTAAATTTGTTTAATGTCTGATCAGAAGTTCTTTGATAAGTGAGTAGGTTCATCTTGAGTGGAAACTACGCTAAGAGCATGCTTAACATAATGAAAAGGTGAGTGTCTGTGGGAAATTCCATTTTGAGGATTAAGCAACTAAATCTTATCTTAATGTGATTAATTCACTCACCTAAGCACACTATGTAAAACACTTTATGACTTCTATCTTTGCATATCATATTCCTTCTGTTTTGTGTGAACAAAGACCTCGGTTTTTGAACACCATGTTGTACATCTATATCCAGCTGGTGAAACAATCATGACACTCATCATCCCTTTGTTTTGTGTAAAGAAAGACCTAGGTTAAAGGTACCTTTGTTTTACGGAAGTAAAGACCTAGTGAACTGATGATGATCAAATCTAAGCTCTTAAAAGAATCCATTGTGATCAACTGCATATTAACTTAAGAGCTTTTGCATCAAACCATTAATGAGACTTCAAAATTGTCATAAGATAGAATATATAATTTAATGTACATAGTTCTAAGTGTGAAACAGTGATGAACGGATTCACAAACGGAGGACAAACTCTAATATGAACTGGATGTGGAGCCTATACCTATTTCTCTATAATAATTATCAAAACATGATAAACAACATGCCTAGTTGACACCATAGCGCTTGTTTGAATCTAAATTGATAAACATACTTGTAATCGACCAGATCTGGACAAATTTAAAAGAAACAAATCAAACATGTTTGAAAAAGTTTAGTGCTATTGTATGATCCCATTATATGTGAATTTAATTCAAATTTTGTTACTTTTAGTTTATTTAAGTTTCATAACCTTTGGACAGTCATGTGCCTTTCATGCTATTCTTCATCATAAATTTATGATGAATGAAACATCTTATCATTAAACACAAATTTAGGGGGAGTAGTTAATGCATGAAACATAAAATCTAAATTTTCAAAACAAAAATCAAATGAAGGAATTGGGACTCGAGCTCTAACTTGGCTGTAGGATACATGAAGTTTTTCAAATTATAAATCTTCTTGTGCACAAATTGTCATGAAAACAAAGTCAACAAGGTCCAATAGCAATAAATGGTTCTGTTAGTTGATAAGGACCATACAATCAAAGAAGCTCAATGCATTTTCAGCATCAGTAGAAGCTTGTAACACCCGGTTATTTTTCTAAAAGACAAGAAGTTAAGAATAAAAGAAAGAAAAGCTATAAGGCCCAAGTGGAGGGACCAAAAGTGTCCAAAAGGACAAAACATTGAAAAGTTGGTCCAAAGGTGGGCATGGCCGCCCACCCTCACTTCACATCACCATCTTCTTCGGTTTTAGAGAGAGAGAGCAGAGAAAACTCTCGGTTGAAGATAAGAAGAAGAAGAGAAGTCAAATTCAAGGTAAGAATTCGTGGTTTTTACATGTTTATGAAGGGTTTTATCCCAGTTACATGCTTATGTGCTTATGTGCTTATGTGTTTGTGTTTGTGCTCGGGTGTGCGTGTGTGGTGTTGTTTTTAGGTGCTTGAACTCAATTGCAAGCGGGTTAGAAAGGAAGAAACATCGGAGTTCCATTAGGTAAGTTCTAGACCCCGGTTTTTACTTGTTTTCAAATATCTTTGGGGCTGAAAATGTATGTAAAAGATTTTCAAATGTTTGAGTATGTATGCCCGTATGTTTTGTGCGTGAATGAATGTGATTCTTGAATGCTTATAGGTTATACATGTTTAGAATAGCCACATTAAGCTTAGAACAGATGGATTCGAGGAATTGGGTTGAAAACATACTGGAAACACGTTGAACAGAAGATCCATGCGCCTATATAAGGCTCATGCGCCTGAAAATGCCATAGTAAGAACTAAGTGTGGTCCATGCGCCCAAACAGTAGCCCATGCACCTAAGATTACCTTAGAAATGATAAAGTACAGCCCATGCACCTGAACAGTGGCCCATGCGTCTAGAATGTTAGCTGGATGACTAAGTGTAGGGCCATGCGTCCCAAATAGTGCCATGCTCCCAAGTGGCCCATGCGCCTAAGTATCCATGAGCCTGAATTACTCATGCGTCTAAGTGTTCATACGCACAAGTAGTGCCCATGCGCCTGAATAGCTCATGCGTCTAAAGTGAAAATGCTTAAGTGTTGGCTGATGTGCCTACATAGTGATGAAACGCCCGATCAGGGATCATGCGCCCAAATAGTTCCCATGCGCCTAAGACTTAGAAATTTTTACAGAATTTTTCTGGGAGTCTGTGCCTTAGGGTTTTGACCGATGTTGACTAAGAGCTTATTAATGATGTTGTTTCATGCATGATATGATTGATTATGATTGGTCCTTATTATTGTTATTGCTTTTATTATTATTACTTATAGTATGTGACTTTACGTGGTATGTTATTATCGTAACGCAAAGTACATCGTAATAATAAAGTGAAAGAGCAATAAAGAAAAGAAGAGGAACATTAATGAAAATGTTAACAAGTCTTGCAAGCTTACAGGAGGTACACGACCATGTTGTCGTTAGCTCAACTGTGCTGCGGGTTAGCTACCCTATTATGCACACAGGGTCAATCAATTGAGATTGGCAGGACCTTTGTAGCGTGCCCTGGGTGATTGGGTTGGCCTTGTACATAGTACACAGAACCCTTTTGAGGGATACAATTGACCCCTTCAGGGGATATAGTTGACCCCTTCGGAGGATATAGTTGACCTTTTCGAGGGATATAGTTGACCCTTTCGAGGGATATAGATGGCCCATACCCGTTTTCCATCACGCATATAGTTGGGGTATTGCTCACTGGTCCATACAGAAAGTGAAACATTAAGATAAAAGTTTATAGAACAGACAAGGCCTATAGTAAAGAGAACGAACAACATTTGTTCATATAGTTGATGCGTGCTCGCATATACAGTACAAAGTTGTATTTTATAGGAAAGAGTATTTTCTTATACAACATATAGAAAGTATTTTCTTACTTTTAAAACTAGAGCTCACTAAGCAACACTGACTTTTATATATTTTCAGTTGGCAGGTAATTATTGCTGAGGATGGCACGAGGATGAAGCTACTCGGCAGGGAAAGTCTGACATCCTTTCGTACTCTGTGATGCTGGTGTTTTGTAATGCATATAAACAATTCTTTTGTAATCAGTTAAACGATGTTGTATTGCTCAACAACAGTGGTTTAAATGAAATGAATGACTTTTGATAAATTATTTCTGCTGCTTAAGCTCGTTTATTTGTAATGATTAACGTTTTAATTGCTATGAATTACCAACTGTGAGGTTTCCGGGATCGGGACCTTACCAGTTGGTATCAGAGCCAAAGTTTAAGAGAATTGGGTTAAATAAACTTTTAAAAACCTAAACTTAAACTGAAAATGGGACCAATGGAGGGATGTCAGCCCGAGTAGCTACGTGCCATCAGGTATGTCTTTTCCTAATGATTAACCGGTATTATGTGCGCATGCTATTTGATTATGTGCTCTTAGTAGATTTAGATATTGATTAAGTCAGGATAGGAGATTCTTGGGGTATGAAGAGTAAAGTAAGTGGCTAATCACAACTGGCCACTGTAAATAGGGACTTACTATACTTGACATAAACTAAGTACTACCTTGAATGACCGTGTTAGTGTTTGAATCTTATAGTGTGCTTATAGAGGATGGTGGGAGGTAGATCTTCAAAGGCATCTCGTGGTGGAGGTCACAGTGCTGCTCCGTGACCCAAGAGAGGGAGACCAGAGTCGAGAAAGTGGTTCATGAAGAACCAGAGACCCCTCATCCGGAGGGTGGCGATGAGAGCACCAATCAGAGGGCCTCAGTAAAGGAGGCTGAGGTGGAAGAGGTTCACCAGTCATGCAGACAATTCTACCGTCTGTGGTGACTGAAGTGATCAAGGCAGTTAGAGAGGGAGAGAGAAAGAAAAGGGGTGGACCTACGGGCAAAAGAAGACAGCCCGAGACTGAGATGGTTCCGTCCGATGATGAGGACGAGGAAGAAGAGCCTGCGCTGGAGGCGACCCGAGGCTGCAACTACGGGGTGTTTATGAGATGCAAGCCCCCTACTTTCGATGGAAACGGAACTACCGCTGCTGCTCACCAGTGGGTGAGGGAAATGGAGGCGGTACTTGTATCAGCGAGTGCCAAGAAGACCAGAAGGTTAAGTTCGCTACCCACTTATTCGTAGACTTGGCACTGTGTTGGTGGGACAACATTGTCCAAGCCGAGGGTAGCAGGGCCATTGGAAGAATGAGATGGCCGGAATTGAAGAAGCTAGTGATCGAAGAATTCTGTCCTCACAGGGAGATGGACAAGGTAGACAGAGACTTCCTACAATTGGAGGCGAGAACGATGACACACCAGCAATACACCACCAAATTCAATGAAATGGCATGGTTGGTGCCCGATCAAGTGACACCATTATCACGAAAGATTAAAAGATACATCCAGGGGCTACCGGCGGATATTCGTAGGCATATAATTGCCGCCCGGCCGAGCACTTTCAGGTCGGCAGTTGACTTGGCAGGCAGATTATACGATGAGCGCGAGGTGGTGGTGGCTAAGGTGGATAAGAAGGATGGTGGTAGTCGGAACTGGAATGGAAAACGGTTTGGACGTGGTAGAACTGCTCCAAACAAGAAGGTGGCAAAGGTGGGAGATCGACGTGTGGTCACATCTGGATCAGGGCAGAGGAGGTGTGACAAATGTGGAAGGGAGCATACTGGTGAGTGTAGAATGGGGATTAACGTATGCTTCAGGTGTGGTCAGCCTGGCCATATCGCTAGAGACTGTAAGAAGCTGAGGGCAGAGAGCTCTGGGGCAGAGAAGAAGAAATCGGAGGAAGGAGGGCAGAGGGCAGGTGCTAGAGCTTATACCATGACCCGGGAGGAAGCCAGAGGTGATCCCAATGTTGTGTCAGTTATGCTTCCGGTAAACCAAACTTGTGCCTATATTGTTTGATTCCGGTGCTAGTAGGAGTTTTATTTCTACTACTTTTTGTGCTAAGTTGCTTGTTATTAGCAGAAAGATCAGTGCACCATTCGACGTAGAAACTGCTATTGGTAAGTCCACTAGAATTACTGATGTGATAGAGGATTGTGCCATAGAACTAGAAGGTCATAGGTTTGCTGCAGGTTATACGTGATACCCCTAGGTGGATTTGATGTAGTACTAGGGATGGATTGTTTAGAAACCTATGAAGCAAACATTGTTGCCCCAAGAAGATGATTCGATTAGTTGTGTCCGATGGGAGTTTGGTTACGATTTATTGAGATTGCATCGCGACAATCCCGGAAGTGATTTCGATGGCGGTGGCGGGAAAGTGCATGAGGCGCGGATGTAGTGCCTACTTGGCCTACGTGAAGGATGTGGACGCGCCAACACCGCAACTATCTAATGTACCAGTTATGCGTGACTTTCTGGACGTATTCCCGAAGACTTACCCGGTGTGCCAACGGATCGCGAGATTGAGTTCCAAATTGACTTGGTACCTGGTGCTCAACCCGTTGCCAAAGCACTGTATCGATTAGGTCCCACAGAAATGAAAGAACTCATGGAACAGTTGCAAGAGCTGCTCGATAAGGAGTTCACTGGACCGAGTATCTCTCCCTGGGGTGCTCCGGTCATATTTGTGAAGAAGAAAGACGGTAGTATGAGGATGTGTATTGACTACCGAGAGCTGAACAAGTTTACGGTGAAGAACCGATACCCCCTATGAAGGATAGATGATCTGTTTGATCAGCTCCAAGGTGCCAGTTGGTTTCCAAGGATAGATCTTCGATCTGGTTACCACAGCTAAAGGTGAAGGAGCAGGACATTCCTAAAATAGCTTTTCGCACGCGCTACAGTCACTATGAGTTCCTCGTTATGTCATTTGGATTAACCAATGCACCAGCTGCTTTTATGGACTTGATGAATCGAGTGTGTCGGAAAATGTTAGATAAATCAGTGATTGTGTTTATTGATGATATCCTGATTTATTCAAGGAGCATGGAGGAGCATGCCGATCATATTCAGGAGGGGCTAGAGACCATGAGAAGGGAAAAGTTGTATGCCAAATTCTACAAATGCGCATTCTGGTTACGCGAAGTTCAATTCTTGTGTCACGTGATAAACCCAGAGGGGATTATGGTAGGCCCTGATAAGGTGGAGGCTGTGATGCAATGGAAGTCTCCAAGGACGCCATCCAAGATTCGTAGTTTCTTGGGGTTGGCGGGTTATTATCGAAGGTTCATTCAGGACTTCTCCAAGATCGCTTCTCCACTGACCCAGTTGACCCGAAAGGATGTAAAGTTTGTATGGGGTCCAGCCCAGGAATAGGCATTCGGGGAGTTAAAGGTGAGGTTGACCCAAGCTCCTGTCTTGTCATTACCTGAATGAAGCGAGGACTTGGTGGTATATTCTGATGCTTCTAACTCGGGGTTGGGGTGTGTACTGATGCAAAGAGGGAAGGTTATAGCCTATTCATCCCGACAGTTGAAGGTTCATGAGGTTAACTACCCTACTCATGACCTGGAGCTAGCAGCCGTGGTCTTTGCGCTAAAGATTTGGAGGCACTATCTGTACGGGACGAAGTGCACCATTTTCACGGACCACAAGAGCTTGAAGTAATTCTTCGATAAAAAGGATTTGAACATGAGGCAGAGGCGATGGTTGGAGCTTATAAAGGATTACAAATGTGAGATCCATTACCATCCGGGCAAAGCCAACATGGTGGCCGATGCTCTTAGCCGTAAGGAGAGGCCCGAGTCGATTCGGGTGAAAGCATACCAACTGATCATGACCTCTGATGTAATGAAGCAAGTCAAGGATTTTCAGGATGAGGCATTAAAAGAAGATCATCTAAACTCTGAAAGAATGAGAGGTCTGGTTGGGGAATTGAGTGAAAACACACTTGGTGTTAAAACTCAATTTGGACGGGTGTGGATTCCTCATTTCGGGGATCTACGTGTGAGGATTATGGATGAAGCTCACTAGACTCGATACTCCATTCATCCTGGTGCCACCAAGATGTATCAAGACATCATGAAAGATTATTGGTGGTCGGGTATGAAACGCGACGTGGTGGAGTATGTGAGTAAGTGCCTTACTTGCTTGCAAGTGAAGGCGGAACATCAGAAGCCGTATGGGAAGATCCAACCTTTGGATATACCGGAATGGAAGTGGGAGCACATCACCATGGATTTCATTACGAAACTGCCCCGTACTCCAAAAGGATACGATGCCATATGGGTGATTGTTGACCGCTTGACGACGAGTGCTCACTTCCTACCGATCCGCGAGACATATTCATCCGAGAGGTTGGCTGACCTGTTCATCAAGGAGATTGTAACTCGTCATGGTGTGCCGGTGTCCATTTTGTCTGATCATGACACCCAGTTTACATCTAAATTCTGGAAGAAATTCCATGATGCCATGGGGACAAGGTTACATATTAGCACGACTTATCATCCCCAAACTGATGGTCAGTCAGAAAGGACCATTCAGACGTTGGAAGACATGCTTCAGGCATGTGTGATTGACTTTGCAGGAAGTTGGGATGACCACTTACCGTTAGTTGAATCTCGTACAACAATAGTTATCATGCCAGCATTGGCATGCCACCATACGAGATGCTATACGGTAGGAGATGCAGAACACCGTTTGTTGGGGTGACATTGGTCAGAAAGAGTTGGGAAGTGTCGAGATAATCGGGGCTACGAATGAGTAGCTGGAGACGATCAAAGCCTTCGTGAATGCAGCTAAAGATAGACAGAAGTCGTATGCCCATAAACGACATAGACCAATTGAGTTCCAGGTGGGTGACCGGGTTATGTTGAAGGTCTCACCTTGGAAGGGTATTATCAGATTCAGGAAGTGGGGCAAGTTGAGCCCAAGGTATATAGGCCCTTTCCGGATCATTGCTCGTGTAGGAGAGGTGGCCTATAGATTGGAGTTGCCAGATGAGTTAAGTGGAATTCACCCGACATTCCATGTATCTCATTTGAGAAAGTGCTTAGCCGATGAATACATGATTGTTCCATTGGAGGACATTGAAGTTGATGAAAGGCTCAATTATGTGGAGCAACCAGTGGCAATCATCGATCGTAAAGAGAAGAGGCTGAGAAATAAAGTGGTTCCTCTTGTGCGTGTACAGTGGAAGCACAAGAAGGGATCTGAGTCTACATGGGAGACTAAGGAGGAGATGAGGCAGCATTATCCTCATATGTTTGAGAAATAACAGGTTTCGGGGACGAAACCTATATAAGGGGGGTGGACTTGTAACACCCGGTTATTTTTCTAAAAGACAAGAAGTTAAGAATAAATGAAAGGAAAGCTATAAGGCCTAAGTGGAGGGACCAAAAGTATCCAAAAGGACAAAACTTTGAAAAGTTGGTGTAAGGTGGGCATGGCTGCCCACCCTCACTTCACATCACCATCTTCATCGGTTTTAGAGAGAGAGCAGTGAAAACTCTCCGTTGAAGATAAGAAGAAGAAGAGAAGTCGAATTCAATGTAAGAATTTGTGGGTTTTACATGTTTATGACGTGTTTTATGTCGTTTACATGCTTATGTGCTTATGTGTTTGTGTTTGTGCTCGGGTGTGCGTGTGTGGTGTTGTTTTTAGGTGCTTGAACTCAATTGCAAGCGGGTTAGAAAGGAAGAAACACCCAAGTTGCATTAGGTGAGTTCTAGACCCTGGTTTTTAATTGTTTTCAAATATCTTTGTGGCTGAAAATGTATGTAAAAGATTTTCAAATGTTTGAGTATATATGCCCGCATGTTTTGTGCATGAATGAATGTGATTCCTGAATGCTTATAGGTTATTCATGTTTAGAATAGCCACATTAAGCTTAGAACAGATGGATTCGAGGAATTGGGTTGAAAACATACTGGAAACACGTGGATCAGAAGGTCCATGCGCCTAGATAAGGCTCATGCGCCTAAAAATGCCATAGTAAGAACTAAGTGTGATCCATGCGCCCAAACAGTAGCCCATGCACCTAAGATTACCTTAGAAATGATAAAGTACAGCCCATGCGCCTGAACAGTGGCCCATGCGTCTAGAATGTTAGCTGGATGACTAAGTGTAGGGCCATGCATCCCAAATAGTGCCCATGCGCCCAAGTGGCCCATGCGCCTAAGTATCCATGCGCATGAATTACTCATGCGTCTAAGTGTTCATACACACAAGTAGTGCCCATGCACCTGAATAGCTCATGCGTCTAAAGTGAAAATGCTTAAGTGTTGGCTGATGCGCCTACATAGTGATGAAATGCCCGAACAGGGCTCATGTGCCCAAATAGTTCCCATGCGCCTAAGACTTATAAATTTTTACAGAATTTTTCTGGGAGTCTTTGCCTTAGGGTTTTGACCGAGGTTGACTAAGGGCTTATTAATGATGTTGTTTCATGCATGATATGATTGATTATGATTGTTCCTTATTATTGTTATTTCTTTTATTATTATTACTTATAGTATGTGACTTTACGTGGTATGTTATTATCGTAACGCAAAGTATATCGTAATAATAAATTGAAAGAGCAATAAGAAAAGAAGAGGAACATTAATGAAAATGTTAACAAGTCTTGCAAGCTTACATGAGGTACACGACCATGTTGTCGTTAGCTCAACTGTGCTGCGGGTTAGCTACCCAATTATGCACACAGGGTCAATCAATTGAGATTAGCACGACCTTTGTAGCGTGCCCTGGGTGATTGGGTTGGCCTTGTACATAGTACACAGAACCCTTTTGAGGGATACAGTTGACCCCTTCGGGGGATATAGTTGACCCTTTCGAGGATACAGTTGACCCTTTCGAGGATATAGATGGCCCATAACCCGTTTTCCATCGCGCATATAGTTGGGGTATTGCTCACTGGTCCATACAGAAAGTGAAACATAAAAATAAAACTTTATAGAACAGACAAGGCCTAATGTAAAGAGAACGAACAATATTTGTTCATATAGTTGATGCGTGCTCGCATATACAGTACAAAGTTGTATTTTATAAAAAAGAGTATTTTCTTATACAACATATAGAAAGTATTTTCTTACATTTAAAACTAGAGCTCACTCAACAACGCTGACTTTTATACATTTTCAGTTGGTAGGTAATTATTGCTGAGGATGGCACGAGGGTGAAGCTACTCGGCAGGGAAAGTTTGACATCCATTCATACTCTGTGATGCTGTTTTTTTGTAATCCATATAAACAATTCTTTTGTATTCAGTTAAACGATGATGTATTGCTCAACAACAGTGGTTTAAATGAAATGAATGGCTTTTGATAAATTATTTCCGCTGCTTAAGCTCGTTTATTTGTAATGTTTAATGTTTTAATTGCTATGAATGACCAAGTGTGAGGTTTCTGGGATCGGGACCTTACAAAGCTACAATACATTTTCAACATCAATAAAAGTTTCAGTGCATTTTCAGCATCAGAAGAAGCTACAGTGCGAAAATCAAGTAAAATATGACAATCCGTAGATTGGTAATCTACAGATGAGTTAATATTTAAAAAAGTAAAATATATTATCATAGATTGGTAATCTATTGAAAATCAAGTTATACCTCAATGAAGAATTCAGTTCTTCATAGTTAGGCATCCACAGATGTCCTACGGAAGAACTGAAAATATGCGGAATAAATAAATTCGACGGAAGAGTAATAAGGAATGTGGGACCCACTTCATTTAATATGACATTAATAAGTCCCAGGGGAGTATAAATGATATTTTTGACTTAATTATTAATTATTGACTTTTATTGAGCACTTTTCAGATCTAGAAAATTGTTCTCCAAAAAATCACCCCTCTTTCCACAAACTTTCAAAATACCGAATCAAAACATCAAACAATACACTAAACTTGAGTTGAGATCATTGTTTTAAAGGTAAAACATGTAATAATCATCACTCATGAACTATTTGATTCAATGTTGTCATTAAAACTGTTCATATTCATATGTTTGTAACATTGATTCTGACCTAATCTTCATCATTTTTATGTACAGATGGCAAATCGATGCCAAAGAGCACTGTGTATGTGCATTCTTGAATCCAGACGACCCTGCAGCTGAAGGATGTTGAGATATCATAAGATATTTACGACGATCCAGGCTTTTCTATACCTTAACATCAGAGCCTGTGATTGATCACATAGTTGATTTTTAGAATTCAGCACAAATAGAGGAAGATGGAGAGTCTGAAATGATTGTGGCTGCTGTTAAGAATGAAAGACTAAGGATTGATGAGCAGACCATCAGATGGGTACTAGTGTTGGGAGAACAAGAAGCTGGTCACCTTGATGTATTCAAGAATGAATACATAGAGAAAGTGTTTTATTTGATGGGGGTACAATGGTGATTTTGAAAAGGGAGAGATAAAGAAAGGAAGATTATGCAAGCCTTACAAATTTTTGTGTCACACTTATCTCACGTGTATCTCCAACAAGACGTCCGGATTGGATAGATTTTCGAGACATATTTCCTCTGGATTCATTAGCATATTTGAAGGGAGGACACACAACTACTCAAAGTACATCTTTGGGTGTTTATGTGACCAAATTAGAGTTCAAAAACCTGAGAAGATGTTCATGTTCCCAAGGTTTATGCAACTGATCATCAATGGTGAATTGCCTGGGATAGACAGAGATGGTGATGTATTTCATCACGCGCACCTAGGATGATCCATACTCAACAAGATTTGTGGAAAATACCAAGGTGAAGATATCAAAATGTTTGAACACATGATTTATGCTAATGCTAACATCCCACAAGAGCTGGTGTCCTGAGACCACAAGAGAGTTCATCTCTTGATGCTGAAGAAGTCTCTCATTCTCATCCCTAATCACCCATACATCATCAATCTCCACAAATCCAATCACCAGCTAGTCAAAATACCCTGTCCATCTCACCTATTTTCCATGAACCATCCCATAACCTCAATCACCTGTCAGTGAAAACACATTGCCCATTTCTCCAATTCACCCCCAATCACCCATTCATCAACAACCTCTAGCTCCACAAAACTGAGAGTGTTCATACAAAGCCTATCCCTGCTACTCAATCTCAAAACTTGGTTTACACCAGTGAGACTAAGTTGGCATCACAAGCAAGCACTATTCCACTCTCAATCACCAACACACAAATCCTAGTCCTGTCTAATCACACTCAACCAACTTCACCAATCATTGATCTTCAACAAAAACAACTAATTGAGGGCAGGTAGATCAAGCTATTGAGTCTAGTTCAAGCTTAGCTAGTGTAGCCCCTAATGAAGGGAATAATGATGAGATTGCTGCTCAACATCAAGAAGGGGAAGAAGAAGAAGCTAAATATGTTGATGTAATTTCTTATAATGAAGATGATCTCAGTGATGATGATATCCTAGTTAGCAAAAGTTATTTGGTTGCTGAATACAGCAAACTTATCATCAAATTAAACAAAAGATTGGCAAGGATAATAGAGTTCAAGGGAATAATTAAAGAGAAAGAGGAACTAATGAACAAACAACAGGCATCACTAGAAAGGTTAAGGGAAGATGTTAAATGCAACAATGAAGTAATTGATGCATTAAATCAACATATGGAAGAGATCAAAGAGTTCTTGAATCAACAAACTGATGAAAGAGAGAAGCTTTTGATGGAGAACATTAAAGCTAAGAAGACTCTGAATGATCAATCTGCTCAGCTGAAAATGAAAGATGCAAAAAAGATTGATGAGCTAAAAAAGAAGATAAGTGACCTTGAATCAAGTGATCCTCAAACAAAACAAACAAAATAATCTGCTCAAACTTCAATGCAACTCACTCAATACACCAGGAAGAGGAAGTACTTAGGTACTGTAATGAAAAAGGTGATTGATGTAGAAAAATCACCAAAAAAGTAAAAGCCTACATCTCGAGAGTACACTCCTTTAATGGATGTTTCCACTTTGAAGCCAATATCTCATGCTAAAACTTAAAGAGATACTGAATGGAATGAGCTTACTAAAGATGAGTCTCCCAAAGATCAAAAAGAATCAAAGGCTGATGATCTACTAACCACAAACGCCATACTTGAAGAAAGGCAAGAATCTTTAATGTTTATGACCCTAATCAACCATGGCTTTCCATATGACATGGTAGAGAGGATGAATATAAATAAGAAGAAGAATATGCTGAAGGAGTTTGAGTTAGCAAGCTCTATGATCCCAAACTACAACTATTAACATTCATAACCTTTCAATTAATTTAGAAAATAAAGAAGGATTTGAGTCATTGTGATACAGCCAAACTCAGCAAGTACATGTTAGCTACAAGGTCATAACTACAAATTGCATGAGCTAAAGGGAAGATTAGTTGGTGAGCTAAGGAGAATGATGGAGGATATGATGAATATTGAGCATGAAACTTGTGTGAGATTCAGGACTGAATCTCTAAATCTTGCTATTGAGAAAGAAAATAAACTCCTTGCTGAGCCTATCATAGTCGAAAGTAAAGACCAACACAAAGGGAAAGAAAAACTGATGAGAAAGCCACATGAAGTTATACCTGGCAAAGTGTGGCCATTGGGAATAACAGTCAGAGAAATAACATAACAGAAGTCTACATTGATAGAACTTTTTGATCACCTCACAACTCCCAGCTCTATGGAAGATAACAACATTATGGCTTGGAAATATGATTGATTGGGTTTGATAATAATATTATCTGTTTATGTGAATCAACAAGGACCCAATATGATGATTGAGTCAATGATTCTAAGGCAGAATCAAACAATCGAGGAATATTGAATGCATGAAATACTCATAAATGCTATATGTATTAATGAAGGTAATCGGTTACAATGAATACTAGGGTAAGAGCATCAAACAATAAGAAGACACCTTGTAAACATAAGACTAAACAAAAGATTTTGATTGTCTAGAATGTGTATCACCAATCACCTCACATACGAGGTTTTTTATTCTATTTTTTAGGCTGACAAGATGCCTTTTACAAATGACTAAACTACCCCTGACCTATACATCAGAGAACTAGTCTAAGTCTTCATCAATATTTCTTTTGTTCATCCCCATTAACTAATACGGATGTATTGTTCTTGATCAACATTTATTTTTGGTCTTCAACATTATTGTTTGGTCATCAGCGTTGACAAATGCGGATGAACAACACATATGTGCATTTGTTGCGGGCATCCGCATTAGTAAATATGGATGTACAAATACTTGTTAGCATTTGTATTCGGCTATCTGCATTTGTTATATAGAAGAACATATACTTGTTGGCTTTTTTTCTATGTCATCCACATATACAAATGCGGTTAGCTTACACTTGTATTCTTCTTTGCAGATTCTTCATCTGTATTTGTTCCTGGACTTG
Organism: Flaveria trinervia; assembly: GCA_025506515.1. Classification (NCBI taxonomy): domain Eukaryota; kingdom Viridiplantae; phylum Streptophyta; class Magnoliopsida; order Asterales; family Asteraceae; genus Flaveria; species Flaveria trinervia. The sequence goes on from CM046456.1 coordinate 37,100,761, forward strand.
TGGGATTTCTTGTAGAACAACCACCACTTAAATTGGCATGTATGATCCTTTCAGGGTCCAATAATACTCCCCCTAAGGATTATATAGCCTAAGTTCTTTAAGGGTTTGATAGTGGTCGAGGTTAGGAAGATTCTGCTGGGTCTTGCGGAGGAATAAGAGGATCTGCCTGAGATGGATCCAAAATGGCCTTTATCATGTTGACAATATCATTGGCATCAGACATCCTCTCTCTATTTAACACATGCATCTTCATCTAGCTCATTGTGTAGAAGGCTTCTACGGGCAACTTTTTTAGAGAAATGGGTTCCTATATGACACTTTGGACAACCTATCTCTATGAATCAACAGAGCTCCATCCAAATGCACCTCTAACTTCACAATATTCCCTAATTTCAATGGAGTCTTCTTCTTCTTCCTCTGCCTCCTCTTGACATTGATTCTATCAAATGCCATTTTTAAAATCTTTATACATTTTAGAAAGAAATGCATATCTTCTTCTCCCATTATATTCTTTATCTCTCTAAAATGCCTTTTGTATATATAGTGGATATAGGATTCATCTAAGAATCTCACCTCATATCCACTAAACAACCGGATTTCAACTCCTTCCTTTCCTCCCCATCTTCTTTCAATCATGAACTCATATGTCTTTTCATTGTAATAGACATTTGAGATTGGTTTGGAGGAATGCGTTCCAGCTACCATCTTTCTTTTTAGAGATTCAGTAGGCTTCACCTTTAGTTCAAATAATACCACTTCTTTAGCTAGTTTTGTTCTTTTCTTCTTCAAGGGGTTGACAAAGGATCTATCTTTTCTCATGTAAATAGCCTTAAGAGAATTGAAGTTGTCTGTTCTTTTAAACATCCTTAGATATCTTCAAACTCATAACACCTAAACATAGCCTTGTGATTGATCAACTCTAAGTTGGCTAGTTCTTTCAGATCATGGATTTCCAGGGAGTTCACCAAAGCAGAGTACCCTGTGAAGAACTGAACTAAACCAAAAATCCTCTTGATCATGAACATGTTCCAGTGAGCAATTATCTTCTAATTAGTTTTGCCTTTTGGAGTAGACACACCTCTAATCATCTGAGCAGTGGTGAGCCCTTCTTGAAGTTTTAATTGAGAGGGCTTAACAAACCACTCTGGATTCTTGTGCAGAACAGGTGACATAGAATCATATTCTCTGTGGGAGAGCTGGATGTCTTGTGCAGACACTCTTGTTCTAGGCTTTTTGCTAATAATCTCTTCTTCAATTTTCTTCAGCCTTTCTTTCTTTTCATTAATCATCCTAAGGATAGCAGCCCTTAGGAAAATTGTCTTCATGTTTCCCAATTTTCTTCTAGTAAATCCTTAATCAGACAGATAGTCCATCATTTCCCTATCAGTTATACTATAGGGATCAAGATATAGTGGTTAAGAAGTGGAAGTTTGATTTGCCTTTGGGAATGACTTGAAAAGTAGAGCTTTGGGAGAAAGAGTCTTTTCATACTAAGTCTCATAAGTAGGTTCTAGCAGTTTGTTTAACTTTTCTTCTCCTGCCTTCATTCTCCCATAAGTCATTTTGAACACCTCATCAGGGTCATACCCATGATTGAAAAAGAACATAGCCTTCACCATCAAGTCTCCTGTATTGATCTCTCCTTCTTTTAGATCAATGAATTCAACCTTCTGTTTTAATTGGGCTTCAGCCTTTTCATGCTCCCCTAAGAATTCAATAATTGTTGCAAGGCTTCTAAGGTCATCTTTTTCTTGTTTGGGACTGGTTCTTCTTCTGTCATTGGTCTCTTCCCCTTTGCCTTCTCAGATAAATATTTCCTCCTTATGGTATAGGCTTGCATTCCTGAACTAGATGAGGTTTCAACTGTTTTAGCCATTTCTTAAGGCACCTCTTCAGCCTCTGATTTTTCTTTTTCATCAGTAATAGCTGCTGATTCTTTTCTCTTCTGTTGCTCTTCACATAATCTTCTAATGAGCTCTTTTTGTTCATCAGTCAATAATACAGCAGACATTATTTGCATACTTGATTCCTTCTCAATTGGGATAGGAGATTAAGGAATAACCACTATTGCTTCTTCATTTTGCCCCTGATTAACAATGAACTCCCAAAAATCATCATCTATAATAAACTCTTCTGCAGTGAAAGAGTCAAGAGCTTTAATCATATCACCGAATTTAGCCTCTTTAGAGTGAACTTCTTTCAGTTTGCTTGTATAGATCACCATCTCCATGCAAGATTCATCATTTTTGATTCACTAGTTTTCGTGCCTTTCTCAGTCTCAAAGAATTTCATCTTTTTGGTAGGAGGGGAGTTACCACCACTTTCCCCAGATGAACTTTTAGAACTATCATCTTTATCACTTTCTCTTTGTCTTTTCTCTTCTATTTTCTTTCTTTTATCTTTCTCCATCCCAGCTTCTCTTTTGATCATAACAAGCATCTCTTACTCAGATACTCTCTTGTTTAGAGTTTCTATCTATTTATGCAAGTCTCTAATAATATCAGCTTGTTCTTCAATTATTCATTCTTGTTCTTCCATGGATAAAGTGTCAACATGACCACTTATTTCATCCCTTAAGTGTTGGAGAGCTGAGAAGTCTATTAAGTAGTCTTTCCATCTAGGCTACTTTTTGTAGTGGTTCTGAAATCAACTCATCTTTTTCATCAAGCTTGTTGACTCCTTATTCAGCATAAGTTTCTAATGGAGCAGCCTTAGAAGCAACTTGCCTAACAGGCATTTGTCTTGGATGATCCTCCTCATCAAATGATGATTTGGATTCCTTTGAAGAGCTGACAGAATCAACAAACTCAACAAGCTCAGTAGTAACATGAGTTGTTTGAAAAGGTGATATGGGTGAGTGATGGATTAAAGATATATGTGGAGAGATGATGGGTTCTACTTGTGGTGATAGGATTGGTGTTCATTGGGGTGATGGTATTGGTGTTCTTTGGGGTGATGGTATTGGTTTGGGCATAAATGGTGAGGCCATATAAGCATCATGAATAGAAGGTTCAGTGTGAAAATCACCCCTACATCCGCTTGGGGTGACATTAACCTCTATCCTTCATCCCTTTCAACAACTTGCTCAAGAACAGTTTGTTGGTCATGAGCAAGTTGTTCTTCTTCTTGATCAAGCTCATCAACATGAGCCTATTGTGCTTGTTCTTCTAGATTTATCTGTTGTAACATCCATGACAACAATGGAAAGAAGGTTCCACTATTAAAGTTCCTAGGATCTCTCTTCTTGATGTACTTATAAGACTTGGCATTATAATGAGAAATATCCAACACATGTCCTTCAAGTACAATCTCAGGAAAAGTTTCATTGATGTGGCATTGCAAGAACCTTGGACATATCAAGAACATATGTCTTCTCCCTTCTTGAATGTTTGATACTAGACCATTAAACACATAAGCAGACTGTTGAATCGCCTGTTAGTGCATAAAGCACATATAGAAGATGAGGTGATCACTGGAATGTCATTCCATCTAGTCTTCCTCTTTGACAAACAATGTTGGTAAAGATGAATCAGGAACCTACATTGTAAGTCAACCAATCCTTTAATAATTTGTTTGCCTTCATATCCTCCCTCATATCCAATTTTGGCAAATGAAGAAGTAATATCATCATTTCAAGCTCTAAGGGAGTGTTGGCATCTTCCCTAAACTGTACACACTATCTCACAGTTTGTTCAGTGATGTTCAGAGTATGATGATTAGTGATTCTTCCAAACAGAATCCTTACACCAGCTATCTCTATCATCTCAGCAGTGCTCCAAAAAGACCTTTTGAATCTCTCATAAATGATTGGTCTAACAGTGATTGCATGAGCAACTCTAGTTCTGGATATAAATCTGATCATGTCTCTTAGACCTTCTACCTTGGGTACACTAGGGTCAAGATAACCACTGACATTATGAGCTTGCTCCAAGTGAAATTTGCCATGTACCCTGCATTAGAGGCATATGAAATAGAAAGATTGATAATACTCAACATCTTGTAGAACACGCATCAAGTAAAATTTCTCATTTTGACTTTTATGGTCAAAATTGAATACTTATAGGTTCTGTTCCATAGGACTTATACCTATACTTGATGTTATCATGAATAATCACTATTATTTTGTTATACATGATTGAAGTGATCATTTTCTGTTGTTTTTAACTCATTTTAACTCTACAATCAAGATTTGTTTTCTCATTTTCAATCATTTGTTAGGTTTGTTCATGCGATGAAAAAGATGGTGAAAATCAAGGTGAAAATCACTTGTTTGTTGTTATCTTTTTGGTTAACTTGTCCATTATAGTCGAAAATCATCATCGTTTCTTAATCCAAGTTGATTCACCATTTTGACCTAGGGTTCTAAGGTCTGACATTTTAGGTCATAAATTTTAAAGATTAACACCTTTTGTTTGATACTACTGTTGTAGAGAATCAAAACAAAGGACAAATAAGGTAAGATGAAAGTAGAACACCGATTTGATGATGAAGATGATGAGTGATGAAGAACATTGAATTTCTCTCGTCGCACTATAAAGTCTCTCAAACTTGAAAAAAGTATTAAATGACCTTTTAAATTGCTTTAAATAGTCAATTAATGTATTCTACAAAAAATTATAAGTTTGAGGACAAATGCGATCGATTTTTAAAATCAATGTAGCAAATGCGGACAAGTTTTGTTCATTAGCATTTGTGTACTATTACAAATGCGAAAGAGTAAAAACTTAACAGCATTTGTTCACTATAACAAATGCAATTGAACAAGGTAGTCAGCATTTGTTACTATTGCGAATGCGGCTGAACAAAGTTAGTCAGCATTTGTGTACTGTTACAAATGCGGCTGAACACTTTTGTCCGCATAGGTTTTTAACACCAAACTTTCATGTATCTTTTTGACACAAATGCGGTGGAGTTTTCTTCTCCGCATTAGTTTCACTGGTTTTAAATGACATAAACCTTTACCCTCATTGGTCATATGCATGGGTTACCTTCACTCTTATTAACCAATACACTTACCTACATTAAATTTTGACCTTAGACAATAAATGTTTCTACAGAGATATTATTCTAAATATTTTTGTAGTGATATTATTCTTTTTGAATTTTCATTCTTGTTATGAAGAATTGTCTTTGATTGACTTGTGTCTTATGAAGTTGTTGGGATTGTCATTTCTTGCTTGGATTGACTTGTATATTAGAGATGATATAAGTTTCCCATTGATTGACTGATCATGGACTTCTTATGCTTTCATGAATCTGCATAAGCTAAGATACAATAGTATAACTTCTGCACTAACACAAACAATTTCTTTTTGATTTGTTATGAAGTTTTAAGAAAGTAATTTAATAAAGTAAATATCTATACAAACTGATCACAATTTTAAATTACTCCCTATAAACTTTATATCCATACCTAGATAGAAACTTTAAAGATTTAAAACTTTTGAATATGAATTGTTTTTGACTTCTTTTGTTTTTTTGATTTAAGAATGAAGAGAAGTATACCTTTTGTTGGGTTCATATCAATCTTACATTACACATGTGCATTCTTTTCTAATAAAATGGACATGTTTATGAATTTATTGATTGAAGGTATGTTTGTCCTCTTAAACTCATACCTGGTTAATATTTTAATGCGTGTGATATTTATCATGTTTTTATTTGTTTGATTATTCATATGTACCTCACACACAGAAGCATGCAATGATCAACCATCATCATGTAATGTATAGTAGAAGTGTTTCACAACTTGATTTACGAGGTCACTTAAGTTATGAGATCTCATTTTCATTGATCCTCATTGGGATTCTTTTACTTTGATCCTTTTCATGATTTGATCCATATTGGGATTCTTTTTACTTCACTTTGGAAGGAGATCCATGATTGAATTCTTTTGCTCATTCATAAGGAATGTATTATTTTTGTAGATTCATCCAATTTGGATGTGTCCCTCATTGGGAATCTTTTGGATCAATACATCTGCACTATGTGCTTGTTTCTTCAGGTCTTTGCTTAGCAAAACAGAGATGAAACTTGATTTAGGTGAAAAAGATTCATAAAGAATCGTTACCTAGTGTCTTTAGGTTACTACACACACATCCACTTAGATAAGCCAATACATACCTGTACTTTGAGATGAGTGTTTTACGATTGAATAAGATTTTAATTCATCACAGCATATATCTTCTCTTCCAAGTTGAGCTTACCCACATATCAGGTAAGTCATGTCAGTCTATTAAATTTGGAATTAAGCATAGTGAATGATATAACAGCTGCAATTATATCATTTCCCAAGGTACATAGATCTTTTTCCTCATCAAAATTGACTCTGTTTTGTAAATTTCTAGAATTTTAAATTGTATTTGATGTTTTGTTTGATTTTATTCAAGGTTAATCATGACAGTTGATTAAACTAGGAATTCAAACCTACTAGCTTCGAATACCTTGGTGAATTAATCTGCCAATTGATTTTCAATGGGAACTTGAATCAATTTGATTAACCCCTTTTCAGCACAGTTTCTCAAAAGGTGATATCTAATTTCAATCTGTTTTGTTTTTGAGTGCTCGATTATTTATAATAAAAACAGCTGTTGTGTTATTAATGTGAACTGGAGTATGCAAGAAGTTAAAACCATAATCAAGCAACCGGTTTCGAATCCAGAGAACATGAGAGCAACAAGATGATGCTACAATTAACTCAGCTTCTGCTATTGAAACAAATACATCTGTCTATTTCTTGCATTGCCAAGAGACTAGTCTAGGACCAAGAAATTGACAGCCACCAGAAGAGGACTTCCTATTGAAATTGCATCCCCTATAATCACTATCAGTGAAGGCATAGAGATTAAAATCTCCTTCATTTGGATACCACAGTCCAATAGCAAGCTTTCCCTTGAGATATCTGAATATCCTTTTGACGACATTCATATGAGATTCCTTGGGATCTGCTTGACATCCGGTGCACAAACAAACACCAAACATAATGTCAGGCCTACTAGTTGTTAGATACCTAAGTGAACCCATCATAGATCGATAGTGAGTCTGATCCACTGATTTGCCTTCTGGATCAGGTCATATCTTCACTTTAGTATCAACAAGTCTTATGATGGACTGACAGTCAGCAAGGTGGAATTTCTTCAACATTGTTTCCATGTATTTTGATTGATTAATGAAGATACCATCTATTCTCTCCTGGAAAGAATGTGCGCTCCCCCATTGCACTCATTTGAAATTTTGAATGCATGAGATCTTCAAAATCTTTGCAGAGTAGCTTGTTTGTTAAGCCAAAAATGATATCACCCACGTAGATCTGACGAGCAACATGTCTCTTCCTTTTCTTTTTCTGAAGAGAGTTTGATCAATCTTTCCTCTTTCATACCCATTTTCAAGAAGAAAGATGATAGAGTCTCGTACCACTTTCTTGGGGCTTGGTGAAAACCATACAAGGCTTTGCCAAGCTTGTAAACCCTGCGAGGAAATTCAGGATCTTCAAAGCCAGGTGGTTGACTCACATAAACTTCTTCAATAATCTTTCCATACAAGAAAGCATACTTTACATCCATTTGATAAACAGTAAACTTCATGGATGCTAAGTATGCAAGAAAAATTCTTATTGCTTCTAATTTGGCAATAGGTAAACACTTCATCATAGTCAATTACTTCTTCCTATATATACCTCTGTGCCACCAGTCTTGCTTTGTTTCTGATGACAATTCCTCTATCATCAGTTTTGTTTATGTATAGCCATGTGGTACCAATAGGTTATTGTCCTTTTGTTGGTACATATATGTCCCTAGATCATGTTATGAATGAAATAGATCTTGTTTGTCTAATTCTGATGTAATGGTTCGAATGATTAATGAAACGATATTGATTGTCTGGTATTTATAACATTAATATTTCATTAATGAGTCGATGTTGAATTGGTTAATTAGGTTTGTGACTGTTTGAAGTGTCATGCATAATGTTATAATGTTAAATACACTCAAACTTGGTGAAGTGAAGTTCTCATGCGTCCGACTGGACCATGCGTCCTAACAGTGATCATGCGTCCGAATGGCCATGCGACTAAGTTTCCATGCTCCTAAATAGTCCATACGCATGAATAACTTCGTACAAATGACTCAGTCGCATGATTGAACACTCAGTCGTGCGGATGAATCAACCGTATGGTTCAATCGCACGACTGAATCATACTAATGGTTCAGTCGCACGAATGAACAATACTAACCTATAAATACAACCCAATTCGTGGAAAAACGAGAGAATTGATTCTATTTTCGATTCCAGACATACCCTAGCCGTCTAGAAACCTCCAAGTTGATACTCCAAGTTCACAGAACGTTGTAGATCGATTCTTAATCGATTCTAAACGTTTGATTGAATACTTTATTGATTCTACGTGCGCTCTCACTAATTGGATCGCCAATCAAATAGGATTCCGCACTATTTGGTTTGGTTTACACATTAATCATTAGGTATTTTGTTCAAATACCAGGTCCTGACAAGTGGTATCAGAGTTTACAAACTCGACAAGGCCTGATACGGGCTTCATCAAGCTCCTAGGGCCTGGTATGAGAAACTCTCAACTCATCTTGTGAAACACGGCTTTTGCAGGGGAGCTATTGACTGCACACTATTCATCAAAGAAAAAGATGGAGACCTACTACTAGTACAAATCTATATCGATGACATAATCTTCGGTTCAAAGAACGAAGAATTATGCAAAGAGTTTGAAGAAGTTATGAAGAAAGAGTTTGAAATGAGTGCTATGGGGGAGATGAAATTCATTCTCGGGTTATAGTTGGATCAGACACCAAATGGGATCTTTCTACATCAGACCAAGTATGTGGGAGACATTCTCAGTCGGTTTGACATGGAGCATGCTTCTGTAGCTGGGACTCCACTTGCTACAAATCATGATATAGCACCTGATGAAAATGGAGATCTGGTAGATGCCACAATGTACCGAGGAATGATTGGATCCCTCATGTATCTCACTACCTCAAGACCTGATATCATGTATGCTACATGTTTATGTTTTAGATATCAGGCTAAGCCTAAGGTTAACCATCTAATCGAGGTCAAAAGGATATTTCGTTATCTGAAGGGTACACCCACACTTGGGTTGTGGTATCCTCATGATGATGACTTTAAGCTCATGGCGTATAGTGACTCGGATTACGGGGGCTGCAAGATGAACTACAAGTCTACATCAGCAGGGTGTCAATTCTTTGGGAGGAGATTAGTTACCTGGCAGTGTAAGAAGCAGACCTCGGTTGCATTGTCAACCTGTGAAGCCGAATACGTTGCTGCTACAAGTTACTGTTCACAAATCATTTGGATTCAACAACAAATGTGGCATTACGGTTTAAAGTTTTCTTCTACTCCTATCTTTGTTGATAACTCTGTTGTAATTGCAGTAACTAAAAATCCGGTACAACATCCAAAGACCAAACACATCGGTATTAAATACCATTTCATAAGAGACTGTTTTGAAAAGAACTTAATAGATGTGGTAAAAATTAATACCGATTTTCAACACGCTAACCTCTATACAAAAGCCTTTGATAAACCACGTTTTCTATATTTGTTAGAGGTCAACGGCGTTGTTGGACCAAAAGAACCAATGAGCCTGATCAGAAAAACCTCTAAGTCCCACAGACATCACAACAACTGCTGAAGACTTGATCAGTTGTTTGACAAAGTCTGAAGACTTCAACAGCTGAAGACTAAAGTACTGAAGACTTCAACAGCTAAAGACCAAAGTCTGAAGATCAACAGCTGAAGACTAAAGTACTGAAGACTTCAACAGCTGAAGACTAAAGTACTGAAGACTTCAACAACTAAAGCCTAAAGTACTGAAGACTTCAACAGCTGAAGACTAAAGTACTAAAGACTTCAACAGCTGAAGACTAAAGTACTGAAGACTTCAACAGCTGAAGACCAAAGTCTGAAGATCAACAGCTGAAGACTAAAGTACTGAAGATCAATAGTTGAAGTACAAAGACTGAAGACATCAGCTGATGACAACAGTTGAAGTTCAAGTACAAGTACTGAAGCCTTCAGAGTTTGTTACAATAGCTGAAGAAGCATTCTTCAGTTGTTGTGATGGTTTCCTTTCAGTAGTTTTCTTTTATGTTTCAGTATCTGTAAAACGACTGAAGAGCATGTTCTTCAGTCGTTGTAGGTTCAGTAGTTTCTTTTCAGTAGTTGTAGTGATAGTTAACACTTAGTATTTTTGTAAGAAGATATCAGCTGTTTTGACATCTCCAGTAGTTGTGTTAACTTTCAGTAGTCTGAATAATTCTGTTAGATGTCACTATCAAATGACATCAGCAAACGTCACATCTCCTATATAAGGAATGTTCCACCACAACATTCTTATATAAGGGATGATTGACCTGATTGTAAGTGTGACATTTTGCCACCACGAAAGCGCATATTGAATGAAATATTTGATTTGCAGAATTCTTTCTATAATCGTTTGCTCTTACTTTGAATATCAACTGTATTCTTGTGAATTGTCTAATTCTTTGTTTGATTTCCGCTGCAATACTCTCTAATCAGTCAAACGTAGATCACTGATCCTAACAATTGGTATCAGAGCAGGTTAATCATTGATCGATCTAACAATTGATCATTGAAACTGCTAATCGATATCTGCATTTGATTGAATTGGCATATTTGCAAGAATCGGTTATAGTTAAATTGAATTTCTGCTACTTTCGTTTTATTACTTTCTGTTTTCTCTTGGTTCAATTTGGTTTGTTGTGTTCTGTTCTAAATCTGTTAAAACTTAATTGATTTTGGTTGAATCTGAGAATGACTACTCCTTCTAATGACCCTCATAATACCAGTTCTTCAACCAAGCCTCCGATGCTGGTTAGGACTGAGTATAACATATGGCAACGAAGAATGCTTCATCACCTGTCTGTTAATAGTTCAGGTTGTTGGACATCGGTGGTACATGGTCCACATAAGCCTATGGTGAACAATCCGGAAACCAATCAAATGGTTCCGAAGAAGAAGAAACATTACTCAGATGAAGAACGGCAACTGTTTGAGATTGATGCTAAAGCCCATGGAATTCTGGCCATGGCACTGCCGAATGAAATCTATTCAGGGCTTATGCATCATGAAACTGCTCATGACCTCTGGAATGCACTGAAGGAACAATTCGGTGAACTGATGAGATCTTAGCAAACAACAGAGAAATCCTTGCCCAACAATATGAAACATTCTCTCATAGGAAGGGTGAGACACTGACTCAACAGTTTGAGCGTTTTTCCAGTTTGATCTCTGAGCTAAAAATGGTCAAACATGAATATACCAATAGCCAGATGAACAACATATTCCTTAGATCACTACCTGAGAGATGGGACACATACACTATTGTCCTACGCTCCAGTTCAAATCTGGATAAACTATCTCTCACCCAACTTCATGGGAAACTGCTTACATTTGAGAGAGAGAGATAGAGCTAGAAAAGGAAATTGGCATCATCAGGAAAGCTCACTGATGACTTTGTACCAGGGAACACTGCCTTGGTTGGTCATGAGTCAGAATATGCTGCATCTGAAAGTAATTATGATTAGCATATAGATTTCTCTTCAAACAGTTCAGATCATGCATTCGTTGGTGTTGATAGTCACTCAGGCTGTAATAGTGACAATTTATGTTTTATCATGGATGATTTGAAAGGAATAGCTGATGATGATCTAGAAGAGATGGATATTCTGAGCCAAATAGCCTAGATTAATATCAGATCTCAAAAGTTCTACAAGAGGACTGGCAGGAAATTTCCAGGACTCTCTGGCAAAACCAAGTTGGTTTTGACAAGAGTAAGTTGAGGTGTCACAAATGCCAAAGGCTTGGACACTTTGCAAGAGAGTGTAGATCATCTGGATCTAACTCCTTTGCACCCTTTGTGACTTTTCCAAGCACTAGTCCACAAAACAGGGGGCAACATCCTGCTAGTTATGGTCATCATTCACAACCTGTTTTGCCTGCATATTTTGTCCCTCAGGGTCCAATGTCATATCCGTATCCCTGCTATTACATGCCTCAGCCAAATCTAGTTCAAGTTCCTACTGCGCAACAACCACAAGCATTACCTGAGCCTCTACCATCTCAATCACAAGCTCATCACAGCTTTTTCACCCCTGGTAATGTTGACTGGAGCAGTTTACCAGATGATATCTCTGGTACTGAGAATTATTTACTGGTGATGGTCAACATGGTGGTGAACATCCTTTTGGGAATCTAGCTCTCATGGCCCTGGAATCTACTGAGGGTTCATGCTCCAATGCATCTTCTTCACAGGTAACCCAGGTATCCTCTGAGGCTAAGGCCAAGCTTTGTTCTGAATCTTGCATAGATGCATTTGTCTCTATTAGAGAAGCAAATGTAGCTGTAATTAATCAAAATCTAAAGCTTGAGCAAACTATTTCCAAAAGAAAAGTTGAATATGAGTCTGTCCTTAAGGACAAAGATGATGAGATTTATAAGCTTAAATGCCAATTAAATGATGAAAAGGCTAAGCTAGAGGTCATTCTTAAGAACCATAAGGAACTCAAAAAAAAACTTGCAGTTACCCAAGTTGAGTGTGACCGCTGGGTGTCATCCTGCAAGGGATTTGAAATGCTGCTCAGTAAGCAATCTGCTTCGAATGTGAAGTTTGGAATTGGTTACAACCATATTGCACCTCCAACATATTTTACTCCAAAACCAATAGTAAAATCTGAAAGTGAAAGCAATCTCTAAACCACATCATTATGTGCATCATCTAGAAGTGATCTCCCAAAATCACAAGATGAAATAAGGGTTGATACCTCAGCAAGTCAATTGGCTGATAGGTTAACTACTGATTAGCACATGAAGCTGAGTATTTCAGATGTTGTCCCTCAAAGTAACTTAAGTACTGAAGGGCAAGTTACAACAACTGAAAAGCATTTCAAATCAGCTGAAATAAATGGATTAACAACTACTGACGAAGAACAGCTGAAGAACAACTCTTCAGTTGTTACAGATTCCTCAGGACTGAACAAAAGTACTGAAAGGAGGAAAGTACTGAAGAGCACACCTTTAGTAGTTTCCACATCAGCAGTTGATCAATCCAAGATGAAGAATAAGTCATGAGAAATATGTGGTAAACTCAATCATCTTTCTGATGAATGTTGGTACGAAAGGGTTCCAAACACAACAGAGATAAGCTCATTAAAATCTAGATGGATGAAATGAAAACTGAGTTTGAGACCAAGTTTGTACCGCAATCATTCCATTATGATAAACCCAAGCCTTCAACCAAATCCAAAAAGAAGGATAAGGTTCATCACAGAACAGCTGATGGTGCTCCTCATGATAAACATTAGACTATGTCTGTTAATTTCAAGGAGGAAATGGTGGATCACATGAACTCATCAAACACAAGTACTGATATGTCACAAGAGCTAAAAGCTTTGGCTACAAATCAGACACAACTTGTTATGATGGTTCAGCATTTGTTGGGGAGAGTTAACCAACTAGATGCACCTGTGATCAAATCACTAAAAAGGCATTCCAAGCCCAAATCCAAGGAATCCATTTTAGCACCATCTCCTTCTTCATCAGTTGTTAATCATAAGAAACAAGTTATGGTTGCATCTGTTGATGAAAACAGACCCAAAACCCAAAAGGTTTGGTCTCAAAATCTAACTAGTTTTCTTTTATGCAGGGTTCTTCAACATGCCAAAGGAGCATCTGGTATGTGGACAGTGGAGGATCTACGCATATGACTGGGAGCAGTTCTCTTCTTAATGACTACTCTCAAGGAAAGAAGGGATTTGTTTCATTTGGAAATGATGCCAGAGGTTACATCATTGGGAAAGGATATTTTTCTAATGGACAAATCCGGTTTGATGATGTCAACCATGTGGAGAATCTCAAGTATAATCTGCTGAGTGTCAGTCAGATGTGTGATAAAGGGCATGTTGCACTTTTCACAAGCCAGAACTGCAGGATTCTGTCTTCCCATGTTCTGAGGCTGATAGACAAGGTAATGGATGAACATACTCTCCTGAAGGCCAACAGGATCGGAAGAGTGTATTCCTTGGATTTGTCAAAGAACATTGTGGATGATTACTCCAGGAATCTAAACTATGGCATAGAAGGCTGGGTCATGTCAATCTCAGAAACATGAATCAGCTGATCCACAATCGTTTAGTGAGAGGTTTATCAATAAAGGAGTTCCACTATGATGAAGCCTGCACTGCTTGTTGAAAGGAAAATAGCACAAAGTTTCATTCCCTCCTATTGAAGAACCTAAGTCCAGTACCTGCTTGCAGTTACTGCACATGGATCTATTTGGTCCTGTGAGAGTGATGAGCATGGCAAAAAATAAATACTGTCTGGTAATTGTGGATGATTACTCCAGATTCGTATGGACTTTCTTTCTACATTCAAAGGATGAGGTTGCTCAGAAGATTACAAACTTTGCGTTGTATGTTGAGAAGCAGTATTCCCTATCAGTCAAGTGTATAAGGAGTGACAATGGTACTGAATTCAGAAACCATACACTTGATGATTTTTATCTTTCAAAAGGAATCAAAAGGCAGTTTAGCATCCAAGGACTCCTAAACAAAATGGAGTAGTGGAGAGAAAGAACAGGACTTTAATTGAAGCTGCAAGGTCCATGTTGGCTGATTCTGGTTTGCCTTTGAGCTTTTGGGCTGAAGCTGTCAATACAGCTTGCTATCTGCAGAATAGAGTGTTAGTAAATCAGAGGTTGATGAAGACTCCATATGAAGCTCTACATCATTTGGCTCCTTTGATTTCCTTCTTCAGAGCCTTTGGATGTCCTTGTTTCATTCTCAACACAAAGGGTCAAGTCCACAAATTTGATCCTAAGGTGGATGCAGGATATTTTATAGGTTATTCAGCCACTTGCAAGGCTTACAGAGTCTTCAACTACAGAACAAAGATAGTTGAAGAAACCTTGCATGTGAAATTCAATGAATCTCCTAAGGATAAAATTCCACAAAACCCTATAGAGTTGTTTGATCTGGACATACTGCAATATGCTCCTTATCAAACTCCAGCTGTTGCAGATCATGTGGATAAATCATCCTCTGCAGCAAGTCTTCCACCTCGTGGTACTGAAGATGATGATGATATCAGTACTCACCTTTTCAAGTTCAGTGACCAACTGCCTGAGTCTGCTAAACTTGATGTTCCTGTACCTTCAGCAGCTCCATCCACAACAATGCTGATGAGATTTCTGATTCCTCTACATCGTTTGATTTGCCATCTAATACTTGGTGTCAAGAATCTGAATCAACATCTGCTGATGCTGAAGCGCCTACAAACACTTGCACTGATCTTATTGTGCACCAAGAGCTGAAGAATCACCCCATGTCTCAAATCATCAGTGGTATCAATGCTGGCGTCTCAACCAGAAGTCAATTGTCTAACTTGTGCTTCTATGCTCTCTTCATCAGTCAACAAGAGCCAAAGAACTATCATGTTACTTTGAGAGACAATGGATGGGTGGAAGCCATGCAGCTTGAGCTACTTCAGTTCAAGAAACAACAAGTGTGGGAACTGATTCCTCTACCCCCAGGTAAGTGTGCAATAGTCACTAAATGGGTGTTTAGGAACAAAACAGATGAAAATGGGCTTATTGTTAAGAACAAGGCCAGACTAGTTGTTCAGGGGTTTTCATAAGAAGAAGGTATTGATTATGATGAGACCTTTGCCCCTGTAGCCAGACTGGAGGCAATTAGATTATTCTTAGCCTATGCTGCATTCCACAATCTCAAAGTTTTTCAAATGGATGTTAAAAGTGCATTTTTATATGGTAAAATAAAAGAAGAAGTTTATGTGTGTCAACCACCAGGTTTTGAGGATAATAAATATCCAGATTGGGTATACAAGCTTGATAAGGCTCTTTATGGATTGAAACAAGATCCTAGAGCCTAGTATGAGACATTATCAAATTTTCTTCTTCAAAATAATTTCACTAGAGGCTCCATAGATAAAACTTTATTCATTAAGAAGGTGGATCAACATAAGTTACTTGTTTAAATTTATGTTGATGATATTATTTTTGCATCCTCTGATCCCCAGTTGTGTGAAGACTTTACCAATTTAATGCATAAGAAGTTTGAAATGAGTGCAATGGAGAATTACAGTTCTTTCTAGGATTGCAAATCAAACAAAAGGCTGATGGGACTTTCATTCATCAGTCTAAATATACAAAAGATCTTTTGAATAAGTTTGATTTACAAAATTGTAAGCCCTGTTCTACTCCCATGTGCAACACCACACAAGGTCAGATCAACACTGTGGATGCAGATGAAATAAGGCTGTATGAAACACTTTCAGATATATGATTGGGTCCTTGATGTACTTAACAGCTTCTAGACCATATATCATGTTTGCAACGTGTGTTTGTGCTAGATTTCAGGCTGCTCCTAAAGAGTCTCACTTGATTGCAGTCAAAAGAATCTTTATATATCTGCAAGGTACACAATCTTTAGGTTTATGGTATTCCATTGGGCACTCTTGCAAATTGGTTGCTTTTTCTGATAGTGACTATGCAGGGTGTAAGTTAACCAGAAAGTCAACTTCTGGTGGATGTCAATTTCTAGGCAACTGTTTGATTTCTTGGCAGAGTAAGAAACAAACATATGTTGCTACATCCACTACTGAAGCAGAGTACATTGCTGCTGCAAGCTGTACTTCTCAGGTACTCTGGCTTCAGAACCAACTTCTGGATTATGGCATTACAGAGACTAAGACTCCATTATTAAGGACAATGCTTCAGCTCTCTGCATTGTCAAGAATCCTGTCCAGCACTCTAGGACCAAACATATAGAGATCAGACATCATTTTATTAGGGACTGTTTTGAAAAAGGTTTGATTGATCCAAAGTTTGTGCCTAGTGCTGATGAGCTTGCAGACATTTTTACTAAGCCTTTGGATAGTTCGACTTTCCAAAACCTAGTGTTAAGGCTTGGTATGCTGCAGCTAGAATAAGTGATAACTACTGATGATCTCAGTAAATAAGTACTAATGATCATTGTAACCATATCACAAATAAGTACTGATTCTGTTACAAGAACTGATGCAGTCATAATACTGATATAAGTACAAATAGATAAGTATGACGTCCTATGAAACAACTGAAAAACAGCCAAAAAGACTAATGAGTAAGTGTTGAGGACAGTATGAAACAGCTGAAAAGCTATGAATTGACAAAAAACTACTGATGAGAATTTCTCTTCAGTTGTTTCTAAAACTGCTGTTTCATCGTAAAACAATGATGACACAAACCATGTCTTCAGTAGTTTCACAACTACTCATGACTAACACCACGTCGTCAGCTGTTTACAACAATGATGAAAACATGTCTTCAGTAGTTATGTAACTACTGATGACTAACACCAAGTTATCAGTTGTTTCCATCATCTGAAGTTAAAACCATGGTCTTCAGTAGTTTTATAACTACTGATGCCTAAAACCAAGACTTCAGTTGTTTAAACCTCTCAAGGTTAATACCACGTCATCAGTCGTTTAAAACTACTGATGACTCATACCAAACCCTTCAGTGCTTTATAACCCGTACCCTATAAATACCTTATCTTACAGAGCTTCATCATCTCAAACCTAACGTTCAAAAACTCAGAACCTTCTCTCACATCAATGGCGAACATGAAGCTTAAACCACAACACAACTGTGTTGCTTACCTTACCAAATCACCCTTCTGGACAAGTTTGATAATGCCATTGATCTAATGATCAAGTCTCCATACAAAACGGCTTTCCTTCTAAATCCTACCATCATGCCGAATCCCTCCATCAGTTATGGACGAACGTCACCCATCACCGGGGAGAATGACACCGACTCTCTCCAGTCGTTCGTCAACAACCGTATGGTGGTCATCACTCTAGAAATCCTTCGCCAAACCCTACAACTGGATGATGCCACTTTCCCCACTGGGTATCCAAAGGGCACCACTGATCTATCATTTGCCTAACATGGATACCAGGGTAACCTTAGTGCCTCTACCATCCTGAAGAAGTATTTCCATGATGCGGAACGACTAATTTTTCATACGGTGAATGTATGCTTAGCTCCTAAGACTTCTTCTGGGATCAAATGTCGACGAGGTGGCAGCAGGTATTATTATCTATCCTTGACCAACAAAGCTTAAATTTTTCTGAAATATTATTTCTTGAACTCAAGGATATGGCCTCCAAGCCTATAGCTAACGATGGATATTATATCCTCGGATCCTAATGGCCATTATAGTAAACCAGCTGAAAGCTGAGGAACTTGTTGGCCTTGGAGTCCCTGCCACGGCTGTATTGCCTGAAGTATACTCCAGGCACAACACAGACCAGTCACTCGAACTGGATGCCAAACTGCGAAAACCCACGCAGCTGGAACCCACAGCCACCACCTCCAAATCCATTGTCCCCACCAAACCCAAACACAGAAAGCCAAAAAGGCTACTCAGAGAAATGAGTCCCCTAAGGATGCCCCTGCAACACAAATGCAGGTTATATCTACTGGTCATAACCCCCAGTAGTTAAAGTACTCACTCACCCTCAACCGCTCAGGTTTCCTCTCAACAAGAGCTATAGCAACCACCTCTGGGGCACCTATACATCTGGACCTTCCTCACTTGAGGAGGTTGCCATTGAAACGCACCATTCTCCCCGGGTGCATACTGCCTTCACACCCTCTCCCACTTCAACTGCCCCCAAAGTCCTACCATAATAATTGCCAAAGTGCTGACTCAGTTGCATTCCTCACCTCCTGCCCAGATACCAATCAAAACTGGGATGGACTCAACCATTGAGGGGGAGACCAAAGTGCTTCTAACACCCCACAGCACAGGGGTTACCATATTCAATTTCCAAGTGTAGAAACGGAGATTCAATTTATGGTGAGGTTGCCACTTCTCCTGCTTCAGCAAATGATCATGATGAATTTGGTACTATCCCTAAGACTCACCAAAGGCAACTGCCGATGAAGGACATGGTCCTGAGGCAGGAAGTCCCCAGTACCATGACCAAGGGGCACATGCTACTACTGGTCTACACTCAGAGCATGTTCATCCTGATACTATCAGGAGGTCAGGTGATTCAGTAAACACTGATGATGACTGGGCTTCTTCTATGATATTTTAGCCCAAAACACCATCCTTGAGGATGAGGTGAGCAGACTCAAAGAGCTGCTTGCCAAAATTCTCAGGATCAAAGACATCTACCCCTCAAAACCCACAGATGGCACCTTCCTCTGAAGGTCTCCCATACACAGAGCACTCCAAAACACCCAGCCACCTGCCTCTACTTCGGTACATTTCTCAGGGACAGAACCCCCTGAGCAAATAGCTGCTATCTTTTAACATTCCTTACCTCTCATCACATCAACTACCACTGATATGGTTCTTAAAACCCTTGATGAGAGGCTTACCTCAGTTATACAAGTTGATAGAGGATGCTGTGAGTAAAAGGCTTTCTGACAATCAAACCCTTGAAACCAATGCAACCAAATAGGGGGATATTCAGTCAGTGAAAGCAAAAATAAAGAGGGTTGCAGATAGGAAAGAAACTGAGAAGGAGAAGGTGAAGGATGCTGACATGGAGAAAGTGACTAAAGTACTAAAGACTTTCATGTCACATACAAGAAAAGGAAGAATGAAAAGGAGACTGACTTGGAGACAATGGTGAAGAAGGCTGATGCCGAACCCAGCCGATCAATGGATAACATCATTGATCAGTTGTTTAGGCAAGGTCACGACACTGAAAAACTTGACTCAGAAATCAGAAGACTAGAGATTGAAGAAATCCAAGCTAGATGGGCAAGTTATGATGTGTTGGAAAGGGAAAGGCTAGAAATCATGATCAGGTTCATAGCAAAGTATCTTGGTAGATCGTTGATTGAAATCAACGCATGGTCCAGGGACAGCATCTTGGCAATAACCACCAAGATCTGTTCGTCTGAAGTATACACAAAAGGATTGGTTATTGAAGCTTTAAACGAAGCTGGTGCTGGGAGCAAGACTGAACTAGTCAAGCAATCTAAAGCCGAACTCACATCCAAAATGCTAGAACAGCCTGTCAAAATTCCCACACCAAAATCCACTAAAACAATACCTTTACCCCAAAAACCACCACAACCACAACCCACCAAACCCACTCCCTTACCCTCAAAACCAATAGCCGATGATGTACCCCAGAAGAGGAAGAGAAGGGTACTGAGGCTAGAAGAAGAAGAAGAAGATAATGATGAAGATGAAGATAGGCTGCCAATCTCAGCTGTAATACAGTTGCCTAAGGCCATACGTCAAACTCCAACAACTACTCCTGAAACTCAAAGACAATTTGTGAAAGTGAAGCTAGAAGAAGAAGAGCTTCACAACAACATGATGAGGAATTGTTGAGAAGAGTTGACAAAGCATATGCTGCCACATCTTCAATCATCAACATGAAGAAGCACGCTCTCAGGTTATACACTCTTAAACATACATTTCAATATCAAAAGGAGAGAGTGAGGATTTGGCCTGATCCCAGGGTGTCTCATAGGATTCACAAGAAAAAGATTCCACAAAGATACATTGGCCAAGTGAAGAAGATTGTAGATGAAGTGATCTCATTGGTCATTGTAGTATCACCCTGGGAAATCCTAGATGACTTCAAGAAAGCCTATAAAGCTAACCTGACCCCACAAAAGATGCTGGAAAATAAAATGGTGAAAAAGGGGTTAGTATATAAGAGGCTTGAGGAAGTTAAAAAGAATGAGCTCCAGTTGTTCTTAGAGGGTAATCACCCAGATGAATTTGCTTATAGAGTAATAACAACTGTGGAACTCAAAAATGGGAAACAGGTCAAATACCTATCTGAATATTATGGGCCAGAATCACCTTTTGAAGGAGGAGCTGAAGAGCTTACCATGGAGGAACAGATAACCTTCCTTGAGGCCTATACAAGGGAGTCATACAGACTCATTGTTGGGAAGTAGATCTCATGGATGGGGTAACAGCTCTGTGTCCAGTTCCCCAAGACAGAGTTCCCATTCATCCTTTGCCAAACAGATCATTGAGACTTCTTCCCAGGCCTGTGCTTACATAGGTCACTTCTGAGCTGATCTAGAAGACAAAAAGACCAAATCTTTCTGCCATAATAAGTGGGACATCTTCAATAAGTTTAGAGGTTTTGGCTGCATTGGTTCAGGGGGAGTTTGTTGGACCAAAAGAACCAATGAGCCTGATCAGAAAAACCTCTAAGTCCCACAGACATCACAACAACTGCTAAACACTTGATCAGCTGTTTGACAAAGTCTGAAGACTTCAACAGCTGAAGACTAAAGTACTGAAGACTTCAACAGCTGAAGAGCAAAGTCTGAAGATCAACAGCTAAAGACTAAAGTACTGAAGACTTCAACAGCTGAAGACTAAAGTACTGAAGACTTCAACAGCTGAAGACTAAAGTACTGAAGACTTCAACAGCTGAAGACCAAAGTCTGAAGATCAACAGCTGAAGACTAAAGTACTGAAGATCAACAACTCTAGTACAAAGACTGAAGACATCAGCTGATGACAACAGCTGAAGTTCAAGTACAAGTACTGAAGCCTTCAGAGTTTGTTACAATAGCTGAAGAAGCATTCTTCAGTTGTTGTGATGGTTTCCTTTCAGTAGTTTTCTTTTATGTTTGAGTATCTGTAAAACGACTAAAGAGCATGTTCTTCAGTCGTTGTAGGTTCAGTAGTTTCTTTTCAGTAGTTGTAGTGATAGTTAACACTTAGTATTTTTGTAAGAAGATGTCAGTTGTTTTGACATCTTCAATAGTTGTGTTAACTTTCAGTAGTCTGAATAATTCTGTTAGATGTCACTATCAAATGGCATCAGCAGACGTCACATCTCCTATATAAGGAATGTTCCACCACGACATTCTTATATAAGGGATGATTGACCTCATTGTAAGTGTGACATTTTGCCACCACGAAAGCACGTATTGAATGAAATATTTGATTTGCAGAATTCTTTCTATAATCGTTTGCTCTTACTTGAATATCAACTGTATTCTTGTAAATTGTCTAATTCTTTGTTTGATTTCCGCTGCAATACTCTCTAATCAATCAAACGTAGATCACTGATCCTAACAGGCGTTAAAAAGAAAAGTGATGTTATTCCTGATGATGATCATGTGTAGTCTGATGCATTGTAGTTACATTTTTTCATTTTTCCTTATTGATTTTATTCTGTTTAAATTAAATTCATGTTATTTAGCTGTCTGTTAAAATCCTAAAATAATTCAATCCAGTGTGATTTTAGAATTTTAGGGGGAGAGTAGGTCAGCTAGTAACATTAAAAAAATAAAAAATAAATAAAAGATAATAAAAAATAAAAAAATAAAAATAAAAATAAAAAACGAGGGAGAAGGAGTAGACAGCTGATATAGGTAGATCGTATATGTGATACCGATTCAAACCTTTTGGATAATGATACTACACAGGAACAAATCAAAAGGGACTTTAAAATTTAATTTATAAAAGATGCAAAATTCAAAGTATAAGTCTTTGTAGTCTAAGCCATATAAAAGGGAAGATGATAGAAAACCTGGTAACTTCTAAGGTAACACAAAGAAAGTAGACCTAGAGGTTGCTAGACCACAAATGATATGTCGTTAGATTCAACACAATGGATGAGTAGACCTGACTGGTGATTTTAAGATCAAACTAAGCTGTTCAACTGACTGTGGGCTGTCATCTTATCACTGGTTTACACAATCAAAAATATTCCAATAAGGGGTAATGAGCATGTAAACGCCACAAATGTGTGCGGATGACCAAAATTAGAGCAAAGCACGAAAAAATGAAAGACAAATGCAATCAAGCTAATGACATATGTTGTTGGTGCATTCTGTACAAAAGAAAATTTAGCTGCTTTAACAAGAAGATAGGTTGTGTGCCTCTCTGCTGTGCGATGGCACTGACCTGAGGATAAGCATAACCTAGATATTCTAGACTTCATTGTTGTTTGCCGCCTCTCTGCTGTGCGATGGCACTGACCTGAGGATTGGCTTCTCTGTGAAAGCTCTAAGAATAGTCTCTTCTTGTAAAAATACCCGTAGACTGCTCAAAAGCTCCTGAGGAATGTTGATTAACATATAAGTGTGGGATCAACAAATGTTAGTTGAAATAATTAAACCAAAACTAGCACCAGTTTGTGTCTAAAGTCTGTGTATGAATTAAAGAGGACAAATATATTGACAATCATTATGGCTGCAATTCTTGAAAGTTCAAATCAATGTGGGAATCTAATAGTACCAGTGTGATTTCCTAAAATTGCTACAGACTCCGGATGAAAACAAAGAAGTGAGCATCAAAAGGTTTCGATAACTAGTCCCAAATGATTTGACTTGCCTGTATGATTCCAAAATTGAATTGGTCCAGGTGTGGTCAAACTTAATTGAAGCTGCCTATTCTAGAATCAAATCCTGTAGATGTCTATCTTAGGATTTATCTCTCACAAAAAGTCAAAAACAAGTGTTTATTGTTGTATTTAGTTTAAGTTTCTAGTTAGTTAGTCATTTTAGTTTGTTTGTTCGTTGGACTATATCATGAAAATCAGTATGGGATTTACTCACCTAAAAGGATCATGTCTGAGATGATCAAATGATTATTGTAGGATTCTATGTGCCCAAGACACTTAGAATATTGATGTGTTTAGTACGTTATGATCAAAGTCGGGTTATACCCAAATAATAAGCTTTGCAGATACAAACGATTATTTAATTAATGATGTGATCATGTAATTAAATAACAACACACACCAAATTTAGGAAATTGGTTTTCTAAACAATTATATGTGAAATGGGTTAAATCATACGGATGATTTGTTGATGGATTTTATTAATAACATTCTTATTTAAAAGGGTTTAAATAACATAAGATAATGTAATGTTAGTGATCTTTAGTTAAAATGTTTAATTAAAGATTAGTGCATAAAACATATTAGTATGGTTCTTGCACTTGTCACACATTAAAAATCTAAGAGGGTCCATGGACTTTTAATGTGTTAACAAGAGATTAAAAGAGAGGGAATCCCAACCTTTTGAATAAGTTTTCGGCCACCCCTTGGACCAATTAGGTTCCCTTCTTTTATCTTGGTAAGACACACACTCTTAAAGGTAGAGTGTAGGACTCTCCAAACCCTGGTTCTTCACATGAAAAACACTCAAAAAAATCTCTTCTTCTCTCCTGAAGTTCACGAACAGCAGCAGCCAGAAAAGAGATTTTGGAGTTGTTCTTGGTGTTATTCTTCCTAACAAGAAGGTGTATTGCTCACAAGCTTGGGGTATACTAACTTGAGGGTTCCTCTTCTTGGAGTCTTGGCCGAGATTTTGAGCATCTTATTCTTCTTTTCTTTTGGTCGACATTTCAGCTGGGAAGGTAGTTTATCACAGCTTAATGAAGCTGTGATTTTATGTTCTATTTCATTATGTTCATAGCTTGTTTATTCACATAAAAGATCCTTTTAATTTGGGTTTGTTTTTCATCGTAAAACACCATAAAGAACATGAAATTTTCAGCTTTAAAATCGGTTTTAAAGGCTACATATCCGCTGCGTTTTCTGAAAGTTTAAATGGTTAAACATGGATTTTGTGTTCTAGCAAACCCATCAATTATAATGTTTATACTATAGTTTGAAAAGGGTTTAAATGTAAAATGGTAAGAAATGCAGAAAATTTCATAAGTATGACCCATTCGCATGAATGGACCTTTAGTATGGACTTATCATACGAATGGGAGCCATGCATACGAACGGACCATAAGTATAGACCATTCAACCGAATGGCCCATACGATTGACCCAGTCGGATGTTTAATAGTGAACGAATGGGTAAGTCGCATGACTAAACTCCATTCGAATGACTGAATGAGACGACTGAATGGGGCGACTGAATCAATCACACGACTGAGGCACATTCGCCCGAATGAAACGTGCGTATGAGCCCAGTCGTACGATTGAATTTAGGGTTAGTATAAATAGAGAGTGAGTCGGTCGCAGAGACTCACCACTCTCAAAGTTACCCTAAATCGCATGACTAACGTTACGCTGCCCGAATTTCGTTTGATCACTATAAACCCTCGATTCTCACATACTGACTATTTGCATTGACTCTACAGGTAATTTGCGGTGCAGAAACATTATCAAATCATTCAATTTGACTCTAAATCTGGACAATCGGATTTGTTAGAAAAACCGTGTCTTGTGTGGCAAAATAACCTAACTAAACGACGTAAACAAATGAAATTAAAGGTTTTATGTGTTAAACGAAGGAATTACGAGTCTAAGGAACCAGAACACGAAGCTTAAAACTCAAAATTGGTGAAAAATTGAATTTGAATTGAGCGGAAAGAAAGACATGCCAATGGACAGGTTGATGAGCTTTAGTCGCACGACTGAAGAGTACGAATAGCGTAACCGCACGACTGAATTATGCGTATGAGTTCAGACACACGACTGGTGTAACCGCATGAGGCTACATATGCATGAGTCCTATCGCACACTCAGTAGTACGTATGGAGTCATTCACACAACTGAATCCCAGTCGCACCGCCTCATTCGCATGACAGAAAAAAATTGTGTTCAAGTCCGAGTGTTTCATGACATTCTTAACCAATGGGTACTAATGTTTACTTTCCTTGTGTACCAGATGGCCAGCCATGGACTATGAGTACGAAGCACAATATTTGTGCTCCTCTGGATCTCACATCCAGAAATGCTTCAGACTTCTTGGGCATTATAACCTTCCTCAGGAGATCGAGGATTGCACACGCTATATCTGCTCCATGTACACCTTATCGGTCTATTCAGCAGGCCTTCTGGGAAGGTGCGGTTGTTGATCGATCCTCTGAGCCTCACTGTATCAGAGGTACTATCTTTGGAGAGGCTATAGCTATCACAGAGGAGGATCTAAGGACCGTGTTACAGTTGGGGGACGATGCTGACTGTCCTACTAAATTACACCCCCTTACTGTCAGAGGATGTTTTCTTCGAGCCAAGTACGCTGGGGACATCAATGTTGGGGTGCTCAACAAGAGCAACCTCTGTCCCCAGCTCAAGTACCTTGCTCACATATTGTTGAAATGCATAGCATCCAAAAAGGGAGGCTTTGATGAGTTGTCTGACCAGATCCAGAATGCTTTTGTTGCGTTGGTGCTGAACCATCCGTTCAGCTTCTCTAAGATGATCTTCGCCTACTTGGTGGAGAACATTAAGGGGAAAGGGAAGGAGGGCTTCTGCATGTACCCCCGATTTATGCAAATGATCATAGACTAGAAGCTCCCCTCCCTGCCAAAGGAGAAGGATGATGCTGTAGTGCTTGAGGTGATGGATGATACCACCTTGGGCCGGATGAAGGTATACAGGGAAAAGCAGGTGAAACCCCCTGTCAGGAGATTGTTTGGGCATCTGGCCCGTGAAAACTATGTGGTGCTAGCTAGGAGGAAGTGGCGCCACGTCGACAGTGATTCTAATGTTGAGTAGATTGCTCTACCCGCCGATGACGCTGATGATGATGACGGCGGGGATGCTGGAGATGACATGCCCATTCCACATAGGGGCGCAACTACAGACGTTATACCTCCAGTATCTGCCCCCATGGGAGATATAGCTGAGTCAGCCGGGTTCCACCAAGACTTTATACCTGGTGAGGAGGAAGAAGAGTCAGACGAGGAGCCACTGACTAGGACTGTGGGAAGCAAGGTTGTTCCCACAGAGTATGGACTTCGGGCGGTTGGTGTACACCCCAGGGATTCGGGAGAGACGACTACAGATCCCAGCTATGCTCCTGAGTCTACTAGCCGTGTTCTAGGGGTAGCATCCACCTCGACTGGATCGAGGAAGAAACGGATGGCTCAGCCCCACGGCCAGAAGAAGAAGAGGAGAAGACTGACCTTCCTCTCCACCACAGCCACTACATCTACGATCACCACTACCCCTTCTACAGCCACACCATCCACCACCACAGCCACCACAACAACCACCACCACACCTCCCACCACTGAACATATGCGAACCACCACCATATCATTCACTCCTACATCACCTCCACTATCTCACAGACCCAACCCCATTTTCACCACAGCCACCACCACCACTATTAGCCGCCAAGCAAGACCCTCATCTCATCCCACACATGTATATGGATCTCATCTACCTCAATTTGGGGTAGAGGAACAGCTTTCAGCACTAAACCATATGGTGATGCGACTGTTCGCTGCTGATGAAGAGAAGACTGCGCAGATCCGACAGCTTGCAGATCTCACAGCTACGCAGTCACACTAGATCTCGGAGCAGGCTCGACTGATCGAGGAGCAGGCCCAACAAATGGCTTCTCAGAGCCACGAGATCACCCAACTCCAAGAGCATAGAGTCACTTCTGCTAAGAAGATTGAGGAGTTGGAGAATGCTAAGAAGACCATCATACTCAAACTTAAGAGATCTAAAGATGAGCCTCTGAAGATTAAAGAGGGAGATGGTGATGATGGTGATGATGATGATGAAGATGATGATGATGAGACTGAGGATGATAAGGGGATTGAGGACGAGAGGACAGAGGAGAGGAATGAGGATGATGATGAAGAAGGAGGTGATGCAGCTGCATCTACCTCTGCTCAAGGTCAAGAAAGGAGGTCTAAGAAGAATCAAGACCATCAAGCTTTCTCCTCTGCTCCACCAAGTGAAGACCCAGTAATCCAAGACAAAAGTAATAATTAGATGTCTATGTATTTGATTACTTTTGTATTTGAATCATGTATTTAGACTTATGTATTTAATGGTTATGTTAAGATTAATGCTTTTCTGTTTTGATTATTAGCTAATGGTTGATGTACTACATGTTTATATCAAACAGATCCAAACTATCAGAGGGAGAGTTCGATGTTGCTCCCCTTCAGCAGATCAAGACTTAGCTAACTATGATTCTTGATCTGTAAGGGATCGTCAGAAGGTCGGTGAGTTATACCCCTGAAGAAGGGGAAATAATTCATGATCTATCAAATGAGCAACTAGGTGAGATCTTCAAGCTAAATCCAGATGAGATTGTAAAGGATGCTCCAACGTGCGACTCGACAAGTAAAGAAGAGCTCAACGACGTTGATGAAATAGAGATAGAAGATGTCACTGCAAAGCACTACCCTAAGTATGCTAACAATGAGGGAAATGTTGTCCCCAATCTGGGTGATTCCCTTGTCAGTGATATGTTTGAGGTGTAAGACAAAATGGAGCAGGAGTCTGAGAAGACTGAAGAAACGGCCCAAGCCTCAAATAATGATGTTGATATCCGAAAGGCTGAGTGGGCTGCATGTTTTGAAGAAGTTAGAGCCCAACGAGCTGCACCTAAACATGACGCCTACACCAAACTCTACAGAGTCAAGAAACATAATAAGGTGTCAGGCAGGATTATAGCATGGGCATATTTTGATGACCTTAATGTTTATGCAGTTAAGAGGGAGAAGGGCATAGAGTATTTTAGATTTCCACGTGATCTAAAGACTCTACTAGGTTTTGAGCTCAACCAGCTAGCCAAACTGAAGCTGTTTTATGCTGACACGAGAAAGATGTCAGGCTGGTTTGAGGCTGCCCTAAGAAAAGAGTACCACACCAGGTGGGTTAACTTCAGACCCCAACAGCCTACAAGATACATCAGAAGATCTGAAGTTGATGCCATTACTGGAAAGCCAAAGATAGTGTTGAAGTGGAGTCCTCCGCGCACGATGTCAAGAATCCCACTCAGGGAAATGCCACAGGACTTCACTCCACACTTTAAGTTGTGGTACTACGATTGGAGGACAGGAGAAGCAGTCATAGTCCTAAACAAAGAGGGCTAAATAGATACCATCAGGGTATTTGACCCAATGTGGCTCAACAACTTGTCAGCAAATGATGTCTACACTTTGTACAAGTGGCCACTGTTCTATGATACACAGGACATAGCACAAGCCCTCCAGTTCCAAATTATTATAAGACTCTGTTTTGCATTTGAGATTCATGCAGGAGTTACAAAAGAGGATAAGTACAAGAAGTTTAAGGAGGTAATGAACACAACAACACATTAGAGAGATCTAGGTCCAAGGGGGAGTTTGTTGGTACATATATGTCCCTAGATCATGTTATGAATGTAATAGATCTTGTTTGTCTAATTCTGATGTAATGATTCGAATGATAACGAAATGTTATTGATTGTCTGGTATTTATAACATTTAATATTTCATTAATGAGTCGATGTTGAATTGCTTAATTAGGTTTGTGACTGTTTGAAGTGTCATGCATAATGTTATAATGTTAAATACACTCAAACTTGGTGAAGTGAAGTTCTCATGCGTCCGACTGGACCATGCGTCCCAACATTGATCATGCGTCCGAATGGCCATGCGACTAAGTGTCCAT
This sequence comes from Flaveria trinervia, assembly GCA_025506515.1. Taxonomy (NCBI): domain Eukaryota; kingdom Viridiplantae; phylum Streptophyta; class Magnoliopsida; order Asterales; family Asteraceae; genus Flaveria; species Flaveria trinervia. The sequence goes on from CM046456.1 coordinate 37,130,208, forward strand.
GCGCCTAAATAGTCCATACGCATGAATAACTTCGTAAAAATGACTCAGTCGCACGACTGAACACTCAGTCGTGCGGATGAATCAACCGTATGGTTCAATCGCACGACTGAATCATACTAATAGTTCAGTCGCACGAAATGAACAATACTAACCTATAAATACAACCCAATTCGTGGAAAAACGAGAGAATTGATTCTATTTTCGATTCCAGACGTACCCTAGCCGTCCAGAAACCTCCAAGTTGATACTCCAAGTTCATAGAACGCTGTAGATCGATTCTTAATCGATTCTAAACGTTTGATTCAATACTTTATTGATTCTATGTGCGTTCTCACTGATTGGATCACCAATCAAATAGGATCCCGCACTATTTGGTTTGGTTTACACGTTAATCATTAGGTATTTTGTTCAAATAACAGGTCCTGACACCTTTGGGAAGATCTACAAGTTTCCATACTTCTTGCTTCTTGAACTGCGACAATTCTTCGTGCATTGCTTCAATCCAGCAATTGTCTTGAAAAGCCTCTTTGATGTTTTTAGGTACAGTTTGACAAAGAAAACATGAGAACAAACATATGTTTGCAATACTTGACTTTCTTCTTGTCACCGTTTCATTGACTTCACCAATAATGCTTTCTATTGGATGAGTCTTGTGTATTCTGGTGGTCGAAATTAAGTCACGAGCAATTATTACATCAATATTGGAGACATTCAGATCATCATGGTGAGAGGCACCTTTATATTGTGCTGCTAGAGAATTATGAAAATAATCAGATTCTGTTTTTATGACTGCTTCAACACTAGGAGCACTTTGATTGCTTCCATCATTTGATGTTCTTTCTGTTTCAACTAGAGGAGTAGCTTGATCTTGATTTCTGAGCTCAGTTGATGGGTATCTGAATGTGATAGTAACAAACTGGGAATAACTTCATTTGAAACACTTTGATTTTGAGATGGTTGTCTAACAAGATCAGCTTGTAGTGGAACATCTTTATTTAGTTGTTCAAAAGAGTTGGAGGAACCATTGGAAAGTCATTTCTTCTTTCTTCTCCTCAATAAGTTCAGCTGCAGGTATATTTCCTACATCAAACAAATGAAATTGATCAAAAGATTTTTTAAATGAGTCAATATCAAACAACCAGTCAAGACCATTTGTACATTTGGAAAATGAATGTTCCTTGAATTGGACATTTTTTGATTCATTAATAACGTGTAATCTAGGATTAAACACTCTATAAGCCTTTGAAATGAAAGAATAACCTATAAAGAATCCTTCATCAGAATTAGATGAAAATTTTCCCAAATAGTCTCTGGTGTTTAATAGTGAGACAGGACTACCAAATGACTTGAAAAATCCAATAAATGGTTTTTTGTGAAACAATAGTTCATAAGGAGTCATGTTGTTTTCTTTTACAATTAGAGTTCTATTTTGCACAAAGCACGATGTGTTAATTGCTTCTGCCCAGAAGGTAATGGTCAGTTTAGCATCGGCTAGCAATGTTCTTGCTGCTTTAGTAAGTGTTCTATTTCTCCTTTCAGCTATCCCATTTTGTTGAGGAGTTCTAGCTGCACTGAATTGATGAGCAATGCCTTTGGTTGCATAAAAAGAACTCATATCTTCATTTTTAAACTCTGTTCCATTATCACTTCTTATTGTTTTGACCTTATGATCAAGTTGGTTTTCAATTTTTGTGACAAAATCTTTTATTATTTGGGATGCTTCATTTTTATGAAGTAAGAAGAAAACCCATATAAATCTTCAAAAGTCATCAATGATAACCAAACAATACTGTTTCTTTCCAATAATCATAACATGAGTTGGTCCAAAAATATCCATATGAAGTAGCTTCAATGGAGTATTGTTTGTGTTGATACATTATGTCCCTAGTTTATGTTCGTAATGTAAAAGTCTTTCATTTCTTACACATGTGTAACGTAATAGCCAATGAAATATGATATGCTTTTGACGTTTATTTGTATTTGAATATTTCATATTATTATTGTATTTGATATAATTCACATATATGAACATTATATATAGGTTTGAGGTTGTTGTATATGGTTCTAAGTCAATAATGATTAAAAAATGTGTTCAACCTAGTCGGGTGATTATTCATCCAATTGGACCATACTTATGGACCATACGCACGAATGAATCATGCTTATGGACCACTGATCCAGTAGACTGGATCAGTCGTATGACTAATACATAAGATTGATTCAGTCGCATGACTAAACCTTCAGTCGTCCGTACAAATCAACCACATGAGTAAGTCGCACGACTGAACCGTGCTAATGATTCATTCATACGAATGAAAACTACAAACCTATAAATACCACATAATTCGTGGAAAAATTAGACTTTTGAAGAGACTTCGAATATTTACAAACCCTAGCCGTCCAAAGCGTCCTAAACAGCCAATCCAACTTCAAAGTTCATTCCTTATCGATTTCTAATCAATTCTTAACGTTTGTTTCATCCTTAGATCGATCAGGTTGTCATTCTCACTAATTGGATCGCCAATCAAATAGGATTTCGCACTATTTGATCTGGTCTCACGCAGAATCCGTTAGTACTCCGTACAAAACGGGGTCCTAACAACTGGTATCAGAGCCTTGGCTCATGATTTTGCGTGGATTCAATTGGTTTTGGTGTTAAAATCAACATTTTCATTCAAAAGAGTCACGTTTTTGCTTCAAAAAGTGTTTTTGACGTTTGCATGTGTTAAAGTTTTGATTGTTCATCAAATGGTAGATTAGGGTTTCGGGAAAAATTCGTATTTTTTGAAAAAGTATTCAAAATATTCGATTTTCAAACACAGCAGCCTTCAGTCTCACAATTGGACCATTCATACGACTGAGCCCATTCGTATACACTCATTCTTATGACTAAAATCAGTTGTGTCTCTCATTTACATGGCTAAGCAACTCGAGTCGGTTGATTACAATCTTCCTACTAATTTCCACGACTGAATCCAATCGCACGATTGAATTCATTCGTATCTTTCATTTGCACGAGTGGCATTCGTATAGATCATTCACACAAGTGAATATGTCCTATTCTAAGTTTACCAAGTTTAAAACAATGGAAGACCAGTTTGCTGCATTCACTACTGGAAAGGACTCTCGTGTCTAGAATCTTCTACTTCTGGAAAATAAGATTGGAAACCACAACAAACGGCCACAGCTGTTAAGTTTGGATGATTACCCACAGTGGAAATTGTGGTTTGAAATCTACTTGAATGGAGTTGACCCAAACCTTTGGACATCCATTGAGACTGGTTACACGGTACTAGTTAGTGATAATGGACTTAAACTAACTTTGGGAGGAATGAGTGAGTCCTAGAAGACTCTACATAATACTGAAAAGAAAGCATATGCCTTGTTGACTCAGTGTATACCTAAGGACATATTTCATCAGTTTTCTGAGAACAAGCAGTAAGAAATTATGGGAGGCCTTGGAAAAGAGATACGAAGGTAATTCAACTCTGAAGACACTAAAGGCTAAAGCTCTTAAGAAGGAATTTGACAATTTTTCTTCGATTGGGAATGAGAGCTTGGATGATATCATTGATCGATTCTATCATCTAATGAGTGAGTTGCACACTCATGGCCTGACCACATCCATGGAAGATAAAGTCTGTAGCTTTGCTCATGGTCTGCCAGACAAATGGGATTCATTTGTGTCTAATCTGAGGCAAAACAACACTCTTTCTACTTTAGACATAAATGATTTCATTTTGAAGTTAAGGGAGGAAGAACTACGTATGAAATACAAGTCAAAGAAAAGATCCTATGTTTAGAATCATTCTCTATACAATTCAGTTCCAACTTCGGCTACTTCAGGTGCACCGCTACAAACAACATTGCGTCTATCTCTTCTACTCCTTCTTATGCTCCTTCCGATACAGTGCATTAGGAAACGTAACGTCAGGGTCATCTGGAACCCAATACATAGTTCCCGAGGAAAATACTACCAAGTTGAAGACCGAGAATCTCGGAAACGTCACCATGGAAGTTGCCAAAGAGCACATGGATCTTCTAGCTGTTGTTGTTCAATCCTATGATGGATTAGTTGCTGGTAACATTGGAAACTGTCATCTTGCTGACGAGGACTACGAGTAAGTAGATGAAACAGAGCTAGAACGCATGGATATTATGTGGGCCTTGGCTAGTGCTGTTAGAAGAGCCAAGAAGTTGGTGAAAAAGACGAGACAATATTTGGTTGCCACTAAAGATACAACATTTGGATTTGACAAAACCAAAGTCACGTACTTCAATTGTGGTGAAAAGGGGCACTACAAACGTGAGTGCGTAAAGCCAAAGAAGACTGGAAATGGAAATCCTTTTCCTACATTCAACCGACAAGACAAGGATAAGATTGGAGCTTCGTCTTCAGTAAAGATTCTAAGGATTTGGTTGGTCAAGTTGATGAAGGACAAGACTAGTCCTTCTGATTCATTTCTTAGGGTGAATCAAATATTGCCTTGGTTGATGCATTGGATGATGGATCTTCAAGTGTAGGAGACATCAGCTGAGCATCCATTGTCAGATATTGAAGAAGCTGTGGATGTTGTTGATCATTTGGTTGAAGAAGAGCCCAGTGTGACAAACTCAGAATCTCCAATCACCAAAGAGTCTGACACTGCCTTGATGGCTGATTCGTCTAGTTCTACACATGTATGTTCTAGAGATGAATTATTCGAAAAACATGCATGTACTAAATATGAAAAATTTAGGGAAAACATTGATTTAAAATTTTCTAGGTTATTAGAATATGATGATAATCTAGTAAATGATTTACAACTCTACACTGAAGCAAATCATGTTTTAAAACAAAATTAGTGTAGCTTCAAAGAAAAGATAGAACTTTTGGGGAAACAACTAAGGGAAACCGAGGTTGTTGCCCTAAATCAATCAAATGACATCAAGTTCTGTTTAAATTCTTTGGAGGAAACGCAAAAAAGAAAAGGCATTTTGGCAAGTCGAAGTTAATTCATTAAAACAAAAACTTCATAGTTTGACAAGTTCTTCTCACACTGTTCAGAACCTAGTGAAAGAACGGAATATCGGGGAAGGTTTGGGTTATAAGGTAGTACCAACACCACATGACATCCTTTTGAACACTAAATGTAGACCAACTAATAATAACCCTGTAAAGGATCATGTGGTGTCTACTCCTCTGGTTAGTGATCCTGATTCTATGGGTAAACCTATGAAATCTGTCACTAAACAAAAGATTCTACTTTGGGATCAACAGATAAGATAGCTGTTAAGGATTTGGGTGATAAAATGAAAAGGTTAAATTAGAGTCAGGTTCACAAACGTCTATTGTTTCAGAATCTAAGAGGTCTAATCCAATGAATCTTAAACGTGTTAATTATCAAAATCCAAATAAAATGAAAATGAAAGATGTTCAAAATGTCAAAACAATTAAGTTTGTTAAAGAAGGTGAAAGATCTAAAAAGAAAGAGTCTTCACCCAACCAGACATATTTCAAACCCTGACCAAACTCAACACCACATCAAAACTTTTCTCAAACTGTTAAAGGGATATCCTACTACAGTTGTGGAAAACGAGGACATATCTCTCCAAATTGACCTTATTACCAGACACCTAAAAAGAAAATTGAACTTTTTGATGAAAAACCAAGTTTTTCTAAAATCAGATCTAATAGTCCTCCTAAGGTTACACCGAAGATTATTAGTGAACCTAAAGTTCAAACCATAAGCTAGTCGTCTGTTTCCCACAAATAGGCCTTACACAAAACTGGTTTGTGGAAGGAAAAATCAAGTATTATGTCTCATAGTGAGGACAAGAAGAAGAAAGATATGCCCTCATCCTCTGAAAGACAGTGGTTTGAGTTCATGATGTGTGATACCTCTGGCACACCCAAGCCAGTTAAGGCTTGGGTACCAAACCTGAACTAATTAATTCCTTTGTATGTCTAGGGTGTCCGCTACAACGCTATCACTAATACCTAGATTAGTGATAGTGGGGTGTCCAGGCACATGATCGGGAATTCGTCTCTCCTTTTCATCGTCAAGCAAATTAAAGGGGGAAACGTATCATTCGCTAGGAATAAAGGAGGTTACATCACTGCTCAAGCTGAAATGGGAAATAAGAAAGTAAAGTTTGACAAAGTCAACTACGTTCAACAACTGCAAAACAACTTGCTTTCTGTCTCCTAAATCTGTGATAAGGGATTCAAGTTTGTGTTTGACAATAAGAAGTGCTACATGTTAAAGAAGGAGTATGTTGTCAAGTAGGATAAAATTCTAATATCAGCTTTAAGATATAACGATCTGTATGTCTTGGATCTATCAAAAGCCTCCACAACTGAGTCTACTATCCAGTGCTTATTTTTTATTCGTGGTCCGCCAAAATTTTCTTATTTTTTATATTTTTTATTTTATTTTCCTGTCTTTATAAATCCAAAAACACAAAAACATTTTCGGTTTTAGAATCTTAGGGGGAGAATAGTTTAGTTTCAGTTTTTATTTAATTCAGCATATAATTACTTAGAAAAAACAAGGGCAGGTAGATAAGCTGAAAGCAAAGAAATCAAATTTGTGATATTGATTCAAAAATTATGGAAAATGATATTACACAGGGAACTAATTGTTTGGGACATCAAAAGGATTGAAATGGTCAAAATGCTATATTCAAATTACAAGTCTAAGAAGTCTAAGAAAAATAAAGGATAAATGATAGTGAACTAGTTGTTTCAACATAATATAGAGAATTTGATTCCTTTGCTAGTTCATTATATGATGTGTTGGTAGATTCAACATAATAGACTAGTAGACCTCATTGGTGAATCAAATTCAAACTAATTTGTTCAACTTGTTGTGGATTCTCATCTTATCCCTGGTTAACACAATCAATGCATTTCCAATAAGGGGTGACAAGCAAAATAAACGCCACAAATGTGTGTGGATGACCATAAAAATGAGCAAAGCACAAGGAAAAACTGCTAAGTGCAATCAAGCTAACGATTAATGTTGTTGGTGCGTTATGTACAAAAGAAAAACAAATGCTCTAACAAGAAGATAGGTTGTGTGCCTTTCTGCTATGCAATGGCACTAACCTGAGGATAAGTATAACCTAAATATTCTAGAATTCATTGTTGTTTGCTACTCTCTGTTGTGCGATGGCACTGACCTGAGGCTTGGCATCTCTTTGAATGCTCTTAGAATAGTTTCTTCTTGTCAAATACCCGTAGACCGCTCAAAAATCTCCTGAGGAATATTGATTACCATATAAGTGTGGGATCCATAAATGCTTGATGAAATAATATAACCTAAATTATCACCAATGTGAGTAAATAGTCCATGTATGGATTTAGGTGGACAAATATACTGACAATCATCGTGGCTGCAACTCTAGACAGTCAAAATCATTGTGTGCATCTTATAGCTCTGGTATGATTTCCTAAAAGTGCTATTGACTCTTGACAAGATCTCCAGTCTGTCTCCCTGAACGATGTGTACCCTTTGTTGTGGCACTATGAAAAGAGTTAGTTTGTGGGAGCTATAATCATATTCCCACTGAACTATAGGTTCCAATTTAGGACCTTCCACCATCTGTAGAAAGGCTGTGCCCTTCGTGGGATATCTATCCTTGTCTTCCTGTCTTCTCAATCTTAAATCTTCCTCAATCTTGGCTTTTGCTGTTAACTCAGCCAGATGAAGACTGTTGAAATGATTCTTGATGTGAGCAGCAGTTTCAGAGTTGGAGGGGTTAGAGAATGGTTTCTCGGCTAACTTAGCAATATCAAATCTGCTGGAGTGTAGCAAAGAGGTGACATTCAGCCTGTTAACTTCACCGTTCTCTCTTTCCACAACAAAGTTCTGAGTAGCTTCATCAAACCTCCACCGGAGTATATACTTTCTAGGCATAAGAGACTGACTATGGATCTTTTCCTCATTCTTTGTATCCAGTAGAGTCACTAGCTTCCTTCTTAGTTTTTTTTCTCTTCATAGTTTAATGATTTTGAGTTTATTCCTAGAAGTACTATAGCCTGGTCCAGTGTTCCTCTAGGTAGATCAAGAAATTGATCTCTTGTGAGGGAACATGAAGATCCATCCACATAAGTTAGCTTGATGGAGTCTTCCTCACAGGAGATATCGCTCAAGGTTGTGCAGTTGATGAGCCTATTCTTGATGCTTTTAAACTTTTCTAGAGACAGATGTTTGGAAGGCTAAAGGGATGGTTGAGAAGGTTGTGGGGTAGGATGTGGTGAGGTGGTTCGGATTAGTGTTTTGGGTTTAAGGACGGGTAGTTTTGGTGGTTGAGGTGAGGAAGTAGATGAAGGTAAAGGTGTGGGTTCAGGAGTGTAAGGTTCAGTTTTGATGGTGAAAGGAGAGGGAATTGGTTCAGGTTGGGGTTGAGTGGTTGGTATGAAGGTTATCCCTTGTACCTTTCGGTACATCTCTCTTCTTTTTCTCGGGAAAATGTCAGCGTTGATCTCACTAATAATTCGTTGGAGTGTACTTTCAGACATGGGACCCACCTGCCTTCCAGAGAAGCCGTGAGCCCAGAGATAGTCTTTCATCCAGGCCTTGTCACCTATCTTCCTAGTTGCAGATGCCCTTGCTTCTTCTTCTTTCTTCTTTTTCTTCTTCAACTTTTCTCTTACAACTCTTTTACTTACTTTCTCCATTTGATCCTGCTCTTTGTTGATGAGCCAAAGCATCGTTTCATCATTGTGGGAGAAAGTTCTTGAACAAAGAAGCCTCTGGAGGTTAGGAAATATATCCTTTCCCTCCTGAGCTACGTGTCAGCTTCCTTTTGTTCCTTTTCCTTCTCTTCCTATAAGGCCAACCTTGTTGCTTCCTACTACAGCTTGGTTGCCTTTTCCAGTTTCACCAACTCCTCTAATGGTAGCAGGGGTGTTTCTTCATTGGCAGCTCTGAGCTAAATAAGCCGGTCAATGATCTCTTCTCTTTTTTTGTTGTCGACAACCTCCTATCCCTTTTCTTTTCAGCTTTTCAATCTTCTCCTCTTCCTGAATCTGTTCATATTCGTATTCCTTTGGTATCTTTTGAGGAACTTGACGTTGGTGGTTCTTGGACAGTGGATACTGATTGTGCGAGAGGTAGAGATGGTGTCTGGACAGGAGATTGATCCAAAAAGTCCTCACTGTTGACCTCAGATGCCATTTCAAGGATTTATCTGTGATGATCAGTTCCTCAGACAGTTTGAACAGTCCTTCCGCGGCTTCCATTTCAGCTTCGAAAGATTCAGCTTGTTCTTCCGAGGCTTTAACTTCAGCTTTGGAAATAAGAGGGAATGCAGATTCTATCCCAACTGTTTCAGTTGCTAGGCCATCAGTCCTTATTTTCCCTTCGAATTGAATCTCAGCTTCCATGTGAACCTTAGGTTGACCAACTTCTTCCACAATGGTAGAAGGTGTAGTAAGCCTCTGAAGCTCTTGAACTCCAACATAAATCATGGCAGCATCAAGACTTGGCTGATCACGAGTAGATCTGAACAAGAACTGAGAAAAGAAGCTGTACAGATCTCTAAATATCCTTGAATCAATTGTTAGTATGACTTGAGATGGCTCAGAAGAAGTTGTGATAGGAGCCGAGTATTTAGAAGTTGAAGATTGGCTCTGTGGGTCCTCATATGTTTGTCTCTGAACACTCTGCCCCTTTTTGGTAGCATCATCTTGAGAGGTAGATAAGCGGGAGGAAGAGGTCAAGGAGACCTGAATAGGTACATGCCTAACAGATCTCTCAATCTGTTTCTCAGCTAGTTGAGCCTTGAGATTGTCAATCTCAAGTTGCTGAGTGTCGGACCTTTCTTCTAAAGTCCTATCCTTGGATTCAAGATTTGAGACTTTAGATAGTAGGTCTGTAATGAATAGTTTCATGCTTCCCTCATCTTCTTTTGAAGAATCACGAGGAGATGAGGTAACATAGAGAGTATGTTCAGGCTCACCACTAGATGTGGCTTCTTGGCACCCTGTTTCCCTTGCTTAGTGATGTCTCTTGCAGAGTCATCAAAAGGCATGGTTGCCATAGATTCAGTCTCAGAGATGTTACCACTATCCATAAGGTCCATGGAGGCACCTTCTGTAGTGGCAGCTGAATCTGTATGAGTCCCTTCCACATCAGTGGGACTCACCTCAGTTATGGTTTTCTGATGGGGGCTAGAGATAAGAGGTCTCTCTAGGCTCTGCTGATCTTGGAGAGGGTGTTGTAGATCAACATCATTGCCGTGGAGAGATGTTATCTCTTCATCAGTTTTAAATAGAAGGTCAGTGAAAGATAAGGAGGTTAAACCTACTGATCCGGGACCTTGGTCAATGTCTACAGGCATTGAGCCTCTGATGGGGCTGTCCCTTATTGGCTGCTTAGGGGAGTGTAAAGACTCACTCTGAGGGCTTTTAGTTTGGGTAATGGGCTCATGGATTTGAGATTGAGGAGACTCAAGACCCATATTGAGGTGAATGGTGAAGGAAGGTGAGACCTCAGGCTGAGTGGGAGCCCAATGATCCACTCTAGGCTTTTTAGGTTGAACAAGAGGAGCTTGTTCAATCATAGTAGATTGAAAAAGTATTCGTTTGGGGCGTCTTGTGTAGGTAATGGTGATGGGAGGAGAAGGTAGTGTTGGCATTGTGGTTGCAGTTGCTGGTGTGGGTTCATCACCTATGGGGTGAACAGGGATGTCACCAGGAGCGATGTGTTCATACTAGGAGGTAGAGAAGTGTACCTTCTGATGAAGTTGGTGGATAGCCTCTTAAAATTCTTGAAGATGGTTGGCCTCATGTAAGGGAGAGACAGAGTGGGTGCACAGACAAGGCAACTCTGCTCCAGCTCATAGTTAATAATGTGCTAAAGAAATATACATAAAGAATGTTTCCATCTGAAGATTTCCAATGAGATTGAGCAGCACAAATTTTGAGTAGTTGAAGCGCAGGCCTCTCACCAATCCATGAACTAGTCACCCTAGTTAATATGGATTTGATCCCATCCCTCAGATTTGTTTGACAAGCAGTGAAGCACAATGTGTAGGAGGAACTTCCAGTTATAGGAGAGGTTGTATTTGTAGACAGTCGACCTGCTCACATCTCCAACATATCCCATGAGGATGTATGTGTTGTCTAAATCTGCCTTGGGGAACTCAGTAGGGGCACCATCATCATGAAGCTCCTGATGCTCCCTGATGAGTTGTTAAGAGATGACCAACTCTTGGCCAAAAATGTAGGATCGTAGTACACGAACCCTATTTAGGGTTTTGACCTGACTGTTTCCACAAATTCAGTCATGTGGTTGAGGTAAACTGTGGGATTAACAGTCAAGGTTGTGTAGTACGATGATAGGGTGAGGAAGGAGATTATTTCAGAGAAGTCAGCTTCTCTTCAAGAATCAAGAAGTGCGATTTGGTTGTGTTGACGATTTAGGGCCATTGTAAAAGTGAAGGTAAAGCAGTTTGAGTGTAGGTAAATTTGGAAGCAGGGAAACTTTTAGGGCTATAAAATTTATGGTAAGAAGATGAGGGTGAACAGCCAAGATTATTTAAAAGAGGGTGGAATGGCGGTAAAGTGTTAGGATAAGGTGAAATGACGGCTTAGTGGATTAAGTGACAAGGGTGGTAGGGTTAAATTCAGTTAAATAACCCGACATCATTAACAAATCTTTGCTTTTTACAGTGTGGCGCCCAACAAATTTCCGTTACACAGTGAAATTTCTCTTCCGAATATAAAACATTTCCGAAGTAGTTCGTCTTCCAAAGGCAATTCCTATTTCCGAAGGTAAATTTTACTTTCGAGAGTAGAGATTGCTTTTCGAAGGGAGAGATTTTGTAAGCTTCGGAAGTAGATCTCATATGAAATCAATCGCTTCTTCCGAGACTAAAAACCCTTCCGAGAATAAAATTATCCTTGGAGAAAATTTTCTTCGGAAGACATGAAGATAACTTCCGAGGGTTAATTTCTCTTCGGAAGAAATTTATAATTAGAAAATTTCAGGGAGATCTTTTGTAACAGGGCTTAATTTGTATTGACACATTAAAAGGTTTTCAAAAGAGGTAATCTAATCAATGTTTATCTTCCCAATAGTTGTTATAAGATACTTAAATTTAATCAAAAGCTTTGGTGAACAGATCAGCATATTATTCATTTGAATCAACTTTGATTAGTTTAATTAGGTTCTTTTCATGAATATCTCTAATGAAATGGTACCTGATATCAATATGCTTTGTCTTCGAGTGCTTCACCGGATTTTCAGTAATGGATATAGCACTGTTGTTGTCAATATGGATAGGAGTACTCATAAAGTTGAATCCGTAGTCCAACTGATTTTGAATCTACAATAGCTGAGCACAACAACTAGCAGCAGCAATATATTCGGCTTCAGCAGTTGATGTAGAGACACATGATTTTTTCTTGCATTGCCATGAAATGATCCTTCACCAAGAAATTGACATCCTCCTGATGTTGATTTTTTGTTAATGTTGCAGCCACCATAGTCACTGTCAGAGTATCCATAGAGATGAAAATCATTGTTTCTAGGATACCAGAGACCTAGTTTAGATGATCCTTTGAGGTATCTGATGATTCTCTTTGCAGCAGCTAGGTGAGACACCTTTGGAGCAGCCTGATATCTTGCATAGATGCAAGTTTCAAACATAATATCAGGTCTACTAGTTGTAAGATACATCAAAGAACCAATAATCGCCCTATACTGATGTTGATCAGTATCCTCCCCCTTAAGGTCAGGACAAATATTATGGTTTCTGGGTATGGGCGTCTTGGCTGGCTTGCAATCCTTCTTCTCAATCTTTCTAAGATGTCATTGACATACTTAGATTGATTGATGAAGAAGCCTTCCTTCAATTGTTTCACCTGAATTCCAAGGAAAAAGTTCATTTTTCCTATGGAACTCATCTCAAACTTCTTCTTCATAATGCTTTCAAAGTACTTGCATATTTGGTCATTTGAAGAGCCAAATATGATGTCATCAACATAGACTTGAACAAGCAAAATGTCCTTACCAGAGTTCCTTATGAATAAAGTCTTGTCAATGGTTCCTCTGGTGTAGCCATTCTTAAGGAGAAACTAAGACAAAGTCTCATACCACAGCCTTGGTGCTTAGTGCAGCCCATATAGTGCTTTATCCAATTTGCACACATAGTGAGGATGGTGTGGGTCATCAAATCCTGCAGGTTGTCACACATACACTTCCCTATCTATATCCCCACATCAAGCTGGTAGATAGTAAAGTTCTTAGAAGCAGCATAAGCAAGGAAGATCCTAATGCCTCAATTCTTGCAACAGGTGCACATCATCAGTATAATCAATTCCTTCCTCTTGAGTGTATCCTTGAACTACCAATCTTCCCTTGTTTTTGATGATCAAGCCTCTATCATCTCTCTTGTTCCTGAAAATCCATTTAGTGCTTATTGGTACTTGACCAGATGGTAATGGAATAGGTTCAAACCTTCTTTCTCTTGAATTGAAGCAGCTCCTCTTGCATCGATTCAAGCCAGCTACTATCTTTCAAGGCATCTTCTACCTTCTTGGGTTCCATCTAGGATAAGGATCATGAGTACAAGCAGACATTCCCATGATGAGTCTGCCCTCTTGTTCTCACACCTGCTGAGACATCCCCAATGATGTTCTCAGCTAGATGAGTGTTATGAATCCTAAGGCGGGGAATCACTTCCAGTTGCAGAGATAGATCCAGGTTGGACATATTCTGCTCAGGAACTAGAGCACTTTCTCCGGATTTTGTTTCAAAGTCATTCAATGAGGACTGATTGAATGAATGAGAAACATCATCAATGGTTGGTTGTACAGTAGCATCAACAGTTGCCTGTTCCTTCAAGATGCGACATCCATCAGCTAGGTGTTGTGTTGGATCACCTGATGAGTTTTGAAGATCAACAGGTGATTCACTGGTTGAAGATTCACTATTCCTTGATATGGATATGCTCTCTGATCTGTGAATAGCGGAAGCTTGATTTGTTGTAGCTCTTGGAGAACTTGGAAGAGGTTAAGGGAGCTCAAATAGTTGATCAACATTAGTAGCAACATCATTTTGAGCACCTGTTCCAACTGAAACATTCTCACAAGAATGTTTAGAATAGTTTGGAAACAATTCTACATCAAAGATATGATCAAGGCCATTCCCCTTAACACAAGGAGTGTGCTCATTAACAACTATATTGGATGACTCCTCAAATTGTTGGTTCTTAATGTTGTATACTCTGTAAGCTTTGGAGCTAGAGGAGTATCCAACAAAGATAGCATCATCCGACTTTTCAACAAATTTTGCTAAATTGTCCTTTATGTTAAGTATGGTACACCTGCTGCCAAAGGACCTCAAAAAGCCAATGAATGGTGGCCTCTTGTTCTATGTGGCTTAACTACAAGAACTCTATTCTGCACATAGCATGCAGTACTAACTTCCTCTGCCTAGAATGTTAGCGGTAGTTTGGAATCAGCTAACATAGTTCGAGCAGCCTCAATAAGTGTCCTGTTCCTCCTCTCAGCAACACCATTTTGTTGAGGAGTTCTGGGAGCACTATATTGTCTTGAAATCCTTTTTGAGTTACAGAATAAGTCAAGATCGAATTTCTTAACTCAGTCCCTTGATCATTTCTAATGATCTTAACCTTGTGATCAATTTGATTTTCTATTTTAAGAATAAAAGATTTTATTGTTTCAGCAGTTTCATCTTTAGTTCTTAAAAAGAATACCCATGTAAATCTTATATAATCATCAACTATCACAAGGCAGTATGATTTCCTTCCAATGCTCATTATACTTGTGGGATCAAAGAGATCCTTGTGCAATAAGTGTAATGGAGTAGTGATGAAGTTAACACATTTGGATTTATGGGAGGTCCTGTCTTGCTTCCCTTTCAGGCAATAGAAAAATTCCTTTTTAGGTAAACCATGTACCAAGTTATTTTTAGGTAATTTATTCATTATCTTAAAATTTACATGACACATACATTTATGCAAAAGTGTTGACTTATCACCATCAACTTTGGAAAGAAAGCATGATACTTCAACCATTGGGGAAGCATTGTTCATATCCAGCTTGTATATATCCCCTTTCCTGGGAGATCTAAGAAGCACCAATTTCGGAGGAATTGTCATCCTTGGTTTGTGGATAATGCACTCATGCTCTATGAAAAGCATCTGGTGTTTTTGATCACAAAACTAAGAAACAATTAACATATTGTGTTCAAGCTGTTTGACAAATTTAACTTTGTCAACTCTTAACTTACCATTGGATATACTCCCTCTGCCAGAAATATATCCTCTGGCCTCACCTCCAAATTAGACAAGACCTCCATCATAGTGTTAGATTGTGTTCAGGCTGTTTGACAAATTTGACTTTGTTAACTCTTAACTTACCATTGGATATACTCCTTCTGCCAGAAATATATCCTCCTCCCTCACCTCCAAATTGGACAAGACCTCCATCATAGTGTTGAAATTGTTGAAGGAGAGATCTGTTCCCTGTCATGTGCTTGGAGCATCCACTGTCCACAATCCAGACATTGTTGTTCTTGTCATATGGATGTCGCTGCACATAAGATGAGATTGTTAGTTTTGATTGGAAACCCAAGCCTTGTTGTTCTTAGGTTCTTCCAATGATAGTGACATAATTGAACCAAAAGTTAAGCATGGGGGTTCAATGGATGTCTTTGAAGAAGGGGTTTGGGCTGCAGCATCTTCCTTGATATTCCAGTCCAACCTTTGATTAATCATAGAGGATGAGCTTGTTGAAGCTTTTGCAGCTTGGCATTCTTGCGCAACTTCTTTCATTTCGGAAGAAACCTACACCATCTTTCTTCCGAGGTAGTCTTCTTCTGCGATGGTTTTAAGGGAGCTTTCTTGTTCTTCTGAACTTTAGTAGCTTTTGTTTCCGAAGCCATTTTCCCTTCGAAAGAAGGAGTTTCTTCCGAAGACAAACTCGCTTCAGAAACTAGCTTTCTCTTTTTCATTTATTGGACCATGTGATAAGGTCCAAATGAGAAACCTTCCTGTCTCCTTCTTTTCTAATATTATTTGCATAATGTGTGCTAGCATGATTGTAGTAACAATCTATAGCCATGTGGTTTTGCAGACGACACACGATGCATGTAATGTTAGTCTTTTGGGAGCTTGTAGGTTGCTATTTCTTAGTCTTTCTCTCTTGGTCAACAACCTTTCCCTTCAAGTTCTGATCCTATGGTAGGACAGAGTGCTGGTATTACAGTCCTTTCCTGAATCAGAAGTACTTATCACCTAGAATCCAGCTAAGATAAAGACACCTTTCTGTTTTAGGTCAATCTTCAGCCTAGACTCAGCCACTTTCTTGGTAGTTTTTCTAGCAGCTTTAGCTCTGCTTCTTCTGGCTTTGGTAGTTTGATCTTCACTAGGAGAGGTGGGTACATTTACTTGTTCCTTCCCTGTGGTGGCCACTATTGTTGTTTCATCCTTCAACTCTAGTGAAGAAGCGTCAGCAGTTGGAACCTCTTGCTCTTCAGTACCACATCTAGGTTGTCTTATTGACTCATAAGAATGTGGTGGAGCAATTTCATTGGTTCCCAACCCTCCTTTGTTCTGATAACAAAGTTTGGAGTGGGAGGATGATGCAAGAATAGCTTGGAAGTTTTGCTGAGAAATAGCATGCTTCTTGGCTTGAGTCTCAGCAGTGACAAGCTGGGTTTGAGCCTCAGACAATTTGGATATCAGATCCTTTATTTGAGTCTTGTAGTTGGTATGTTCATGTTTTAATAGGGACATAGTTTTCTCTAACTCCTCAATTTTCTTTTGATAGTCAGATTCAGCCCTTTTAAAATCATATTTGAAGATATTTAAAGACTCAATATCAGATCTAATTTCCATATTGTAATCTTGATATAATTTAACCTTAGCTATACAGGCAGGAGTACAGAGATGTTCATATACCTGGTTATCATCTGTTCTGGCCATGAGAGCTTGAGCAAGAGTCACATCCTCTACCATGAAGCTCTAATCAATTTCTTGAGCCATTGCAACTGTTTCAGTTGACTTTCCGGTGGGCTTTGAAGTTGAGGGATGTGTGGAGGCTTGTGGGGTTCCAGGATTGGTCTTGGGAGCCTTGCATTCCCTTGTAAAGTGACCAAGTTGGTTACAGTTGTAACATTTGGCCTTGGTCTTGTCAAACCCAAACTTGCTGATAGTTGGGTTTTGAGGGAATTGCCTTCCAGTTCTCTTAAAGAACTTCTTTGCTCTATAGGTTAAAAGAGCCATCTGTTGGACCATGTCCACATACTCTACATCATTTGGACTACAACACTCTAGATCATGAAAACAATATTGAAAGTCACCAGAGTGCCCACTTCCTGAGACAAAGGCACAGCTGTCCTGAAAGGAGTTGTGCTGAGCCTGTTGAGACCTTGGAGTCTTAGGAAAAGTGATGTAAGGTCTAGAAGAGCAAGATGGGTGTTGGTTGTATGTAAGGTATTGCTAAGGTTGTAGGGGTACTGAGCCTTCTGAAACCATTAAAGCATTGCTAGCCGGAAGACTCAGAGGTCTGCTTGTTTGGTGGCCCTTCTTAGTCTCCATCTCCAACCGGTATCCATCAAGGATTCCGTAGAGTTCAGTCATGATAAGAGTGTTCAAGTTCACTGTCCTCTTGATAGAGACACAGTAGAATGTCCACTCATTTGGAAGAGCACTCATGAATTTTCTTGTAAGATCTATGAGTTCAGGAGTGATCTTCACATACTGGAGTGAAGAAATAAGATCCATGTACCTGAAATACGGCTGGCTGAGGGTCGCTCCAGCATTATAAGTGAAGTTCTCAAACTGCTGCTTTAGTGAGTCCTTCTTGAGTCATTGGAGCTTGAATACATCTGAGCAAGTGCATCAAAAATTCTTTAGCAGACTTACAATGCTAAAACCCCACCATGATGGAGTTGGGTGTTAGGACCTGGTATTTGACAGAAATACCTAGAGATCACGTGTAAACCAGATCAAATAGTGCGGAATCCTATTTGATTGGCGATCCAATCACTGAGAACACACGAAGAATCAATCAAGGATTGAAACTAACGTTTGAAATCGATAAGGAATCGATCTAATGTGTTCTATGAACTTGGAGAACGATTTGGAAGGTTTCTGGACGGCTAGGGTTCGTCTGGAATCGTACTTGATCGAATGTCCTTGTTTTTCACGAATTGAGTTGTATTTATAGGTTGGCACTATTCAATCGTGCGACTGAACCATTAGTTTGGTTCAGTCGTGCGATTGAACCATGCGGTTGGTTCATTCGTGCGACTGAGTGTTCAGTCGTGCGACTGAGCCAATCTTATGTTACAGTCGTACGACTGATCAGTCTCCTGGTTCAGTCGTGCGACTGAGTCAATCGTGTGAAGTTCTTCATGCGTATGGTTCATTCGTATGAGCCATTCGCATGAGAACTTCATTAAGTTAAGTTTGAATGTTTTAATTAATTAATATAATATTATATGTAATCATTCAAGTAAACCTAAACCCAATCAATTCAGTCACGACTCATTAATGAACTATTAAACATTATAACCAACAGACTATCAATATCAGTTCATTAATCATACCAAACAAGAACTATTACATCACATATCATGATCTAGGAACAAACATGTATCAACAAACTCCCCCTTGGACCTAGATCTCTCTAATGTCTTGTTTTCTTCATTACCTCCTCATATTTCTTGTACTTGTCCTCTTGTGTGACTCCCGCGTGAATATCAAACGCGAAGCAAAGTCGTATAACATTTTGGAACTGGAGGGCTTGTACAATGTCTTGTGTGTCATAGAACAATGGTCACTTGTATAATGTATAGACATCATTACCAGACAAGTTGGTTAGCCACATTGGGTCGAATACCCTAATGGTATCCATTTGGTCCCCTTTGTTCAGAACTATGACAGCTTCAGCAGTTCTCCAATCATAGTACCACCATCTGAAGTGTGGAGTGAAGTCCTGTGGCATTTCCCCGAGAGGGATTCTAGACATAGTGCGCGGAGGACTCCACTTCAACACAATCTTTGGTTTTCCAGTAATGGCATCCATATCAGACCTTCTAATATACCTTGTAGGTTGTTGAGGTCTGAAGTTAATCCACCTGGTGTGGTACTCTTTCTTTAGGGCAGCCTCAAACCAGCCTGACATCTTTCTGGGGTCAGCATACAACAGCTTCAATTTGGCCAGCTGGTTGAGCTCAAATCCTGGTAGAGTCTTTAGATCATGTGGAAATCTAAAGTACTCTATGCCCTTTTCCCTCTTAACGGCATAAACGTTAAGATCATCAAAATATGCCCATGCTATAATCCTGCCTGACACCATAAGATGTTTCTTGACACTGTAGAACTTGGTGTAGGCATCCCTCTTCGGTGCAGCACGTTGGGGTCTGACTTCTTTAAAACATTCAGCCCACTCAGCCTTTCGAATGTATACGTCGTCATTTGAGGCTTGGGCTGTTCGTTCGGTCTTTCCTGCTTCTTTGGCTCCATCTTGTCTAGTACCTCAAACATATCATGACTAGGGACTCACCCAGATTGGGGACCATATTACCCTCGTTGTCAGCGTACTGAGGGTACTCTTCAGCAGCAATATCTTCAACCTCAACTTCATTAACGTCATGTAGTTTGTCGTCACTGGTTGAATCAACTGTTGGAGCATCCTTGACAATGTCATCAGGATTGAGTCTGAACATCTCTGCCAGTTTCTCGTTAGATAGGTCGTGAATTATTTCACCTTCTTCAGGGGTATAACTCACTGACCTTCTGACAATCCCTTGCAGATCAAGAATCATTGTGAGTTGAGACTTGATCTGTTGAAGGGGAGCAATATCAAACTCATCTCTGTGGTACTTTGGATCTGTTTGATTTACACATTTCACACTCAAGTCATTAGTAATTTATCAAACAAAATGCATTAACTTAATATAAACATTTAGTACATGGTTTTTCAATACAGAATACAAAAGTAAATAAATACATAAACATCTACTATTTACTTTTATCCTGAATGCTAGACTCTTCATGTGAAGGTGCAGAAGCAGAAGCTGACTGATCCTGTCTGTTCTTTGTTCTCTTCTCTTGCCCTGGAGCTGAGACAGATTCAGCTGCTTCTCCTTCTTCAGTGTCTTCATCTGCACACCACTCTTCGGTTTTCTCTTCATCAGTATCACTGTCATCATCATCATCATCATCATCATCTTCATTATCTCTGTCTCCATCCCTTATCTTTAGAGGTTCCTCCTTTGATCCTTTCAATGTTAGCAAAATGGTCCTCTTAGCTTTTTCCAACTCCTCTATTTGCTTACCTGCTGCGACACTTTGAGCTCGGAGTTGGTCCATCTGAGTGTTCTGGGCAGCCAATTGCTGGGCCTGCTCCTCAATTACTCGATCCTTCTCTGCAATTTTATGCGATTGTGCAGCAGTCAGGTCGGTAAGCTGGCGGATCTGAGTGGTCTTTTCCTCATCAGCCGCCAACAATCGCAACACCATTCTGTTTAAAGCTGACAACTGTTCCTCTACCCCGATTGGAGGTAGAGAAGATCTATAGGTATGTGAGGGGTAGGCTGAGGGCTCGGTTTGGTGGCTAGTGGTGGTGGTGGTGAATATCGGGTCAGGTCGGGATGATAGTGGTGGTGAGTGTGGGGTGAATGATGTAGTGGTGGCTGGGGTCTGTCTTGTGGTGGTCGGTATGGTGGTGTCAGTGGTTGCTGTGGGGGAAGGTATGGTGGTGGATGGTGTGTCTGAAGAGGTGGTAGTGGCGGAAGGTATGGTGGATGTGGTAGTGATAAAGGTTACCCTACGCTTCTTCTTTTTCTGGCCATGGGGTTGAGCCATCCGTTTTCTCCTCGTTCCCTTCGAGGTGGATGCTCCCCCTCTAATCCCGCCTGAGGACCCCGGAGCATAAGTTGGGTCAGCTTCTGTATCTCCGGAGCCTCTCGGTTGTTCACCAACAACTCTTAACCCATGTTCTGTGGGAACAACTTTCCTTCCCACAGTTCGGGTCAGTGGCTCCTCATCAGATTCATCCTCATCTTCCTCGTTAAGCACAAAATCTTGATGAAATCCTGCTGACTCAGTTACTTTAGCAGGTGAGACAGACACAGAGGGAACAGAGTCAGACATTGTGCCTCTGGATGGAATAGCATCATCCCCACTGTCATCCTCCTCTGAATCATCAGTAGGGAGGACAATTGGCTCCACGTCGGAGTCACTGTCCTCGTGACGCCATTGGCGTCTCCCCGGTGCCACATAACTTTCATCTGCTAAGTGGCCAATCATTCTTTTCACTTGGGGCTTAATCTGCTTTCCCCTATAAACTCTCATCCTACCCAGAGTAGAATCATCCATTATCTCTAAGGCCACTGCGTCATGACTCTCTTTGGGCAACTGTGGCAGCTTCTCGTTGAAGATGAGCTGTAAGAATCTGGGGTACATACAAAACCCCTCTTTTCCCTTTACCTCCAAATTCTCCACTAAGTAGGAGAATATCATGCTGGAAAAACTGAAGGGGTGGTTCAGAACCAGTGCCAGGTAGGCATTTTGAATCTGGTCTAAGAGGTCGTCAAACCCACCCCTCCTCGATGCAACACACTTGAGGATCACGTGTGCTAAGTACTTGTACTGGGGGCTCAGGTTGCTCTTGTTGAGCACACCTGAGTTGATATCCCCAGCGTACTTTATCCTCAGGAAGCATCCTCTCACTGTCAACGGATGTAGTTTAGTAGGATGATCAGCGTCATCCCCGAACTCCAGGACCCTCTGAATGTCGGCAGCAGAGATCTCAATATCATGGCCCAGTATAGAGCTCCTAATATAGTACGACTCACGAGAGCGGTCCACCAAGGCATTCTCCCAGAATGCCTGATGGAGTGATCTATAGGCGTGCAAGGCGTGGAGATAGCCTTATGAATCCGGGACCGTCTCAGAAAGGCTATAATGTCGGTAAACTCAGCCCCGTTCCTCGTGGTGTGATCCAAATGGGCACAGATGTTGTGCTTTGGATTTATAGACCACCTTTCTGCCATTTATCTGAAAACACACAAGACATAGAACCATTAGTACCTAAGACATGAAAACTTATGTTCTAAGTGTAAATTTGAAAGTCATTTTGATTCATTCGTGTGAATGAATCATGCGACTGAAGTCAGTCGCCTGTTTGAGACATGCGATTGAGTTCAATCGGCTGATGGAGACATGCGATTGAGTTCAATCGGCTGATGGAGATATGCGATTGAGTTCAATCGGCTGATTGAGGCATGCGATTGAGTTCAATCGGCTGATTGAGACATGCGATTGAGTTCAATCTGCCGACTGGACTCATTCGGGTGGTTCAGTCGGTCGAATGATCCAATCGTAAGGTTCAATCGTGCGATTGGAGTTCATTCGAACGACCAGTCGCTTGCCCCACTGTTCGATCGCCTGTGGGTCAAATCTTGACCAATCTAAGTCATTTAACAGTGTTTAATGGTTCATTCGCCTCGTCTACTTGTCACTAATAACCTATTAAACTCAATTTTAACATTTTGCTTCATTTACATAGGTGATTAGGTCATTTCACAGTTCAGTTCTTGATTCAATCCAGTGTCGCTATTGTAGGTCGGTAATGTGCTGATTTTGGTAGGATTCAAAGAGTAGTGTACCTGTAAAACGTCACTCGAATGTAAGAAACTTAACAGCAATGTATATCAGAATCTGTGGCAATTTTGACAGAGTAACGGTAAAGAACGCGATTCGGGTGCTATTGGGAGTGATGAGTGAGATGCGATCGACTGAGGCCTTTAAATACTGACCCTAATTTCATTCGGCCGACTGGCCTCATTCGCACGGTTCATTCGGGCGACTGAGGTCAGTCGTACGATTGGCCTAGTCAATCGCATTCAGTCGGCCGACTGAGTCTCAGTCGGTCGACTGACTCATTCGGTCTCCTTCATTCGCCTCTTTAGATGACCGACTGAGCCTCAGTCGGTCTCTGTTCATTCTTCCCTTCTATTCGGTCGAATGGATCATTTTCATGTCCATTCGGCCGATTGGAAGCCATTCGCATAGTTGGTCGATAACCATGATCCACTAGTGCGAATGGGTCACACTTTGTGAGTTTACAGTCATTTTGAACATTACTATTAAGACCCTTTTCACTTTTGATAATAACATTGTAAGCTCTTAACAATTCAGTCACTTCAGACGTGACCTTTTAAATTTTGAAAAACATGTGGCCAACTCAGACATGGCCCTTTTTAGGTAAGTTAATTCCCTTCTGATTTCCCTGATGTAGTCCGACAGACACAAAAATTAAAAGATAAGCATAGAAACTTAAACTAAACTACGCAACTAAAGTTTATTTTTTTTGGACTTTTTGTGAGAGATAAAACCCTAAGATGGAAATCTACGGAATTTGGTTTGGGAGTAGACAACTTCAAACTCGATTGATCATATCTGAACCAATTCAATTTTGGAATCATACAGGAACATCAAATCATTTGGGACTTGTTATTAAAACTTTTTGATGCTTAAATTCTCGGTGTTCATCCAGAGTCATTAGCAACTTAAGGGAATCATACTGAAACTCTTAGATTTTCACATTGATTTGGACTCTCGAGAATGTAGCCACTAAGATTGTCAGTATGTTTGTCCACTTAAATCCATACACAGACTTTTGACACAGACTGGTGACTGATTTAGGTTTAATTATTTCAACCAACATTTGTGGATTCCACACTTATATGGTAATCAACATTCCTCAGAGGTTTTTGAGCGGTCTACGGGTATTATTACAAGAAGAGACTATTCTTAGAGCTTTCAAAGAGAAGCCTGTCCTCAGGTCAGTGCCACCGCACATCAGAGAGGCGGCAAACAACAATGAATTCTAGAATATCTAGGTTATGCTTATCCTCAGGTCAGTGCCATCGCACAACAGAGAGGCACACAACCTATCTCCTTGTTAGAGCAGCTTATTTTATTTGACACCATATGCACCAACAACATAAGTCATTAGCTTTATTGCATTTTTCTTTCATTTTTTTCTTGCTTTGCTCTAATTATGGTCATCCGCACACTTTTGTGGCTCTTAAATGCTCAATACCCCTTATTGGAATATATTTGATTGTGTTAACCAGTGATAAGATGGAAGCCCACAGTCAGTTGAACAACTTAGTTTGATCTTGAGATCACCAATCAGGTCTAATTGTCTATTGTGTTGAATCTACCACAAATCATTTGTGGTCTAGCAGCCTCTAAGTCTACTTTCTTTGTGTCACCTTAGGAGTTGCCAGTTTTCTATCATCTTCCCTTTTTATATTGCTTAGATTACACAGACTTATACTTTGAACTTTTGCATCTTTTCAAACCTTAAATTTTAAAGTCCCTCTTGATTTGTTCCTGTGTACTATCATATTCCAAGGTATTGAATCGGTATCACAAACACAATCTACCTTATTTCAGCTAGTTACCCCTTCTCCCTCATATTTTTTTTATAATGTTAACTTGCTGACATATTCTCCCCCTAAAATACTAAAATCATTTCAGATTTAATTATATTTGGATTTTAATAGACAGCAAAATAACATGAGTTTAAATATAACAGACAAAAAGAAAAACAGAGAACATAAAATAAAATAAACTTTAACAAAACTACATCGGACTAGACATTATTCTCATCAGGAAATACCTCACTTTTCTTTTTAACGCCGTTGACCTCTAGCAAATATTGAAAACGTGGTTTATCAAAGGCTTTAGCATAGAGGTCAGCACGTTGAAAATCAGTATTAATTTTAACCACATCAATTAGGTTCTTTTCAAAACAGTCTCTTATGAAGTGATATTTAATGCCGATGTGTTTGGTCTTAGGATGTTGAACCGGATTTTTGGTTACTGCAATTGCAGCAGAGTTATCAACAAAAATAGGAGTAAATGAGAATTTTAAACCGTAGTCCCGCATTTGCTGTTGAATCCAAATGATTTGTGAACAGCAACTTGCAGCAGCAACATATTCGGCTTCACAGGTTGACAATGCAACCGATGTCTGCTTCTTACACTGCCATGTAACTAATCTTCTTCCAAAGAATTGACACCCCGCTGATGTAGACTTGTAGTTCATTTTGCAGCCTCCATAGCCCGAGTCACTATACGCTGTGAGCTCAAAATCGTCATCATGAGGATACCACAACCCCAGTGTGGGTGTACCCTTTAGATAGCGAAAAATCCTTTTGACCCCGATCAGATGATTGACCTTAGGTTTAGCCTGATATCTGGAACATAAACATGTAGCATACATGATATCAGGTCTTGAGGCAGTGAGATACATGAGGGATCCAATCATTCCTCGGTACATAGTGGCATCTACAAGATCTCCATTCTCATCAGGTGCTATATCATGATTCGTAGCAAGTGGAGTCCCAGCAGCAGAAGCGTTCTCCATGTCAAAGCGACTGAGAATGTCTCCTACATACTTGGTCTGATGTAGAAAGATCCCATTAGGTGTTTGATCCACCTGTAACCCGAGAAAGAACTTCATCTCCCCCATAGCACTCATCTCAAACTCTTTTTTCATCATTGCTTCAAACTCTTTGCATAACTCTTCGTTATTCGACCCGAAGATTATGTCATCAACATATATCTGTACAAGCAGTAGGTCACCATCCTTTTCTTTAATAAACAGTGTACAGTCAATGACTCCCCTGCGAAAGCCGTGTTTCACAAGATGAGTCGAGAGTTTCTCATACCAAGCTCGAGGAACTTGATGAAGCCCATATAAGGCTTTGTCGAGCTTGTAAACTCTATCCCGATGATAAGGGTCTTCAAATCCCTCGGGTTGACTTACATAGACTGTTTCCTGATTTCCCCATGAAGGAATGCACTCTTCACATCTAATTGGTAGACTTTAATTTTCATGTACGATGCATAGGCAAGGAAGATACGAATAGCTTCCATCCTTGCCACGGGTGCAAACACCTCATTATAGTCAATCCCCTCGACTTGGCGAAAACCTTGAACCACCAATCGAGCTTTGTTCCTGATAATGACTCCTTGGTCATCCTTCTTCCATTTTAGGACCCATTTGGTGCCAATGACTTTAGCACCTTTCGGTCTATCAACCAGAGTCCATACACCTAACTTCTTAAACTGCAGAAGTTCTTCTTGTATGGCACCCACCCACGCCTCATCATTCAGTGCTTCACTGACATATTTTGGCTCAACCTGCGAAACAAAACATCGATAAGCACCATCATGAATGTAACCCTTCTCCATAACTGAGGCGTAATCAGCTGAGTATAGCTGATTTCGGGTTTGTACTCCTCATCGGACATCTCCAATAACATTGTTAAGGGGATGATAGACGTTTAGTCGTGATCCTGGAGTAGTCGGCACAGTCACCTCCGAACCAAGATTGTGAACATTTTGTTCTGCATCTGAGGAGGTTGGAGTTTGAGGTTCCGAAGTCGAGGGTGCATCACTTATGGGTGCCTGTGGACTTTCAGGAACTGGAACCTGTTCCTCCTGACTGTTCTGGTCATTTGTTTCAGTTTCATCTTCAGAGGAGGAGTCACTGTCATTGACTCCCTCTTTTGACTGAGTAGATGATTCTCCCTGTGTGCTAGATGGTCTATTTAGAATATCATACATCATCCTAGTAGCTAACTCATCATCCAAGGGAGAGAAAGGGAGGTTGAAGGATTTGAAGAATCCATCATAATCGAAGAAGTATGCAGGTCCTTTGCCTGTAGGTGGTGTGGTATATCTCTGAGCGTCGACATTACACCACACTTCTACAAGACCCGTTGAGTTATTGTAAACTCGCTTGTTCGGTATGTTGTATCCTAGAAAAATTCCTTCAACTGCCTTCTCGCTGAATTTTCCTTCTTGTGTCTTCTTCAGAAGTGTACACGGTGCGCCAAAAGGTTCAAGATACTCCAAATTCGGTTTGCGTCTTTGAAGTAGCTGATAACATGTCTTTCAGTGGCGCTTGACTATTAGGACTCGATTCAATGTATAACACGCATTTGCCACTGCCTCATTCTAGAATTGGATAGGCAATTTCGAGTCTGCCAGCATAGTCCGTGCTGTCTCTATCAAACTCCTGTTCTTTCTCTCAGCAACGCCATTCATTGAGGTGTGTAGGCAGAAGTGAATTGATGCACAATTCCCTTTTCCTTGCAGTATGCCTCCATCCCTTGATTCTTGAATTCTGTCCCGTTGTATGAGCGTATTTGTCTAAATTTTAGCTTGTAGAGAGATTCTAGTGTGGTTACTAATTCCTTGAATGTCTCCAAAGTTTTTGATTTTGATTTCAGAAACATTACCCAAGTGAACCTTGAGTAGTCATTAGTGACCACATAACAGTACACGTCGCCTGCAATGCTCCTTGTACTAACTGGACCAAACAGATCCATGTGAAGAAGCTCAAGAGGAAGTTCTATTGAATGAACTTTCTTTTCCTTATGAGCCTTCTTTGTCTGTTTGCCTTTCTTGCAAGCTACACAAAAGTCAGGAAGTTGGAAGTTCTTGAC
Source organism: Flaveria trinervia (assembly GCA_025506515.1). Taxonomy (NCBI): domain Eukaryota; kingdom Viridiplantae; phylum Streptophyta; class Magnoliopsida; order Asterales; family Asteraceae; genus Flaveria; species Flaveria trinervia. The sequence goes on from CM046456.1 coordinate 37,157,711, forward strand.
ATTCACTCCTCTAACTAAATCCTTCTGAATCAAATGATTCATCTTCCTTCAACTAATGTGTCCCATTCTCCGATGCCAGGAGATGGAATCCTTCTCAGTAGCTTTAGATAAGAAACACTGAACCTCATGATCCGTTGTGGCAGCTGTTGACAGATCCAAGACATAAAGGTCTTTATATCTTGAAGCAGTCATCAGAACTTGGTACTCTGGGATCATATATTCTTTCTTCAGCACGTAACACTTCTGGTTATCGAAGATGACTTTAAATCCTTTATCACAGATTTGGGAAACAGAAATTAAGTTGTTCTGAAGTTGTTGAACGTAGTTCACCTTATCAAACTTAACTTTCTGATTTCCCACTTCTCCCTGAGCTGTGATATAGCCCCCTCTGTTTCCTGCAAAGGAAACATGCCCTCCTTTTATTTGTTTAACGTTAGATAACAAGGCTCTATTTCCTGTCATGTGCCTGGATGCTCCGCTGTCTATAATCCACGTGTTAGTCTCAACACTGTATCGAGCACCCTGCATATACAAAGTAAATGAATTAGTTTAGGTTAGGAACCCAAGCTTTGACTATCTTGGGTTTCCCAGAGGCATCACACATCATAAACTCCACCCATTGACCCTTAGAGGGTGAGGGTAGCTCAGGTTCCTTCTTGTTATCAGTATCAGACCCGAGGGTTGACTTTTCTTTCCATAAGCCAGATTTGTGCATGCCTGTTTATGATAAACAGTCGTCTGGCTTACAGGTTGGACTTTAGGTTCACTAGCTCTTCTAGGTGGAGTTAAAGAGCTCCTTTTAGAAGACTTAGGTTTTGAGTCCTGAAGTTCAATCTTCTTCCTGGGTGTCTGATAAAAATTACAGTAGGAAGCAATGTGTCCATATTCTCCACAGTTGTAGCATGCTCTGCTATCAACTTTATGATTAAACTTTCTTTGTGGAGAGGTACGTGGCACTCTAGTAACATCAATCACTTTAGTTTTTGACTCTTGGATGTTTGATGTTTTCTCTGGTGTAACAAAATTTACTGATTTAACCTGTTTCACCTTTTGGTTAACTGGTTTTTGACTTGAAGCATGTGAAAAAGTAGCATTTGAAGTCCTTTTGGGTTCTGATTTGACTCTTTTTGACCCTGACTTTAAGTTAACTTTTTCAAATTCATTTTCCAGGTTAACACAAGGCAGTTTACCCTTTGCCTTTAAAATGGCCTCCTTTTGTTTCTGACCAGATTCAGTAGATGAACATGAGGTGTCTGGATCAGTAACAAGAGGAGTGGTCACCACATGATCCTTGATGGGGTTATTATTTACTGGTCTAGACTTAGTGTTCATCAAGGTCTAAGGTGGTGGTGGAACCACTTTGTAGCCTAGTCCCTCCCCGTTATTCCTTTCTCTTACTAAGTGTTGGACTATATGTGAAGAACTAGTCCAACTATGCAGTTTCTGTTTTAATGAGTTAACTTCGACTTCTAGAACTGCCTTTTGCTTCTTAGTTTCTTCTAGGGAGTTTAGATAGTACCTAATGTCATTTGCTTGGTTAAAAGCCACTACTTCGGTTTCCCTAAGTTGTTTAGTCAATAGGTCTATCTTTTCTTTATAACAATGCTCATTTTGTTTTAGTACTCTATTTGCCTCAGTGCACAGACGTAAATCTTTTACTAAGTTATCATTATGATCTAATAACCTAGCAAAATTTTCATCTATGCTATTCCTAAACGTGTCACAATCAGAACAAGCATGGTTATTTAAAATTTGGTCAGTGGTACTTACCTGAGTTGGTTCAGAAGAGTTAGCCATCAGTGTAGCATCAGATGATTTTGGTTCTAGTGATTCTGGCTTTTCTGTCTCTGATGTGGAAACTTCCTCAATTGGTTTGTAACTGACCTCGGCTGCAGTTGTTTCTTCACTATGTGACATTGCTATCTCAACTGCTATATCACCTTCACTCGCAGAATCATCATCAATATCCTCAACACTGGCAATGTTAGATTCTCCTGGCGAGACAAACCTGAAACTCCAATCCTGTCCTTCATCATCATGAGCAGTTAAGGCTTTTGGATCCTTGTTTGATGAAGTAGAACTAGAGGCTTGCTTGTCTTGGCGAGTAAAGGATGAGAACGGGTTCCCATTCCCCGTCTTCTTTGGCTTGACACATTCTCTTTTGAAGTGCCCCTTCTCACCATAGTTAAAGCAGGTCACTTTACTCTTGTCGAAGCCAAAGGTGGTGTCCTTAGTAGCAACCAAGTTCTGTCCAGTCTTTTTCACAAACTTCTTCGCCCTCCAGACAGCACTTGCTAAGGCCCACATGATATCCATTCTTTCAAGCTCCATCTCATCCACCTGCTCGTAGTCCTCATCTGCCAGATGGCAGTTTCCTATCTTCCCGGCAACAAGTCCATCATATGAATGAACCACTGCTGCTAAAAGATCCATATGCTCTCGAGCTACTTCCACGGTCACATTACCGAGGTTCTCGATCTTCAGTTTGGTAGCATTTGCTTCTGATCCAATATGATGGGTACATGATGACCCAGACGTGTCTGATCCAGAAGAAGAAGCATGTGAAGGACCTGACGAGCTAGACACAAAAGCAGTCTGGAGTGGTGCTCCAGATGTCTTAGCTTGAGGTGTGGCGTTGTATAAAGCTGGATTTTGTGTGTACGAAGACTTCTGAGCTCTATACTTCATCCTTAGTGCTTCTTCTCACAACTTAAGAATGAAGTCATTTATATCCATCTTTACAAGGATTCCATTCTGTCTCAGGTTAGACACGAATGTAGCCCACTTATCAGGCAACCCGTCTGCGAAGTTGCTTACTTTCTCTTCCATGGTAGTAGCCACTCCATGTGTATGCAATTCGCTCATCAAGTGGTAGAATCTGTCTATGACTTCGTCCAAACTTTCATTACCAATTGATGAGAAGTTATCGAATTCCTTCTCTAACTCCTTTGCCTTGATTGCCTTCAATGATGCATTACCATCATATCTCTTCTCTAGCGCATCCCACAGTTTCTTGGACTGCTTGTTCTCTGAATATTGGTGGAATATGTCTTTGGGGATAGACTAAGTGATCAATGCATAAACTCTTTTCTCTGCATTGTACTTTACTTTATGTGCGTCTGTCATCCCGCTTAATGTTAGTTTAACTCCATCAGCTCCCACTGGTGTACTATAACCTATCTCAATGGCTTCCCACAGATTAGGATCTACGCCATTAAGGTAGATCTCAAAACGTTGTTTCCAGTGGGGAACTCATCTAAAGTCAAAAGCTTTGGTGGTTTATTGTGATTCCCCACCTCACTCTCAAGCAACAGCAGGTTCTGTATCCTTGAGTCCTTCCCAGCAGTAAAGGCTGACATCTGATCTTCCATGACGAATAAACTTATAATCTAATCAAACAAACTTTCACTGATGCGACTAAAGGATGCGAATGAGCTAATCGTGCGTATAAGCTCTGCGATTGGTTCAATTGTGCGAATGAACTGGGCGATTGGTTCAGTCATGCGAATGAATCTGGCGCGTATGAGCTATGCGAACGAACTGTTCAGTCGGCCGAATGAGGGTGCGACTAGGTCCAATCGTGCGTATGAGCAATGCGAATGGAGTCCAGTCGTGCGAATGAGTCAGTCGTGCGACTGAAGCTGCTGTTTTGCGAAAATTTCTAGGTTTGACGGGTTTCAGCCGTAAAAATTCGAAATTTCACAAGTTCTAATAGCCTAAGTCCGTAGAAACCAAACGTCGATGAGCAGGGAACTTCCAAGATCACTTTTGATGCCAAAGATTGCGTTTTTAGTGTAAAAACACAAACTTTTATGAAAATCTTGATTGAATCAACACGTAATCAAGAGCCAATAGCTCTGATACCACTTGTTAGGACCTGGTATTTGACAGAAATAGCTAGAGATCACGTGTAAACCAGATCAAATAGTGCGGAATTCTATTTGATTGGCGATCCAATCAGTGAGAACACACGAAGAATCAATCAAGGATTGAAACTAACGTTAGGAATTGATAAGGAATCGATCTAATGTGTTCTATGAACTTGGAGAACGATTTGGAAGGTTTCTGGACGGCTAGGGTTCGTCTGGAATCGTACTTGATCGAATGTCCTTGTTTTTCACGAATTGAGTTGTATTTATAGGTTGGCACTATTCAATCGTGCGACTGAACCATTAGTTTGGTTCAGTCGTGCGATTGAACCATGCGGTTGGTTCATTCGTGCGACTGAGTGTTCAGTCGTGCGACTGAGCCAATCTTATGTTACAGTCGTACGACTGATCCAGTCTCCTGGTTCAGTCGTTCGACTGAGTCAATCGTGTGAAGTTCTTCATGCTTATGGTTCATTCGTATGAGCCATTCGCATGAGAACTTCATTAAGTTAAGTTTGAATGTTTTAATTAATTAATATAATATTATATGTAATCATTCAAGTAATCATAAACCCAATCAATTCAGTCACGACTCATTAATGAACTATTAAACATTATAACCAACAAACTATCAATATCAGTTCATTAATCATACCAAACAAGATCTATTACATCACATATCATGATCTAGGAACAAACATGTATCAACATTGGGTATTGCAGTCATCAGAATAATCATAGCATTGCTGTCGATGTCCATTTTTTTCTGTCTATGTCAGAATATTCTTCAACAGCTTTTTCTATCATTGCACTGTTTCCACTAGGTGATGCCACCTTTGTTTATACGGGCCGTTGACAATGGAGTTCCACATTTTGCTGTCTTGGTATCTGACGAAGCCCTTCATTATTCTGCTCCAATACCTGAAGTTTTCAGGAGTAATGATGGGAGCTTTCGTCATGGTTCCTATCTCTACTTCAGATATTTAAGAGCCATTTTTGTGAGAGTTGTAAGGAGGAGTGAAAACAGGTTGATTGGATTGTTAGATCACACAATCAAGAGCCTAAAGAGCTCTGATACCAATTGCAGGATCGGTTTTTGTCACTAAACACTTTGTTTTCTCTCAAACTCACTTAACCAACACTCTCGATGAAAGCAGAATCTTAACAGTTGATAACAATATAATAAGTAATAACAGAACAAAAGAAGTAATTTTCAAGGTACTTGCATATATTGCTTCTCAACTCAAATATTACTAGACTCTTACAAACATGTTCTTATGAGTTACAATGAGAGACTATATATAATACTACCTACAGCCGGATATACTTTGATACCAGGGCTAGAATCCTCTAACTAAAGAAAATACTACAAAGTTATAGCTTAAGGTATCTCAGATAAGACTTTCTCTGAGATATGGTAGTTAGGACATATCCCTGCCTTACCTTTTGTCACCAACTAAAGTTGGTAACTTGTACTAACATAGAAAGGTGAACAGTGGAATAAAGTATGGTCAACTACATGGCGCTTTGAGAAAACGCCATGCAGTATCAGAAGTGTGTAGCAGAGTGTGAGAGACTATACTTTTGTCCACTGGGTCATAGCAGTGTCTTTTGAAGGTTAAATGGCTTCGGAAGAACAAGTACTTTCAAAGCCACTTATACTTCAGAAGAGGCTACTTCTTCCGAGGCTTGAGAACTTCTTCTTTCTTCACAGTTCAGAAGTAGTCTTCTGATTTCTTCCTTTCAAACTTCATCTTCGGAAGTGAATACTTTATCTTTGGAAGTAGTTCTTTGCCTTTGGAAGTAAAACTTTCACTCTATCTTCGGAAGAAGTCTACTTCCTTCGGTAGTTCCACACTTGGCTTCGGAAGCCTTTGTAAGCAGCACCAAAATTGTCTAAGTGATTTGGGTTTGGTTGCACCAGCCTTCTTCTTGATCCTACACATCCTATTCATTAGGACCTTACATCATATTTCTGAGACTCCAAGGTCTCACTAGACTCTTATCCATGAGGTCATTGAACAAGCCAGATTTGAGGGTATAAGAATGTGTGAAAAAGGACTAAAGGTGAATGTTGGTAAGAAGAATTATAATTTGAAAGATTCAAAGCTGAGAATGTAGAGTTGGTAAATATGCAAACAGAGGAGAAGGGCAATGAGAAGCCAGAAAGTAAAAAAAACTAATGAGGAAATCAAGAATAATACTCCAGTATGCCAATATGACAAAGTCCTTGTAGCATTAAAGGTGGTTATGAGTCTTCCCTATGAGGTAATACAAGACATATGCTCTTCTACTTGCAAAATCAGATTATTTGGTGTTTATAAAGCAAATCCTCTGTTACTTGATAATGAAAAGGAATAAAAACAAAAAACTGAAGATCTTAAATTAAATGAGTCAAAATGCTTTGTTAAATTAAATATAGATTTAAAAGAAAATGAACATCTCAAAAGAATTGTTTTAGAATGAAATGTAGAAATAAATACTTTGACCGAAAGAGTTGCTCTTGCTGAGTTTGAAACAAGTAAACTTCAATAAAAACTTGATAAATGGACAATCTCTAGGATGAAACTTGACAATTTGTGTACATCACAATGGGAGGCTAGAATTAAAACAGGTTTGGGTTATGAAAATGCTTCAGTTTATCCTCCTCCTAGTACTTACTGTTACTCACCAATGCCAATTCGTCATCCTTGAAATGATTTAATTCAAATAGATACTAACAATGTATCTACAAGTTTAGAAGGTGTTAATCATAAGGAAGTGCTTGAGGAATATAGTTATGGACCAATGAGAAGGCTTAGATGCAATAGCCTTAGTATCCCTAAATCTCCACAATATATGATAATAGTAATAGTTTGAGTAGCATTTTTATTTCTCAAAAGTCTGTCTCAAACATTAATTCTGTTATTTCAAGTAGTTGTTCCACTCCTTTGTCGAATGATTTAAGATGTAATGATGATATTTCAAGTGCTTGCATGAATGAAGGTGTGGATGATTCAATTATTACTCATAATGATAAAATAAAAATAAATTGCTTTGAAAAATTCTTTTCTCATCAAATGCCATCTTTTACCCCAATTAAAATTTCGCAATCTAATTAATGGGTAACATTTTCTTCAAGTTCCAGTACAACTGGTAAAAGTACTTCAAGTACTTTAAACAATGATTCATCAATATCTAAACCAAGTTAGTTCTTAAAAGAAAATTTCAGAACTAGAGAAATGTACGAGACTTAGAGTGATGTTGATTCCAATTTATTTGAGTGTGACAAGGGAATCCATATAGATAAATTCCAGATATGTTGAATAATAAACCTAGATTAAAATCCCATTGCTTTAGATGCATTAAAGACAGTCATGTAGTTAAAACCTATCGTGAGCTTCATCACAAATTTGTACATAAAATGCTCGTCTAGAAGCAATCCGAATTTTTCAAGTTTATTGTGATTTTGTTTATGGAGATATTGATGAAGAGATCTATGTGTGCCAACCACTAGGTTTTGAGGATCCGAACTATCCTCATAATGTACATAAACTTGATAAATCTCTTTATGGTTTACACCAAGCTTCTCATATTTAGTATGAGACTCTTACATAAAATCTTCTGAGCAATGGTTTTCCTTGTGGCACTATCGATATGAATTTATTAAAAAAGAAGTGGATGATGAGATGTTAAGCGTGCAAGTCAGTGTTGACGACATTATTTTTGGTTCCACCGATCTTAGGCTCTATCAGGATTTTGAGGAGGTTATGAGAAGTCGCTTCGAAATGAGCATGATGGGGGAGATGTGTTTCTTCGTTGGTCTGCAAGTTAAATAAAAGCCTGAAGGCATTCTTATCCACAAGGAAAAGTATGTCAAAGAAATTCTTAAGAAATTAAAGATGCATGATGCCTATTCTTAATTAACCCACCCCATTTATTATACAGACATGTCTCACTCCCGATGAAAAAGAGAAATCTATTGATCCTCATCTTTATAAATCAATGATTGGTTCCCTAATGTATCTTACAGCTAGTCATCCAGACATCACTTTTGTTGTGGGATATTGTGCTCCATACTAAGCTAACCCAAGGAGTCTGATGAGAAGGCAGTCAAACAAATTTTTCGTTATCTTAAAGGCTCTTCTCGTATGGGTCTATTGTATTGTTATGGTGGAAATTTTGATTCATATGCTTTTTGTGATAATGATTCTAATGGTTGCAAGATGAATAAAAAATTAGTCACAGGTGGTTGTCAATATCTAGGAAATTGTCTAGTATCGTGGCAGAGCAAAAAACAAACAACTGTGTCTCTTTCCACGGGGGAGGCAGAGTATGCTACTGCTTCTAGTTGTTGCTCTCAGGTGCTTTAGATTCAACACCAGATGATTGATTATGGGATCAACTTCCTTCACATTCTATTATAAAGTGACAGTGAACCAGCCATTGGAATCGTCAAAAATAAAATTCATCGTTCTCGTACCAAGCACATTGATACGAGAATTCATACCATCCGGATGCTCAAGAAAAGAGTTTTATTGATACTAGTCCTATTGACACAAAAAATAAAAAGCATGTCTTTTCACTAAAACTTTGACAAACCTCGTTTTTATGAAATAATCTCTATGTTGGGATTAATATCTTTTTGAAACCTCATTTTCTTAAGTGTCTCATGTAAATATTGTGCATAATTTTTTATTATTCTTTTCTTTTCCTTTTTTAATAAACTTCTATGCACGTTCACTAATTTTCATAAAAATTATATAAAAAATATATAATATATAATATAAATTCTTTTATCTTATTGATACATAGGAATTTTAGGGGAGAATTACAAAAATTTAACTGTTTTTTATTGTTGCAGGACCCTCAGAAATAAAGTTCTATTTGCCTGAAAGATTTGAAGGAGGTCAACAGTATTGTGTTGGGCTATGCAGATAGGCTCAGCCAGAATACGAAGTACACAGTGATCTCGTGGCTAAACTAAAAGGATAATAAACTTTGTGACTAGAATTATCCCCTTGACATCTTGATCTACACAAAGTTACAAGTCCTCATTCAAAATGGATTAAGAGCGTCATAAACTCTACTTTGATGAACTTCGAAGAAAACTCCTTGTTCCCCTTTCCCCGCGTACTTAATAGTGCTACTTGCTAGCTCTATTAGTCTCGAAGCACTTCCATGCTATATATATTATGTGCTTATCTCCTATGCTATCTATGAACATTAACCTGGAGTGATGATCTCCTCTGTCATACGTGAGTATAGACCTAGAGCTATCATGAGCATGTCATAATGATCTTCTTTGTTATACGTAAGTATAGACCTGAAGCTCTCATCAGCTAAGTTAAAATGATCATCTCCTTTGCTATAAGTGAGTATAGAACTGGAGCTCTTATTATCTATTCTTTAAAATCATAAGGCATGGGTTTCTTATGAAAATATCATAGTTGTATTCTCCTTTAGAACATCAAGCAGAGTTAATCATATTGTTGAATATATCATGAAGATTGGACAAGTTCTTTGCCAACTGTTTGTGGGGACCTAGTCATCTAAGTTTCCTTCAAATTAACTCAAAAAACATGATAATGTAAGCTACATATTACTTGTTGAAAGGACGAAGGAATGGGTTTAAAAGCAAAAGTATATCATCATTCCCGTCAATCTATGATTTTCTGGAGAACCTCTTCAGTTTGAAGTGTTTCAATATCTTTTTAACTTCTTTTATCGTTTTATTTTTTGTTTTTATTTTCTATTTTATCTTTTTCTATATTACTTTGTAAGATGGTGTTGGTCTTGTGGGGTGTTTTTGTTTCTTTATTTCTTTTGTGTATTAGTTTAAAGTTTATTCTAAATAACTAAAAGAAAAAGAAAAGTTTACTTTTCTTATTAGCGAAACTATTGTTTCGCTGAGCGAAACTATAGGTTCGTCGGTTCTTTTCACATATGTCAGGCATGTTGACCTAATACTTTTTCTGCGCGAAACTACAATTTCATTGGCAGTGGAACTATGTGCTATATAATGAGATTTGAGAAATTATGTTATTATTTTCGCAATATCAACTTTATTATCTGCTTAGAGCCCTAGTTTGACTCCTCGACTGAAATCGATCATTGATTGTTTCTGTTTAGTTTATGTGTTGATTTCGTGTTTAGGTTCGTGTTTCGAACTCGATTTTTACATTAATTTGGGTTTTAACTGTATTTTGGGGTGAGCTTTCTACGAATTTGAACGAAAGTTCATATGAATTCAGTGAAACTGTACAGTCATGCTGCCCATGTAAACTTGATTGTTTTGCATATCTGAATTCAGCGAAACTACAACTTAGCTCAACTCATGTTTAGTTTCTCTAATCTTTGGGATTTTACACTTTTTCCCAGCCGAAACTACAGTTTCGGCCAACAAAACTATAACTGTTTTTTTCATTATTTTTGTGTTTTATTAATTTTTATTTTTTTTATCTGTTATTTTATCCTTTTCTAACCCTATTTTTTTCTTTTTTAGTTAAATGGAGAATTTGAAATTTGTTGACATGAACAATATTCTGGCACTTCTGGATGATTGGAATCCAAAAGCTACAGGCTTTAAAGACTGTATTTGAAGGATCAGGTTATCGACTCTCTCTTATGCTACTTCTCATTCACCAACCATTTATGATCTTCATATTAAAGATTTCTGGAGAACAACAGAGTATTACACAAGGTTAAACCCATAGAGGATAGTGGCAAGAGTTGAGGAGCGCGACATTCCTATTACTGTGGAGATTATTGCAAGGGTTCTGGGGCTGGAAGATGGCTGTGGAGATAAAGTGATTTTATCTGAGACTGAGGCAGAAGTATTGGTTACGAGGGACCTCCTTTTGGAAATAGAAAAGATATTAATAAACCTTTCTCTCCTAGGAATAGAGATACATTACATGTGTGTTCATCATGTGTTTAGATCATAGAAAAGGAGGGTCGGTGGGCTAACCTAGATTCGGCAATGGCCATGATTATATTCTAAAGAGGGCAGAAGGCCAACATTTCACAGCAAATTTTTGATTGCATGACTGAGAACATCATGGCATTAAAGAAAGACAAATGGCTTTTATACCCAAGATTCATACACATGTTGATTGAGGACTTCATCCCTAATGTCCCATGTCATGATGAAATTAAGATGCTTGTTCAGATGAACACGAGGATATTTGCTCACTGCCTAGCAATTAAACATGACTTTAGTGAAAATATAAATCACTTATGGCAAAATATGTATCTAGCAAAGAGGTGGAACTATATCAGAAGATTGATAGAGACACAGAACAAAAAATGTTAAAGAGAACAAGGAGACAAAAATTGAGGTTATCAAGAAGAGAAAGAGATATGCCAAAGAAAAGGAATATGATTTTGGGGAGGAAATGATGAGGTTGAGGAGACATTAAGGGCTCAAACGGAGAATAAAGATGAGATGTTAAAGAGCATGTCTAGAATGACGTTGGATCATCAAGTTTTGATTAAGAGATTACTAACTAAAGTTAATAAGCTGAAAGAATCCACCAGCCTATCACATTAGTTAACTAAGCCTGAGTTAGATGATCTAACATATACATCAAGCACTCACTTCTTAAAATGAGTAGTTCATCAAAAGCAGGAGAGGGCTCCAATGGTGCTAGTGTTGTAAATGTGGGAGGTTCAAGTGCCAAAGATACTAGTGTTAGTGGGGTTGGTGCTATGACTAGTGATCAGGTGCTAGTGTTAGCTCTATTGATGTTGGTAGGTCGAATGGATTTGGAATGGAAGGATGTGCATGCGGAGTGGAGAAAATTATTAAAACTAGATTTATTGACTTATGATTGGATATTGATAAAGATTTTGTTAGTGAAGAGGTGGTGAAGGACCAAACTATTGAAGCTGGAGAAAAGCCAACTAAGATGAAACTGGTTGATGAGGAGGAGGAGATTGAAGAGTAGCTTGTAGACTATGACTTAGAACCTAATCACTATGAAGTAGATAAGCATCCTTTGATATATGTAGCCAAGTGTGGCTCTATTGAAGTAGATGTGTTTCAGCTGGAGAAGGAAGAATGGTTTGCTAAAGAAAATGAACAAGAACAACTGACTCCCCTATTTTAGAATATTCAAGGGCCAAGAAGGAAGGAGACTAAAAAAAGGCTCATATGCTAGAAGTATAATGTGAGTTTGAAGCCGTTTATGATCAAGAGAAGATGTGGTGGGATATTTTACTTGCAATAAAGGAAGGCTTTCAAGAGCTTGCCTAAATGGGATCTGAGAAGGCTTGCAAAGATTCCATTGATTGACTCTAACTTGAGTGAAAGAGCTAAGCAGCTAGAAGAAGAAATCAAGATAGGGACAAATGATAATTTTGAGTCATTGGATTTATCATGGCTGAGAGAAAAAGGTCTATGAAAAATAAAGACTAGGTGACTGGAAATGGAAAGATTGTGTTCAGGGTGAAGGCACTAAAGCCTTTAGGTAGGGTGAGATTACTTGATCCCCTCCCCGAAAGGCTATAAAAGTTTTAAAGATGGTCATATAACAATAATACTAGGAGGTTGTAATTAGGGTTAAAGATGGAGTTGAGATAAATTGTTTGATCCTGTGGAAGTGTTCTCCTTTTGTGATGAAGACTTGTTGGTGTTGGGTGAGAACCATATTAAGGCAGGATCTAGAGTCGAGACAAGAAAAGAGGCAAGCCTGATGATGGAGGTTGCCAACAAGGCTTGTGGATTGAGAGTAGAGTTCAAGGAGCTAGCAGAAAATATTTTTCACGCTAACGAGACTAGGATGGACGTGCAAGATCTTACTAAGCAATTTGAACAAGCAAGTGCACATGGTGACGAAGCTAGTACAACAAGAGCTAAAAAGGAGAATACAACTAAATCTAGAGAGGAAGCAAGAGTCGATAATGCTAAACAAGAAGTTTTAGTAGGTGATGTCCAACCTAGAGGTAGTATTGAAGATCAAGATTAGGTTGGACTCACCTTAGTTAGTGTTTATATTATGTTTAAATGTAATAGGCTTTATGTTAGATTATTTAGTTTAATATTTGTATTTTATGTATTGTGTATCCTAGTGAAACTATGAGCGATACTATAGTTATAGTCACCAGATCTTGTTCATCCGGCGAATCTATGTTTCGTCGCCCGACGAAACTGGTCATGGCTTAGATAATTTGCTGACTAGCGAAACTAGGTTGTCTATAAATTGAATTGATTCTATCATTGTAGGCTAACTTTGCAAAACCCTAATACAAAATATTATTGTTGCAAGTCTGTATTTTATGGTTGGATGTTAATGAAATTCATATTGAGCCTTTGGTTTTGTTATTGTTTGATTTGTCTTGTTTATTATTAAAAACCACTGATTCTAGATCATTATTGTGTTGTTATTATAGATGATTGATCAATGGATTTTGAATGTTTTGATAATCATTTGCACTATTTATCAATCAATCGGACCAACATTTCAATTGTGAATATATATGGAAACTGGTGCTGGTTGGCTTGGCTTGGCATCCATGTTTGGTGTGCAACTGCAACCGGGTATCAGTTTAATGATTACTTTGGCTACAAAAACTGTAAGGTCATGGCTATGACGATGGAAACGTAAATCTAAGCCTAGGTTTACCTCGTTTTTAAGATGCGCAACACGTGTTCGGGTTAAAATACTAGTTATGATAAAAAAAATCTAACGTATAGTAGAAAATGTAGATGTTAGTAAACATTGTAGTTATAAACTTAACTCATTTACCTTTATATTAATTTATAACATGATGAACAGGTATTTCTATGCTACTATTGTGATGCTTTTGGTACTATCCATCAATGCAGTACGAACCCCTTTTGTCTTCCATTCCCCTATTTGTGTTGCTTGGAATTATTCTTCACTCAAACTGGTTGATGGGTTATCATCGGCGATTGCATGTGCCGGCTTGACCATTGTTGTCGGCTCTCCGGTTGACCGCCTCCTTTTTTCCCTCCGTCTATTTGGGTTTTATGTGATTTTCCTTTTTGAAGGGTTTTATACCAGTACGCCTCCGAGAATCCCGTCGTGCTCGTAGGTGGTGGTTCTCCCTGGCCTGCCGACGGTGGTTATCTCTGGCTCGCCAGTTGTGTCATTGGTTGCTATAGCGACGATCGAAGGTGGTTCTCGCGGTTGGTTCTCTCTATGCTTGAGAAGCTTCTTTCTTTATATGGTATTCTCTGGTTTGCTTTCCACATGGAGAGAGATCTCAGGCGCTGTCTCAACGACGTAACCTTGGCTTCCCCGTCTTTGTTCAACAGTTCGGGCGACGGTGCATGTTTCTGCCTCACCATTGTTGGTCGTACTTTGAATCAAAACCCCTCTGCACTCAATCTTGAACATCAGTGGTGTTTACCCCACTGTTTCTATTCTGGTTAAAGCTGTCAATGGTGAGTGTTAGCGCCACCGGTTGACCTGGTGGTCGCTCCGCCTCCTCTTTAGGGTTGTGGTGGAGCCGATGGGCTTCATATAGGGTGTCGGTGACGGTGGTGTGACCACCATTGTTCCCTATCCCATTTAGGGTTTTACGATCTACCTTATGTGTTTTTTTTACTATTGTTGTTGATGAGTACGCCTGTTTCCAGCGGTGGTGGGTTCGGCTATTGTGCCTATGGCGCTGACCGGTGGTGACAGTAGTGTGATTAGGGCTAGCGGCGGTGGTGGTGCGACCACCGTTGTTCCCCTTTTGACGTTGTCTCCGAACTAAGAATGTTGTTGTTTTGTCGATGATGATGATCCTTGCTTTTGGCTTTTTCTTTTTTGATGCTCTATTTTTTGTAGTAGCATTCGTGATCCTTATTGTACAACTGCCTCATGCATGACTTTGAGTTGTTGGGTAAATGGTATAGTTGGTATGTGTTGTTCATTGATGTCCTTTGTTTCTTGGTGTCGATGATGATGAGAACCGCCTCATTTGAGACTTGCTTTTACTTCGATTGTAGTTGCCCATCACTACTATGTTGTTGACTAGATGAACTTAGAGGGCAGTGCTGAGATAACCGGAGTGGTGTCGGCTGTTTTGGCGTGGTTACCGTCTACGGTTAGCAGCCACAACTGAACACTAGTTCAGAGCCCGAAAATCATAGTAAAGACAACTACAAATTGTTTCAATTTGACTATAACACACGCAACGCGCGTGGTTGGAACACACTAGTTCCATGCATTTCAGGCCTAGCCTTCCGGTTATATAACTTTCAAATATAAAAGCCTTTTTTTCCTTCAAACTTCATAACGTTTTAAAGTATTTGTATATTATCAAACAACAATAATATGACATAATAGTGACATATATAGAGTAACTAATGTTTTTTAGTATTTTTATATTATAAACTAAGAAGAGATGTAAGAACTAGTTTTAATTTCAAAACTTAAGAACTAATGCTAATATTTCAAAACTTAAGAACTAATGCTAATATTCATGTATTACATACATGTTGTATATATCTAGTATATCAAACTACATACATGCAGTACATCATATTATATTTATGCTGATTTAGTATTTATATATATATTATTCTTTTTAATGTAGCAATATTAAAGTCAAATTAAAGATAAAAAATTATTGATTTAATAGTGCAAGTTTTATAAAAAATAACCACCTATGACAAAGTTATAGTGGTTTAAAAAAATAGTTCTCAAGTTCTTAAATTAGAATTGATTTTCAATTGAACCCTAGTATTATAAACTATTACCAAAACTTCATCTAGATTTCAAAAATTCCTTCGAAATATCACTATTTAGTGAGTGATTTTTAAGGAAATATTAAATTTTGTTTATAAAGAAGAAGTAAGAAGTATATGACCCTAATAACTCATATAAAGACAAAATGGACATAAAGATTCCTAATGTAAATTTCTCATCTTCTCATAAATTTTCTCGTAACTATTTATAATTATATTTTCCTGCTTGTTAATTATGTTTTGGGACAAGGACTTTTTCCTGTCATTGATGATGGTAAATAAACTCATTCGAGCTTAACTTATTAGACTAAACTCATGCACGGACCAATAACTAAAATGCCATCTTTAAAAGCTTAAAACCGGCCAGTTATGGAAGACTTTAGTTCAGATTATAGCTGAGTTACTCAACACTTAATAACTTTCAACTTTGCACTCTTTTTGTCAACAAAAAAACCCCATGTTCTAACTTAAATATAACCAACCCTTTGTTAGTTGACCAACATTACCGTCCTTTAATAGAATTAGACCGGACCCATAAAATCATTGTCTTATCCCCACCAAACAATAGACCTATCCTCTAATCCTTGGTGGCAGAGTGATGGTGGTGGTGAGATGTCATCGCCACTATATCTAACCAACCTTTGGGCAAATAAATTTGGCCGTCTAGCCTAGTCAAATCTTTGGTTTATTTGCATGTTGTTGTCCATAACACCAACATGATTGTCAAACATTCGATGGCTTGATTGTTGGTTGTTGGATGTGATGTGTTGTACGTTACGTATGAATTATAGTATGTTAAGAGGTAGTGTCATGAGATGTCGAAATTTCATAAGGCAAGATTAGAAAATGTGGCCTACGAAAACCTCTAATAACTTAAGTGGTCGGTACTAGAGATGTAACAAGTTGAGGTCGGCTCTATTAAAGATTTCTTTCTAACAATCGGGCTTGATTCATGAGAACCTTAATAAGCTCGAGTTTAACTTAGGCTTGGAAAATTTATTTCGTAGTCATGTATTTATATATTTTCTAAAATTATCTATTGTCTTTTATGCATAACATAATATATATTAGTTAATTAGTTTTATCATGATTTCATATTAAATAATAATAACTATTTATATGAAAACACACACACACACACCACACATATATATATATATGTTGGGTTTGTTGGACCATACCAAAGTAGTTTAACCTCTTAAACTTAAAAACGCAATGGAATAATACCTTAGAATTATCATTAGTAATGTGAAAATTAAGGCTAATAACAAAGCATCAACAAACCCAAGAACATAGGATCTTATATGTGTTTGAACTAGCTATCAACAAGATATAACAACCCAAACAAACCATACATGCTACTTTAGTGAAGCTGCAGAAAACAATTTTGGGTGAAGAAGATGATGTTGTTGAACAGCCAAAACATCAAGGAAAGATGTCCTCAAGCATTCATACCCACAAGCATCAAGCGTACACCATTCTTACTAGGATTTGAGCACCAAAACGACCAAGAAGATGCTGCTGGAATATCTTCCAGCCCCAAAAACGAAGAAAAGGGTGCTGCTGGAACAACTTCCAGCCGAGAATTCTTCAAGAAAGGAGAGTGCCTTTTGTTTTGTGGTCCTTGCATGTGAGAGAGGGAAGAAGATGGAATGTGTGTGTTCTAAGCTTCTAAGAGTTCATAGAAACAAAAGTTGAAGACCATCTAAAAGGGGGGCGGCCGAAATGCATACCCTTTAAGGGTTTTCCCCCCAAAATCCACTTTTCATTTTTGTAAATTAAATTAGAATAAGTTATGTAATTAGCCCTTTAATTATATAACTTATACACACACTCCTATTAGTTGATGTTATTTAACCAATTTAAACAACATTACAAATAATATCCATGAACAAAATATCCATATAGGTTGTTCAATCTCATATGCAACTTATTTAGAAAACTCATTTTCTAAATTGGTGAATTTATTTAATTGCATGATCATATCATCAATTAAATATTAATTGGTATTTGCTAAGCTTGTTATTGGGTATGACCCAACTTGGATCATAACGTACTAACCACATCAATGTTCTATGTGTCTTGGGCATAAAGAATCCAACAATCTCCCACTTACACAAGATTCATAGGAGATTGATGCAAGCAACAAATACCGCCTAACAACGGTTTACTACCCTTAATACACATGACTGAAAACCATTCAATAACATCATCCCCTTCAAGTATCCAACTTGAAATGATTTAGGTGAATGAATCATTTATCCTTTTGTTTCAGATATCGTGTTAAATCCAAGGACATAGAATGATCATTCCTTGTTGATTTAACTTAATCAGGCCTTAGTCATCTTGCTCTCAACGAATAAGAGGAACAAATTCCATCTTGACTACATACGTTTTTCACAATCACCTCGTGTCACACCTGAACATAGCCTTATGTACTGCCCATTATTTCAGAGTAGTGAAGAGCTAGCTCAAAGTATAACATTTGGTGAATATCAAAACCCAATATGTATCTCAGGTCGGAGGATACCAAATGATATTGCCTTTTCTCAAATTTACTTATGATCAATCTAGAAGATTCCATGTAGTAAAATTGAGATGCGGGTCAGTCCAATATTTGTATCCCACAAATATCTATGAACCTTGGCAGCAACCAATTGCTCTACATTCATTCCGTATGAATATCCACCAATCCATGTTCACAATAGTCTTACGTTCATATTTGTTCCCATAAACATGATCGACTACGAACATTTAGAATAATAAACATATTCATGGATGTATACATGCTAAAATGAATGTAACTCAAAATATCACAAGTATATAAAGAGTTTAATATTACATTGTTTCAAAATTTTAATACTAAACAAATCAATTCCAGTCACTAGAATATCGAAGTCCTAAGGCACAAGTATGACTTTCATGCTTTGCCCTTTCAAGGAGCTTCGTGAGTGGATCCGCAATGTATTGACCGGTGTGAACTTTACGAATACATATTTTTCCCTTTTCAACTTCATCCCTTATGCAATTGAATTCCGCTCAATGTGCCTAGCCTTTTGAAGAGGACAGGGTACCTTGATTCATGTAATCGTACCCTCGTGATCACAAAAGGATTTCTAGGGGTCTTGAATGGTAGAGACCACCCAAGGTAGGCGATAAATTTCTTTATCCATGCAGCTTCCAAAGCTGCTAATGATGCGGCTATGTATTTGGATTTTGTAGTGGACAATGCTACTCCATTCATAATGAAGACATACCCCGATTGAGAATCATCTCGAATGGTTTGGAAACTTGCATCCGTGTAACCCTTTACAACAAGTTCCTCTCCATCAGATCCGTATATTAGAAACATTTCCTTAGTCCTTCTAAGGTATTTCAATATGCTTTTAATAGACATCTAATGGCTATTATCTGGATTCTGCTAATATCTGCTTGTCATGATTAAAGCGCATGACTCGTCTAGTCTAGTGCATGTTATCTATAGCTGACGCATATGGGATGTCCTTTATTTGATATTGCTCATCCTTTGAATAGGTACCATACCTTTCTTAGAGTTTTTCCATCTTGAACCTTTTCAAGACTTTATTAATATATGCACTTTGATTTAAACCTATCAACCGCGTCGATCTATCCCTATAGATCTTTATTCCAAAGTATATAGGCGGCTTCACCGAGATTTTATGGAAAAACAACTTCCAAGCTAGGTTTTGACACCTTCCATGGTTGGAATATCATTTCCAAAAAGTAGTATGTCATTAACATACAATACTAAGAATGTTATTATGCTCCCACTAGCCTTCGTATATACACAATCCTTATCAGCGTTCTTGATGAAACCAAATTTTTGATCTCTTCATCAAAACGTTGATTCCAACTTCTCCATGCTAGATTCAATCCATAGATTGATCCTTTTAACTTGCATACTTTTAGGATGTTGTGGATCGACAAAACCATATTGCTGAACCATATGGACAGTCTCTTTGAGATGTCCATTAAGACAACTGGTTTTGACATCTATTTGCCAAATCTCATAATATGCAGCTATGGCAAATAATATCCTAATTGACTTTTAGTATTGCCACAGGCAAGAAAATTTTATCATAATCAACTCCTTGATTTTAAGGGAAACCTTTTGCTACAAGTCTTGCTTTGTTAGCATCCAGTTTCAATGTATCCATTTTCTTCTTGAAACCCACTTGCATCCAACCGGTTTGGAGTTAAGTGGAGGGTCAACCAATTCCTAATCTTGATTGACATACATGGACAACATCTCAACGTTCATGGCATCCAGCCATTTGTCATAATCCAAATTGTACATTGCTTCATGGTATGTAGTTTTCTCATCGGAGTCAACCACATAGCATCCATTCATGAAAAATCAATATCTTTCAGTGGAATGCTAACTTTACCAGATCTGCGAATGTTTTTGTGCGTATTGATCAACCTCTTGATCATCATCAACAACCTCTTGTTGATTGCTAGAGTCAACCAAACGTGTATTGGCTTGTAGATTTTGATCCTCATCAAATTCAACTATTCTATATGTTATTCTTTCCATAAGGAACTTAGTTTCCAAAAATTCAGCCTTTCGAGCAATAATTACTCTTGCTCTTGTTGGATCAAAGAAGTAGTACCCTATATAGTCTTTGGGATATCCAACAAATATCCAATAGTGAATAGACTATCT
Source organism: Flaveria trinervia (assembly GCA_025506515.1). Classification (NCBI taxonomy): domain Eukaryota; kingdom Viridiplantae; phylum Streptophyta; class Magnoliopsida; order Asterales; family Asteraceae; genus Flaveria; species Flaveria trinervia. Next base: position 37,177,950 of record CM046456.1, read on the forward strand.
TGGATAGGGCCATATTTAAAATACGAGCCTCGGAGATGTTAGGATCAGTGATATACGTTTGATTGATTAGAGAGTATAGCAGCGGAATTCTAACAATGAATTAGCCAATTCACAAGAACAAAGAGATATTCAATTTAAGAACAAAAACAGTTATAGATAGAGAGAATTCTACAGATATATTTCATTCAATATTCTCTTTCGTGGTAACGGAATGTCACAATTACAATTAGGTCGACACCTCTTATATAAGAGATATGACGTCTGCTGATGTCACTTGATAGTGACATCTAACAGAATTTATCACAAACTACTGATAGTTAACACAACTACTGAAGATGTCAAACAGCTAACATCTTCTTACAAAAATGCTAAGTGTTAACTATTATTACAACTACTGAAAAGAAACTACTGAAACTATAACAACTGAAGAACATACTCTTCAGTTGTTTTACAAATACTAAAACAAAGAAAACTAGTGAAGGTAAACCATCACAACTACTGAAGAAGACCTCTTCAGCTGTTGTGACAACGTCTGATACTTTGGTCTTCAGCACTTGTGTCTTCAGACTTTGTCTTCAGCACTTGTGTCTTCAGACTTTGTCTTTAGCACTTGTGTCTTCAGACTTTGTCTTCAGCACTTGTGTCTTCAGACTTTGTCTTCAGCACTTGTCTTCAGACTTTGTCTTCAGCACTTGTGTCTTCAGACTTTGTCTTCAGCTTGTGTCTTCAGACTTTGTCTTCAACACTTGTGTCTTCAGACTTTGTCTTCAGCACGTGTGTCTTCAGACTTTGTCTTCAGCACTTGTGTTCAGACTTTGTAATCAGCTGTTGTCTTCAACTGTTGTGGTCTTTAGTAGTTTTTGTGACGTCTGTGGGACTTAAAGGTTTTTCTGATCCGGCTCATTGGTTCTTTTGGTCCAACAAACTCCCCCTGAACCAATGCAGCCAAAACCTTTAACTTTATTGAGGTCCCACTTATTGTTGGCAGAATGGTTGGTCTTTTTCCTTCTTGATCAGTTGAGAAGATGACCCATATAAGCACTAGCCTGGAAATGAGTCTCTGAAGATTTGTTGGCAATGTATGGATGGGAGCTCTGTATTGGGGAATTGGACACTGAGCTGTTCTCCCATCCATGGGACTCACTTCCCATGTATAAGCCTGTAGGATTCTCTGGTGTATGCTCTGAGAAACATGATTTGTTCTTCCATGGTCAGGTTCTCGGCTTCACCATCAAACAATCCTTCTCGCCCATACAGCTTTGAGATGTACTTGGCCTGTTTACCATTTTTGAGCTCAACTGTTGTAATCTGTCTGTATTCAAACTCATCAGGATGAGTCCCTTCAAGTAACAGACTGAGCTCATTTTGTTTGAAGTTCTCAAGCCTCTTGTAGACTAACCCCTTTTTAATAATTCTGTTCTCTAACATCTTTTGGGGTGGTTGTTTAATCTCATAGGCCTTCTTGAAGTCTTCTGCAATCTCCCAGGGTGATACTACAAGGACCACTGTGATCTCTTCATCTACGATCCTTTTGACTTGGCCCTTGTATCTCAAAGGAATGTCTTTCTTTACAATCCTGTGAGCCACCCTAGGATCAGGCCATACTCTCACCTTTTCCTTATGATATTGAATGTGTTGGCAAAGGTGTACAACCTCAGAGCTTCTTTCTTCATACTTATTATTGATGACGAAGCAGCATAAGTTTTGTCAATGCTTTTCAGCATTTCATCATCATGAAGCTTTTGCTGCTGTTCTTCTTCAATCTTTACTCTCACAGCTTCCATCTGTGAGGTGGGAGTGATGGGCATGGTTTTGGCTTTAGCCAATGTTAGGACTGCAGACAGAGGCAACCTATCTTCTTCCACATCATCCTCTTCTTCTTCTTCTTTCTAGCCTCAACACCCTTCTCTTCTTCTTCTTAGGTGCATCATCGGCTGTTGGTTAGATGGTAAGGGAGTTGGTTTTGTGGGTTGTGGTTATGGTTGTTTTGGAGAGGGAATGTTGACAGGCTGAGTTAGCATTTTGGAGGTGAGTGTTGCTTTTGAGTATTTGACTAGCTCAGTCCTGCTCCCTTCTCCTGCTTCATTCAAAGCTTCAATAACAAGTCCCTTAGTGTATGCTTCAGATGAACAGATCTTGGTGGTGATTGCCAAGATACTGTCCCTGGACCAAGCTTTGATTTCGATCATTGATCTTCCCAGATATTTTGCAATAAATCTAATCATGATCTCAAGCCTTTCTCTTTCTAACACTTCATAACTTGCCCATCTATTCTGGATTTCTTCAATCTCTAATCGTCGAATCTCAGATTCAAGTTTATCGGTGTCATGGCCTTGCCTAAACAGCTGATCAATGATGTTGTCCATTGATCTGTTGTGTTCGGCATCAGCCTCTCTTATCAGTAGCTCCAAGGCTTTCCTTTTTCCTTCTCTTTATCGGTCTCTCCACATTCAACTCCAACTCCTTTTCCACTACTATCCCTTCTTTTTCTTTCTCCTTTTCTTTCTCCTCTGTACTCCTCTTTCTTTTTGCTTTCACTGACTTGATCTCCCCCTTTTTGGTTGCATTGGTTGCAAGGGGTTGATTTCCAGAAAGTTTTTTGCCCACAACCTCCTCTATCAATGGTTGTATTACTGAGGAAAGCCTCTCATCAATGGCTTTCATCACTATGTCAGTGATTATGGGTGTGATGAGAGGGAGGGAATTTTGAAGGATAGCAACTATTTGCTTAGGAGGGTTCTGTTCCTGAGAAATAGTGCCAGAAGCAGAGGCAGGTGGCTGAGTTGTTGGGAGTGGCTCAGTGTTTGGAGACCTTCAGATGAAGGTGCCATCTGTGAGGTGGTAGAGGCAGATGGTCTTTGTTCCTTAGAAGTTTTGGCAAGCAGCACTTTGAGTCTGCTCACTTCCTCTTCTAGGATGGTGTTTTGGGCGATTACATCATAAAAGAAGCCCAGGTCGTCATCAGTAGATACTGAATCACCTGACCTCCTGATAGGATCAGGATGAACATGCACTGAGTGTAGCTCAGTTGTAGCATGTGCCCCTTTATCTTGGAACTGGGGACTTCCTGCCTCAGGACTTTGTCCGTCATCAGCAGTTGCCTCTGGTAAGGTCTTAGTAATGGTACCAACTACAACCTGATCATATGCTGAAGCAGGAGAAGTGGCAGCCTCACCAGAAGTTCCAATCTCCATTGCTACACTAGGAGAAGGAACATTGTAACCCCTATGCTATGGGTTCTCAGCTGCACTTTGGTCCTCCCCCTTAATGGTTGAAGTATTCCCAGTAGTAATGGTATCTGGGGAGGGGGTGAGGAGTGCAACTGAGTCAGCACTTGTGCAACAAGTAATGTAGGACTTTGGGGGGCGGTTGCATGGGGAGATGGGGTAAAAGCAGTTGCACCTGGGGAGAATGGTGCTCTTCAATGGCAATCTCCTCAAATGAGGAAGATCCCAGATTGGTGGGTACCCCTTCTGTGGTTGCTGCAGGCTCCTTTTGAGAGGAATCCTGAGCGGTTGTGGCTGGGAGAGTCCTTATATCCACTAGGGGGTTATAACCAGTGGATATAGCCTGCGTTTGTGTCAGGGGCATCCTCAGGGGACTCATTTCCCTGAGTAGCCTTTTGGTTTTCTTTTTAGTGGGTTTGGTGGGGACTTTTGATTTGGAGGTGGTGGCTGTGGGTTCCAGCTGCGTGGGTTTGCGCAGCTTGGCAGCCATTTTGAGTGATTGGTCAGAGTTGTGTCGGGAGTATACTTCAGGCAATAAAGCCATAGCAGGGACTCCCAGGCCAACAAGTCCCTCAGCTTGAAGCTGGTTTGCAATTATGGCCATTATGAACCGAGGATATAATATCCAACGGTTAGCAGTTTGTTTTTGAGCCATATCCTTGAGCTCTGAAAATAGTATTTTCGAAAAATTTAAAGGTTGTGCTCAAGGATGGAGTACATTACCTGCTGCCACCTTGTAGACATTTGATCCCAAGAGAAGTCTTAGGAGCCAAACAAACATTTACCATGTGAAATATGAGACGTTCAGCATCATGGAAATGTTTCTTCAGTATGGTGGAGGCACTAAGGTTTCCCTGATATCCATGGTGGGCAAAGGATAAATCAGTTGTGCCCTTTGGATATCTAGAAGGAAAAGTGGCATCATCCAGGTGTAGGGTTTGACGAAGTATATCAGGAGTGATGACCACTTGGTGGTTTTGATGACCGACCGGAGAGACTCTGTGTTGTTCTCCCCAGTGGTGAGGGTGACGTTCATCCAAAACTGGTTAAGGGATTCGGCATGAAGGATTGGATTGAGAAAAAGGCCGTTTTGTAGGTGACTGGACCATAAGATCAATAGCATTATCGAACTTAGCCCAGAATGGCGATTTGAGGTAAGCTACACAGTTGTGTCGCGGTTTGAGCTGCATGGATGCCATTTATGAGAGAGAAGTTTTGGAGAGATGAACGTTAGGTTTGAAGAAGATGAGGCTCTGAAGGATTAGGTCGGATATTTATAGGGTACGGGTTAGAAAACCTGAAGGGTTTGGTGTTAGTCATCAGTAGTTTTAAACGACTGTTGACATGGTATTACCCTTTCAAACGTTGAAACAGCTGAAGTCGTGGTTTTAGGCATCGCAGTTAGAAAACTACTGAAGACCATGGTTTTGACTTCAGATGATGAAACAACTGAAGACTTGGTGTTAGTCTTCAGTAGTTATGAAACTACTGAAGACATGGTTTTGTCATCAGTTGTTGTAAACAGCTGATGACTTGGTATTAGTCATCAGTAGTTGTGAAACTACTGAAGACATGGTTTTGTCATCAGTTGTTTAGGATGAAACAGCAGTTGTAGAAACAACTGAAGAGAAAGTTCTCTTCAGTAGTTTTCGTCAATTCATAGCCTTTCAGCTATTTCATACTGTCCTCAACACTTACTCTCAGACTTTGCATCTGCTTTTCAGGTTTCATAGGACGTCAGTACTTATCTGTTTGTACTGATTTCAGTAGTTGTAACTACATCAGTAGTTGTAACTACACCAGTGGTTTGAACACATAAAGTACTTCAGTACTTGTGAGGCATTTATCCTTCAGTAGTTATAAAAACTACTGAAGGTGAAGAACTCATCAGTACTTATATGTGACATGGTTACCAATGATCACCAGTACTTATTACTGAGATCATCAGTAGTTGTCACTTATTCTAGCTGCAGCATACCAAGCCTTAACACAAGGTTTTGGAAAGTAGAACTATCCAAAGGCTTAGTAAAAATATCTGCAAGCTCATCAGCACTAGGCACAAACTTAGGATCAATCAGACCTTTTTCAAAACAATCCCGAATAAAGTGATGTCTGATCTCTATATGTTTGGTCCTAGAGTGCTGGACTGGATTTTTGACAATACACAGAGCTGAAGCACTATCCATTAATAATGGAGTCTTAGTCTCTGTAATGCCATAATCCAGAAGTTGGTTCTGAAGCCAGAGTACCTGAGAAGTGCAGCTTGCAGTAGCAATGTACTCGGCTTCAGCAGTTGATGTAGCAACAGTTGTTTGTTTCTTACTCTGCAAAGAAATCAAACAGTTGCCTAGGAATTGACAACCACCAGAAGTTGACTTTCTAGTTAACTTGCACCCTGCATAGTCACTATCTGAAAAAGCAACTAATTTGCAAGAGTGTCCAGTGGAATACCATAAACCTAGAGATTGTGTACCTTGCAAATATCTAAAGATTCTCTTGACTGCAATCAAATGAGACTCTTTAGGAGCAGCCTGAAATCTAGCACAAACACATGTAGCAAACATAATATCTGGTCTAGAAGCTGTTAAATACATCAAGGACCCAATCATACATCTGTAAAGTGTTTCATCAACAGCTTTACCTTTCTGATCTGCATCCAGTTGTGTGGTGTTGCACATGGGAGTAGAACAGCGCTTACAGTTTTGTAAATCAAACTTATTCAAGAGATCTTTTGTATATTTTGACTGATGAATAAAGGTTCCATCAGCCTTTTGTTTAATTTGCAATGTAATTCTCCCATTGCACTCATTTCAAACCTCTTTTTTATTAATGTTGTAAATTCATCACACAACTGGGGATCAGAGGATGCAAAAATGATATCATCAACATAAATCTGAACAAGTAGCTTATGCTGATCCACCTTCTTAATAAACAAAGTTTTATCAATGGAGCCTCTAGTAATATTATTCTTAAGAAGAAAAGTGGAAAGTGTCTCATACCAGGCTCTAGGAGCTTGTTTCAACCCATAAAGAGCCTTATCAAGTTTATACACCCATTCAGGATGTTTATTATCCTCAAAACCTGGTGGTTGACACACATAAACTTCTTCCTTTATTTTACCATATTTTGACATCCATTTGAAAAACTTTAAGATTGTGGAATGCAGCATAGGCTAAAAACAATCTGATTGCCTCTAGTCTGGCTACAGGGGCAAAGGTTTCATCATAGTCAATACCTTCTTCTTGTGAAAACCCCTGTACAACCAGTCTAGCCTTGTTCTTAACAATAAGCCCATTTTCATCAGTTTTATTCCTAAACACCCATTTAGTGCCTATTGCACACTTACCTGGGGGAAGAGGAACCAGTTCCCACACTTGCTGTTTCTTGAACTGAAGTAGCTCAAGCTGCATGGCTTCAACCCATCCATTGTCTCTCAAAGCAACATGGTAGTTCTTTGGCTCTAGCTGACTGATGAAGAGAGCATAGAAGCAGAAGTTAGACAATTGACTTCTTGTTGAAACTCCAGCATTGATATCACCAATAATCTGAGACATTGGGTGATTCTTCAGTTCTTGATAAACAATGAGATATGTGCAAGTGTTTGTAGGACCTTCAGCAGCAGCAGATGTTGATGCAGACTCTTGCAACCAAGAATTAGATGGTAACTCAAATGATGTAGAGGAATCAGAGATCTCATCAGCATTTGTTATGGATGGAACTGCTGAAGCTACAGGAACATCAAATTTAGCAGACACAGGCAGTTGGTCACTAAACTTGAATAGGTGAGTATTGATATTATCATCATCATCATCAATACCACCAGGTGGAAGACATGCTGCAGAAGATGATTTATCCACATGATCTGCAACAGCTGGAGGTTGATAAGGAACATATTGCAGTATGTCCAAATCAAACAACTCCACAGGGTTTTGTGGAATCTTGTCCATAGGAGATTCATTAAACTTCACATGCAAAGTCTCTTCAACTATCTTTGTTCTGCAGTTGAAGACTCTGTATGCCTTGCAAGTAGATGAATAACCAACAAAATACCCTGCATCCACCTTAGGATCAAATTTTTGGAGTTGATCCTTTGTGTTGAGAATAAAACAGGGACACCCAAATGCTTTGAAAAATGAAATTAGAGGAGCCAAGTGATGGAGAACTTCATATGGAGTCTTCATCAACCTCTGATTTACTAAGGCTCTATTCTGCACATAGCAAGCTGTGTTAACAGCTTCAGCCCAAAAGGTCAGTGGCAAACCAGAGTCAGCCACATGGACCTTGCAGCTTCAATTAGGGTCCTGTTCTTCCCTCCACTACTCCATTTTGTTCTGGAGTCCGTGGGATGCTAAACTGCCTTTTGATTCCCTTTGAAAGATAGAAGTCATCAAGTGTATGGTTTCTGAATTCAGTTCCATTGTCACTAATACACTTGACTGGAAGGGAATACTGCTTCTCAACATACAACACAAAGTGAATAATCTTCTGAGCAACCTCATCCTTTGAATGTAGAAAGAAAGTCCATACAAATCTGGAGTAATCATCCACAATTACCAGACAGTATTTCTTCTTTGCCATGCTCATCACTCTCACAGGACCAAATAGATCCATATGCAGTAATTGCAAGCAGGCAGTGGACTTAGGCTCTTCAATAGGAGGGAATGAGACTTTGTGCTGTTTTCCTTTTAAACAAGCAGTGCAGGTTTCATCACAGTGGAACTCCTTTATTGGTAAGCCTCTGACTAAACTATTGTGAATCAGCTGATTCATGTTTTTGAAATTAACATGACCCAGCCTTCTGTGCCTAGTTTAGATTCTTGAGGAGAGGCTTTGGAAAATAGGCAAGGATGGCCTCTGAGATCTATTTTCTTGGAAAGATCTAAGGCATACACTCTTCCTGTCCTGTTGGCTCTCAGGAGAGTGTGATCATCCAACACCTTATCAATCAAATGCAGAACTTTGGATGACAGAATCTACAGTTCTGACTGGTGAAAAGAGCAACATGGCCTTTATCACACATTTGACTGACACTCAAGAGATTGTACTTGAGATTTTCCACATGATTAACATCATCAAACTTTATTTCTCCATTGGAGACAAAGCCTTTCCAATGATGTAACCCCTAGCATCATTGCCAAAAGAAACAAACCCCTTCTTTCCTTGAGAGTAGTCATGAAGAAGAGAGCTGTTCCCAGTCATGTGCATAGATCCCCCACTGTCTACATACCAGATGCTACTTTGGCATGTTGAAGAACCTGCAATTATAAACAATCAGTTAGTTTTGGAGACCCAAACCTTTTTGGTTTTGGGCCTGTTCTCATCAACAGATGGTAAACTAACAGGTTTGATGGAAACAACAGCCTGAGAGGAAGAAGATGGTGAAGAAGAGGAATCCTTTGGCTTGGACCTCCTTTTCTGTGGTTTCAACATAGGAACATCTAATTGGTTAACTCTTCCCAATAGATGTTGAACCATCATAACCAGCTGTGTCTGATTTTGTGATAAAGCTTTCAGCTCATCAGACACATTGGCATTGGAGTTTGATAAGTTCCTATGTTGCACCTTCTTCTTTTGAGCAATCTCAGCTGTTACCTGTTTAACCCCTTCCTTTTTGGATTTCTTTATGGACTTAAGGGTTACAGGATTTGATGTTGCTGATACAAATGTGGTCTCAAACTCAGTTTTCATTTTAACCATTTTCTCTTTAATTTCCTCTTTATGTTTGAGTTTGGATCCTCTTTTGTACCAACAATCATCTGTAAGATGATTGAACAAGCCACATACTTCACATGGTTTCTTCTTCATCTTATGTTGATCATCAACTAAAGAGGATGAAACTACTGAAGACTTGCTCTTCAGTGCTTTGAAAGCATTGTTTGCTTTCTTGACTTCCTCTTTAGTAGTCTTCAAACTCTTTCTACTGACAGTTTTCTTCTTTTCAGTACTGACAGTAGTTGGAGTTTGAACTTCAGGTGTTAAATCTTGCTCTCCAGTCCTTTCAGGACTTTCAGAATTAACTCCTGAGTTGATCAACTCTTTGATCATGTGAGTGTCAGCAGTGGAACCATCAACATCAGCTGATAGGTTCTGAGAGGGCTTAGTGCTGACTTCTACTTCTGATGTGTGCTGTATCAGAAAGTAGATCACATGATGAAATGGATTGGTTATTGCTCTCACCATCAGATTCTACCTCTGCTCTGGGAGTAAAATCTGTAGGTGGAGCAGTGTGATTGTAACCAATGCCAAACTTCACATTGGAAGCAGATTGCTTACTAAGAAGCATTTCAAAACCCTTGCAAGATTTACCCATCGATCACACTCTACCTGGGTAGTTGCAAGTGTTTCCTTGAGATCTCTATACTTCTCTAGAAGTATCTCTTCCCCTAGCTTCATCAGTTTTGGCATTTAAGTTTGTAAATCTCATCATTCTTATCATTAAGCACAGACTCAAATTCAGCTTTGCTTTTGAAATTATTTGTTCTAGCTCAATGTTCTTGTTGATTAAAGCTACATTTGCTTCTCTAATAGATGCAAATGCTGGCTATGCTGATCAGAACATAGTTTGGCTTTTGCCTCAGAGGATACCTGTGATACCTTTGGTGTAGAGGCATTAGAGGATGAAGTATCAGCAGAATCCAAAGCCATAAGAGCTAGATTTCCAAAGGGACTGTCACCACCATGTTGACCAGCACCAGTGAACAGTTGTTCATGACCAGACAAATCATCTGGTAAACTGCTCCAGTCAACAACTCCTGGGGTGAAGAAGCTGTGTTGTGAGGTTGAATTTGTTGATGAGATTGGGAAGGTTGAGGTTCAGGCAATGCAGGTGGTTGTTGTGAAATGGGAGCTTGAACTGGATTAGACTGAGGCAAGTAATAGCAGGGAAAGGATATGACACTTGACCCTGGGGACAAAGTATGCAGGAGATCTAGGATGTGAATGATGACCAGAACCAGCAGGATGTTGCCCTCTGTTTTGTGGACTAGTACTAGGAAAAGTCACAAAGGGTGCAGAAGAGTTAGATCCAGTTGATCTACACTCTCTTGCAAAGTGTCCCAGCCTTTGGCATTTGTGACACCTCAACTTACTCTTGTCAAAACCAACTTTGGTTTTGCCAGAGAGTCCAGGAAATTTCCTGCCAGTTCTCTTGTAGAACTTCTGAGATCTGATATTAATCAATGCCATTTGGCTCAGAATATCCATCTCTTCTAGATCATCATCAGCTATTCCTTTCAACATCCATGATGAAGCATAGATTGTCACTATTACTGCCAGAATGACTCTCAATACCAACAAATGCATGATCAGAACTATTTGAAGAGAAATCAATATGCTCATCATAATTGCTTTCAGATGCAGCATATTCTGACTCATGACCAACCAAGGCAGTATTCCCTGGTACAAAGTCATCAGTGAGCTTTCCTGATGAGGACAGTTTCCTTTTCTGCTCTATCTCTCTTTCGAATGTAAGCAGTTTCCCATGAAGTTGGGTGAGAGATAGGCTATCCAGATTTGCACTGGAGCGTAGGACAATAGTGTATGTGTCCCATCTCTCAGGCAGTGATCTGAGGAACTGTTATTCATCTGGCTGTTGGTGTATTCCTGTTTCACCATTTTCAGCTCAGAGATCAAGCAGGAAAAACGCTCAAACTGTTGAGTCAGTGTCTCACCCTTTCTATGAGAGAATGTCTCATATTGTGGGCAAGGATTTCTCTGTTGTTTGCTAAGACCTCATCTGTGCCACCGAATTGTTCCTTCAGGGCATTCCAGAGATCATGAGCAGTTTCATGATGCATAAGCCCTGAATAGATTTCATTAGGCAGTGCCATGGCCAGAATTCCATGGGCTTTAGCATCAATCTCAAACAGTTTCCGATCTTCATCAGAGTATTGTTCCTTCTTCTTCGGACCATTTGATTGGTTTCCGGATTGTTCACCATAGGCTTATGTGGTCCATGTACCACAGATGTCCAACAACCTGAACTGTTAACAGACAGGTGATGAAGCATTCTTCGCTGCCATATGTTATACTCGGTCCTAACCAGCATCGGGGCTTGGTTGAGGAACCGGTATTGTGAGGATCATTAGAAGGAGTAGTCATCTCAGATTCAATCAAATTCAATTAAGCTATAACAGATTTAGAACAAAAACACAACAACCAATTGAACCAAGAGAGATCTCAAAATAAATGAACGAAAGCGTCAGAAATTCAATAATCTATAACCAGTTCTTGCAAAATGCTAATTCAATCAAACATAGATATCAATTAGCAGTTTCAATGATCAATTGTTAGATCGATCAATGATTAACCAGCTCTGATACCACTTGTTAGGATCAGTGATCTACGTTTGATTGATTAGAGAGTATGCAGCGGAATTCTAACAATGAATTAGCCAATTCACAAGAACAAAAAGATATTCAATGTAAGAACAAAACGGTTATAGATAGAGAGAATTCTGCAGATATATTTCATTCAATATTCGCTTTCGTGGTAACGGAATGTCACAATTACAATTAGGTCGAAACCTCTTATATAAGAGAGTGACGTCTGCTGATGTCACTTGATAGTGACATCTAATAGATTTATCACAAACTACTGAGTTAACACAACTACTGAAGATGTCAAACAGCTGACATCTTCTTACAAAAATGCTAAGTGTTAACTATTATTACAACTACTGAAAAGAAACTACTGAAACTATAACACTGAAGAACATACTCTTCAGTTGTTTTACAAATACTGAAACAAAGAAAACTACTGAAGGTAAACCATCACAACTACTGAAGAAGACCTCTTCAGCTGTTGTGACAACGTCTGATACTTTGGTCTTCAGCACTTGTGTCTTCAGACTTTGTCTTCAGCACTTGTGTCTTCAGACTTTGTCTTCAGCACTTGTGTCTTCATACTTTGTCTTCAGCACTTGTGTCTTCAGACTTTGTCTTCAGCACTTGTGTCTTCAGACTTTGTCTTCAGCACTTGTGTCTTCAGACTTTGTCTTCAGTACTTGTGTTCAGACTTTGTAATAAGCTGTTGTCTTCAGCTGTTGTGGTCTTCAGTAGTTGTTGTGACGTCTGTGGGACTTAAAGGTTTTTCTGATCCGGCTCATTGGTTCTTTTGGTCCAACACCTAAAATATAGGCGATTTCACCAAGATCCTTAATAGAGAAACACTTCCAAGCTAGGTTTTTATACCTTCCATGGTTGAATGTAATTTCCAAATAGTAGGAGGTCATCGACATACAATATTCGGAAAATGGTGATGCTCCCACTAGCTTTCTTTAGACACATGCTTCATCAGCGTTTTTTGATAAAACCAAATTTGATTATTTCTTCATCAAAATGGTGATTCCAACTTCTTGATGCTTCCTTCAATCCATAGATTGATTTCTTTACTTGCTACTTTGTTAGGATGTTTTGAGTTGACAAAACCTGTCCACTGAACCATATAGACATCTTCCTCAAGATATATCCATTTAGAAAGGCAGTTTTTGACTCCATTTGCCAAATCTCAACCATAATGACAGCTATGGTAAACAAATGTGTATCCTTTGTGGTTCTTGATCCTTCTCAAGATCCACAGTTCTACCACTAGTTCCTTCTGTAAGGAATTAGCTTCTAAGAACTCAGCCTTCTTGGCAACAAACTCCTTTTGTTCCAATGTATCATAGAAATAATATCCCAAGTCTCTGGGATACCCAATGAAGATACACTTAGTGGAACACTTTCTAGCTTGTTTTGAGGTGGGAGTCTTAACATAAGCCTCACAACCCCCCATACCTTTAAATATGATAGTGATGGAACCCTTCCATGCCATATTTCAAAAGATGTCATTTCCACTTCTTGGTTGGGGCCATATTTAAAATACAGGTCGTAGAGAGCAAAGCGAACCCCAAAATGATAGAGGCATGAGCTTCTAGCCATCGTAGATCGAACCTATCTATAGAGTTTGATTTCTCCATTCGGACACACCATTATGTTGTGGTGTTCTAGGTGGAGATAGTTGTGAGACAATAGCATAACTTCTAAGATGATCTCTAAAAGCATCACTTAGGTATTCACCTCCTCTATGGGTGCGGAGAATTTTTATTTTCTTGTTGAGTTGATTTTCTACTTCATTTTAGAAGATTTTGAACATTTCAAAAGCTTCATCTTTGTGTTTTAACAAGTACACATAATCATATTGACTATAGTCGTCAGTAAAGGTAATGAAGTATCTTTCATGGTACCTAGTCATTGGCTTAAAAGGACCACATACATCCGAATGTATGATGCCTAATAAATCTTTTGCCCGTTCGGACTTGCCACTAAAAGGTGCCTTAGTTATTTTACCTTGTAAACAAGATTCACATACATCAACTGAATCATATTCATTTGCTTTTAAAAGATCATTCTTTTGAAGTGTTTGTATGCGCTTCTTGTTTATATCACCAAGACGGCAATGCCAAAGATAGGTATCACTCAAATCCAATTTGAGTTTCTTATTGGTGGTTTGGTACAATGAGCTATCAAATAATGTGTTTTCACGAACCAATTCATAATACCATTAACAAGAATAGCTTTAAAATAAAACGTGTCATTTAAAGAAACATGAATTTCATTCTCAACAAATGACAAAACATAACCATATTGTCTTAATTGGGCAAAAAAAATAATGTTCCTAGTCAAAATAGGAGCATACAAAATATTGTTCAAAATTGCTTCCAAACCATTTGGAAGCTTCAAGATGTAGTCCCCTCGGCCTTCAACTTGAACTTTTACCCCATTCCCTATGTAGAGGCTTACATCCCCTTTCTTGAAGTTCTTACTTCTTTTGAACCCCTGCAATAAGTTGCAAATGTGAGTTCCACATCCAGTATCCAATACCCATGTGTTAGAGGGTATTAAATTAGATCAATATGAATCATGAAAATTGTACCTAAGGTTTACCCTGCATCCCTCTTTGCTTGCAACTCTTTGAGATGGACTGGGCAATTTCTTGCCCAATGTCCAATCTCCCCACACTTAAAGCACGGGTCATTCGAAGTAACCTTTTGCTTCTTCTCCACTGGTTTTGGTGGTGGCGCTCTTATCACTCCCTTTCTCTTTCCTTTAACGTACCCTTTACCCTTGGCAACATTTTCCTTGGGTGCGGGGTGAGGCCTCTTCTTGTTCTCACCTTCATTGATGGTGAGAACAGGTAAAACCCTTTTACCCTTGGCCGCCTCGGTAGTTTTAAGCCTAGAGTGAAGCTAACTTATGTTCTTGTCCCCCCATTCATGTTATAGTTCATGACAAAGTTGTCAAACCTTTTTGACAAAGAGTTGAGGATCAAAACCGTAGCCAACTCTTTCAAGATGGGACAATTTAGCCTTTCGAGGCCGTCGATGTGGCTTTTTATCTTAAGTACATAAGATGAAACAGATTAGGTGTCATCCATACGACATGCATGGAGTGCTCAAACCGTTTCGAAGCGCTCATCTCGTGCTTGTTGCTGGAACGTTTCCTTCAACTGGGTTATCATGTCGTATGCTCCATGATGTTCATACTCCTTTTGGAGATCTGGAGTCACACTTGCCAACATGAGGCAAGACACTTGGACCGAGTCCTCAGTGTATTTCACCCAGTTATTGTAGGCCTCCTCATCATCCTCACTGGTTAATCGGGAATCATATCGTCTAATATGTATGATCGTTTCTCTTGCTTGAGAACAATTCTCAAGTTTCAAAACCAATTAATAAAGTTATTTTGGTTTAGACGCTCCTTTTGGAGAATCGTCCTTAGTGATAGTGAGTGAGCGGACGGGATTTCATTGTTTTCGTTATTGTTGGTGGCCATCTACAAAATATAACAAAGTTCAATTTTAGTAATTTTGATATTATTCATATTTTTATAATTAAAACCCCTTTTAAGTGTTTTACACAATTTTAAAATCTAGAATCCAACATTACATTTAAATAGTGGTTAGGTGACCTTTATCCTATTATTTAAATTAACAAGGCGGTCAACGTTTTGACAATTGCAACCCTTTGCAACTTCTCTGGTATGGGATCGACTTTAAAACATCATATGTATAGTCAGTATTTTTATCCCATCAACACCTTTGTAAACCATATTGTAGGTGATTCATTTAACACGATTTTCAAATCAAATTACCCTACTTGCACACACATGTGAGTTTTCCAACATAAGTGGTTAGGTGACCTTTATCCCACAAATATGGTGTCCGCAGCTCAAGTCACAAGTTCCCTCAAAACGGTTAGGTGACCTTTATCCCATTAAGAGTTTCCAAATGACTCAAGTGTTGTGCAAAAGAATGGTGTTAAACTTGTTTATAAAAGAAATTTAAAGTTTTCATAATCTTAGTTTATTAAACTCTATGTACCTTATATTTGCATGCTTTCAAATACAAGGTACCCTATGGTTCACTTTTAATAAAAACCTCTTTTATTAAAACCATTAATCCTTTTAATAACCTTTTATTAACCACTTAATGATAAAAAACATCAAATTTTCAGCTTGTTAATTTGTTAATGAGTTTGTAATGCATATCCAAATATCAACCAAACAAGCAAACAACAAACATCCAAACAAGCATAAACATACAAACATAACTGCATAACCATAGCTACTAAGTTGACCACACTTGTTTGTTATCACAAGTGTTGTCATAAGGTCTTTCATAAGGGTTGAGATGACACATCAAAATGTTTCCATGAACTCCCACTTGTGTCCATGTCTTTTTGTGTCCTTCTTTGAGTCTTCGTCTTGTTCATCTTCTTTTACAAAAATCATATCCTAATACAATTTTTTTAATAAATAAATGCACCTAATCTATTTATTACATAACCAAATGAATAAATAAATTAAACCCAAGATACAAAACACAAGTACAACCCTTTGAAGAAACAAAACCAACATGACAAATCACAATCAACCAAAACCAAACACATAAGGCCAAGGCTATGTTATGCACCATAATATGAAACATATACACCAACCAAGAACAACAATGAAACCCTTATTTCAGCCCTAAATTTTCAGCCAACATGAACTAAAATTTTATGGTTTGTCCAAACAACACAATCAACCATTTGATGTAAATCTTTCAAGGTTTACACTAAAGCATGGAAGATTAAACCTTGAAACATAAGGGATTCATACATCCACAACAAAACAGCCCCTAATGGGTTGAAAAAGTCCATGAAATTAACTTTTCAAGACCTTATGAAGCACATATTCCACATAACTGGTTCTAGATGCCATTGTTGGTTTTGTCAAATGTAAAACAAGCTAGTTTAACCATTTAAACTTGAAAAATCGCAGCGGAATATACGTTTAACATATGGTTAGTAATCTGAATATTTTCACCATTTAAAACATAAACAAAACCCAGGAATAAGGATCATATAAACATATGTGAAATAGTGTGTTATCAAACAAAACATAACAACCATAGGGGTTCCAAGATACAACCTTTCTTGTACAATTTGTTGTAGATGCATAAGATGAAGAAGATTATGTTCTTGAGTGGCTAGCCTTCAAAGGAGAAGACCTCAAGCTTGTATACCCACAAGCCCTTCCAAACACCAAGCTTGTATGATGTTCTTGAGTGGCTAGCCTTCAGAGGAGAAGACCTCAAGCTTGTATACCCACAAACCCTTCCAAACACCAAGCTTGTTAGGGAGCTAACACCAAAGAAGTCTCTTTCTTAGCTCCTCAAGAAAACGGAAATTTCAGCTTGTTCTTTGTAGAATACGAATTTTTCAGCCACTTTTAGAGAGTTCTTGCTTGAGAAAAGTTAGAGAGAAGTGTGTAAAGAATGAAGAGTGCAAGAGTGGTGAAAGAGTGCTTGGACCAGGAAAAAAAAGGGAGTCCCAATACTCCTTTTGGGCGGCCGAATTGCCCCTTGAAAATGGGTTCCCCCCATTTTAGTTTTTATAAAAATGTTACACTCTTAGCCCTCATTTTATAAAATTAAAACCTGTTGGACCAAAAGAACCAATGAGCCTGATCAGAAAAACCTCTAAGTCCCACAGACATCACAACAACTGCTGAGGACTTGATCAGCTGTTTGACAAAGTCTGAAGATTTCAACAGCTGAAGACTAAAGTACTGAAGACTTCAAAAGCTGAAGACCAAAGTCTGAAGATCAACAGCTGAAGACTAAAGTACTGAAGACTTCAACAGCTGAAGACTAAAGTACTGAAGACTTCAACAGCTGAAGACCAAAGTCTGAAGATCAACAGCTGAAGAACAAAGTACTAAAGATCAACAACTGAAGTACAAAGACTGAAGACATTAGCTGATGACAACAACTGAAGTTCAAGTACAAGTACTGAAGCCCAAGTACAAGTACTGAAGCCTTCAGAGTTTGTTACAACAGCTGAAGAAGCATTCTTCAGTTGTTGTGATGGTTTCCTTTCTGTAGTTTTCTTTTTGTTTCAGTATTTGTAAAACGACTGAAGAGCATGTTCTTCAGTCGTTGTAGTTTTAGTAGTTTCTTTTCAGTAGTTGTAGTGATAGTTAACACTTACCATCTTTGTAAGAAGATGTCAGCTGTTTGACATCTTCAGTAGTTGTGTTAACTATTAGTAGTTTGAATAAAATCTGTTAGATGTCACTATCAAGTGACATCAGCAGACGTCACATCTCCTATAAGAGGTGTTGACCTAATTGTATGTGTGACATTCTGTTACCACGAAAGCGAATATTGAATGAAATATATTTTGCAGAATTCTTTTTGTCTATAACCGTTTATTCTTACCTTGAATATCTTTTGTGTTCTTTTGAATTGGCTAATTCATTGTTTGTTCTCCGCTGCTATACTCTCAAATCAATCAAACGTAGATCTCTGATCCTAACAAATGGTATCAGAGCTGGTTAATCTTTGATCGATCTCACAGTTGATCATTGAAACTGCTATTTGATATCTATGTTTGATTGAAGTAGCTTATTTGCAAGAACTGGTTATAGATTATTGATTTTCTGCCTCTTTCGTTTATTAATTTTGAGATCTCTCTTGGTTCAATTTGGTTTGTTGTGTTTTACTCTAAATCTGTTATAGCTTATTGAATTTGGTTGAATGTGAGATGACTACTCCTTCTAATGACCCTCACAATACCGGTTCCTCAACCAAGCCTCCGATGCTGGTTAGGATTGAGTATAACATATGGCAACGAAGGATGCTTCATCACCTGTCTGTTAACAGTTCAGGTTGTTGGACATCTGTGGTACATGGACCACATAAGCCTATGGTGAACAATCCGGAAACCAATCAAATGGTTCTGAAGAAGAAGGAACAATACTCAGATGAAGATCGGAAACTGTTTGAGATTGATGCTAAAGCCCACGGAATTCTGGCCATGGCACTGCCTAATGAAATCTATTAAGGGCTTATGCATGATGAAACTGCTCATGACCTCTGGAATGCACTGAAGGAACAATTTAGTGGAATTGATGAGGTCTTAGCAAACAACAGAGAAATCCTCGCCCAACAATATGAGACATTCTCTCATAGAAAGGGTGAGACACTGACTCAACAGTTTGAGCGTTTTTCCTGTTTGATCTCTGAGCTAAAAATGGTGAAACAGGAATACACCAACAGCCAGATGAATAACAGATTCCTCATATCACTGCCTGAGAGATGGGACACATACACTATTGTCCTACGCTCTAGTGCAAATCTGGATAGCCTATCTCTCACCCAACGTCATGGGAAACTGCTTACATTCGAAAGAGAGATAGAGTAGAAAAGGAAACTTTCATCATCAGGAAAGCTCACTGATGACTTTGTACCAGGGAACACTGCCTTGGTTGGTCATGAGTCAGAATATGCTGCATCTGAAAGCAATTATGATGAGCATATTGATTTCTCTTCAAACAGTTCTGAGCATGCATTTGTTGGTATTGATAGTCATTCTGGTAGTAATAGTGACAATCTATGCTTCATCATGGATGATCTGAAGGGAATTGCTAATGATGATTTAGAAGAGATGGATATTCTAAGCCAAATGGCCTTAGTTAATATCAGATCTCAGAAGTTCTACAAGAGAACTGGCAGGAAATTTCCTGGACTCTCTCGCAAAACCAAAGTTGGTTTTGACAAGAGTAAGTTGAGGTGTCACAAATGCCAAAGACTTGGACACTTTGCAAGAGAATGTAGATCAACTGGATCTAACTCTTCTGCACCCTTTGTGACTTTTCCTGGCACTAGTCTACAAAACAGAGGGCAACATCCTGCTGGTTCTGGTCATCAATCACACCCTGTATCTCCTGCATACTTTGTCCCCTAGGGTCCAATGTCATATCCTTTTCCTTGCTATTACATGCCTCAGCCAAATCCGGTTCAAGCTCCAATTGCACAACAACCACATGCATTACTTGAACCTCAACCTTCCCAATCTCGTCAACAAACTCAACCTTAACAACATAGCTTTTTCATCCAGGAGTTATTGACTGGAGCAGTTTACCAGATGATTTGTTTGGTCATGAACAACTGTTCTCTGGTGCTGGTCAACATGGTGGTGATAGTCCTTTTGGAAATCTAGCTCTTATGGCTTTGGAGTCTGCTGATACTTCATCCTCTAATGCCTCTACACCACAGGTATCACAGGTATCCTCTCAGGCAAAAGCCAAACTATGTTCTGAAACATGCATAGCCGCATTTGCATCTATTAGAGACGCAAATGTAGCTTTAATTAACAAGAACATTGAGCTAGAACAAACAATTTCCAAAAGCAAAGCTAAATTTGAATCTGTGATTAATGATAAGAATGATGAGATTTACAAACTTAAATGCCAAATCACTGATGATAAGGCTAGGGAAGGGATACTTCTAGAGAAGTACAGAGACCTCAAAGACACACTTGCAACTACCCAGGTAGAGTGTGATCGATGGGTAAATTCTTGCAAGGGTTTTGAAATGCTTCTTAGTAAGCAATCTGCTTCCAATGTGAAGTTTGGCATTGGTTATAATCACACTGCTCCTCCTACAGACTTTACTCCCAGAGCAGAGGTAGAATCTGATGGTGAAAGCAATAACCAATCCTTTTCATCATGTGATCTATTATCTGATACATCACCATCAGAAGTAGAAGTCAACATTAATTTTTCTCAGAAACTATCAGCTGATGTTAATGGTTCAAATGCTGACACTCACATGATCACAAAGTTGATCACTCCAGGTGATATTTCACAAAGTACTGGAAGTACTAAAAAGAATATCATAACACCTGGAGAACAAGCCCAAGACATCTGTGGTTCACCAAAATCAATGGAGAATGATCACTCTGTGTCTCTAGGATTTAACATGACATCTGTGGCAAAAGGATAAATGATTGATTCACCAAAATCTTTTCAAGTATGGTACTTGAAGGAGATGATGTTATTGAATGGCACTTAGTCATATGTATTAAGGGTAGTAAACCGTTGTTAGGTGGTATTTACTGCTTACGTCAATCTTCAATGAATCTTGTGCAAGTGGGAGATTGTTGGACCTTATATGCCCAAGACACGTACAAGATTGAGGTGGTTAGTACGTTATGATCCAAGTCGGGTCATACCCAATAACAAGCTATACAAACACCAATTAATATTTATTTGTTGATAAGATCAAACAAATAAATACCGACACCAATTTAGAAAATGGGTTTTTCTAAAACATTGCTTTTGTAAAAGAACAACATTATGTGGATAATTTGTTCATGTGAAATTGTTTGTTCATTATTTAAGTTGGTTAAATAATAACAAATAAAAGTGTTTTATTGTTATAAAATTAAAATAGATTTTAATATTATAAAATGAAGGGCTAAGAGTGTAACATTTTTATAAAAACTAAAATAGGGGGAACCCATTTTCAAGGGGCAATTTGGCCACCCAAAAGGAGTATTGGGACTCCCTTTTTTGTCTTGGACCAAGCACTCTTTCACCACTCTTGAACTCTTCATTCTTTAAACACTTCTCTCTAACTTTTCTCAAGCAAGAACTCTCAAAAAGTGGCTGAAAAATTCATATTCTACAAAGAACAAGCTGAAATTTTCGTTTTCTTGAGGAGCTAAGAAAGAGACTTCTTTGGTGTTAGCTCCCTAACAAGCTTGGTGTTTGGAAGGGCTTGTGGGTATACAAGCTTGAGGTCTTCTCCTTTGAAGGCTAGCCACTTAAGAACATCATCTTCTTCATCTTATACATCTACAACAAATTGTACAAGAAAGGTTGTATCTTTGAACACCCTATGGTTGTTATGTTTTGTTTGATAGCACACTATTTCACATATGTTTATATGATCCTTATTCATGGGTTTTGTTTATGTTTTAAATGGTGAAAATTTTCAGATTACTAACCATATGTTAAAGTGCAGGATCGTTAAAGGGTGTAGAGTTACAACACAGAAACACAAAGAGGAGATTAACTAAACTTAATCAAATAGTAAACTGGATTAACTAAGGTAAGACAATAAGAACACAAGTAATGTAAGAGACAGAACACAAAGAACACAAGTATATGGTTTTCAAGTATGCAGTATATTTTTTTATTTATGTTCTATTACAAGTGTTACAAAGCATATATATAAAAGATACAAGAACATGAGATACTTATACTACATCCTACAACCTGCTATACTTTGAAAGCCAGCTGGATACAATTGACTAGACACAAAACAAAATCAATTGTAGAGTCAAAAGGCAGATTGCCTTTTGACTTGTGACTATGACATGCCATAGCTCACATCTTTATCTAGTACAAAAAGGATAAAGTACATGAAGTAGAAAGTTACTGACTCAAGACCTCAATGTACAGTTACCAAAAGCATGGACCTTTTCACCAACTCATGTAAGTTGGTGACCTTACAGAGGTGTAGCGGAAAGGTGTCCAGCTTTATGACAAAGTACATCAGATAAAGCATGTATTAAAAGTCTTCGGAAGAAATCTGTCTTCATGAGTTGAAGCTTCGGAAGACTTTGTCTCTGAGGCTTCGAAAGACTTCATATTTGGCTTAGTAAGATATTGGTCATGGTTTCGGAAGATTTTACACGTAGAATATTTTCTGTTCCATGTGTAAAACTTCCTAGGCATTCTTCTTCAATGCACTTGTGCAGCATGCGGGAAAGACATTGGATGTTTAGGTTGCATCAGCCTCTTCATTAATCTCTACAAACTCCCCTTGGCTGATGCTACCAAAACACTTAGTAGACTTTAGATGTCAATAGTCCTCATTAGGATGATCACCAATCCTTTCTTCATAAGGTGATCAGGATCCTTCAGACTGTCAAAGTGTCTTCTCATATCAAAGAGGTCATGCAGAGGCAACTGAAACATATCTTGCCATGTGTAAATGTCTTTAGTGCCTTGATCTCTAATGACATGCCATCTTTCTGGATTTGTGGTGTATGTACAAGACATGATGGGTCTTCCTGATGCTAGATGAGCTGTTTGAATTGGAGTTTATGTAGCATCCTCTGGCTACACAACCTCAAGATGTTCTGACTCATCCTGGGGTGTAGAAGAGGGTGCAGTCTTCTTCTTCTTTGGAATTGGTTTAGAAGCCATCCTATTCTTTCTCTTAACAGGTTTTTACTGAGAAGACCAGCCCGCAGTACCAGATTGATCTTCACTATCTTTCTTAGTTGGGACTTCCTCTCTATCAGGCTCAGAAGAAGAGGGAGGTTGACCCTGCTGGGATCAGAAGATGAAGCTTGCTGAGTTTCAGGAGGTCCAGATTGTGTTGTCTCTGGTTGTTCAACCTTAACCTCCACTTCAGGTAGGGCTTGACTTGGAGTGGAGTGTAAGTCAATTAGCTCTCCACTTTTGATTTTCTGTTTGATCACCCTATTATGCTCATCCATATGGATAGAGACATGGGGCCAAGTCTCCTTCTGGAGAATCCATATAGCTTCAAGAAGCTCATCATCCTCTGCCTATCAGCAGACTTTTTCATGCTCTTTTGGATGATAGCTCCTGATTTTGCAGCTTCTTCTCTTAGTTTCTTCTTCGTTGTCTTTCTATCCTTGATTATCTCAAGTTCAAGCTGTTTTAAGTACTCAGACTCAACATAGTCATAGGACAAGGGAAGAAGTGCATCTGCCTGATAGAAGCCTGTGGCACTCAGGTAGTTGATCATCTTGATCCTTTCTTCTTCTTTCTCTACCTGAGGTTCTTGCTGAACCACATCTTCTTGTGCGGACTTTCCTAAACTGGGGAGAGGGTAGGCATATCCTTGTACAATATTTTTCTTCTTCTCTCTTCTTTGACTTGTACTAGAGGCTCTGCATCTTCTACCTCCTTCTTCTCATTTGACCATTCCAGATCAACCAGTTCATTCAGCTCTTCAGAGGGGAGAGAGATGACACTGTCTATGTCATAGTTCCTTGTTTGCAGGTAATTTATCCTGACTGCCCTGATAGCAGACTCCATGAGTCTTGAAGAATCTGCAAAGGAACTTTCTCCCCTCGGCCTCCTTTTCCTCTCTATCTCCTCCTCCTCAATCTCCTCATATGTCATCTTTCTTCTCCCTTTGTCACTCACAGACCTTTATGACTCGGGTGGTGAGAGCTTTAGCCTTATTGCTTGTTGCAGCATCTAAGCTCTGTCTAGAGAGAGGTTGAGAAGCACCTTCACCGGCAGGTGTCTCAATAGGAGTGTGGATCTCTATAGTAGTTGATGATGATGAGACAGGGATCTCAGGTTCTGCCACTAGGCCTTCAGTCAAGGTTTCCCCTATGAAACTAATCTTAGGGTCTGCCTCAACATCGACTTGACCGATGGCATTGCCTGATTTCCTAAGTCTCCTTCTTAAGCTGAACTCTGTGGTGATCCTATCTTGGATTCTTTGAGCCAGTTTGTCAGCTTGTCTTGATTTGCTTGGGTTGACAAGTAGCATGTTGACTAAATCCAGACCTTCATAATAGTTCAAAGTCTGAAAATTGAAGACTTCTTGCTGTCCTTGACCTCTTATGATGATTAGGGCTTTCCTGATGTTGTCAAACCTCCACCCAATGATGTGATTGGAAGATGGTGAAGATGACATAGCCCTTGGTATCCCACCCTCAAACAGACTCTGTATGAAGGAGTTAGTGTAGTCCACATCAATGTGAACTTGAGGAGGTTGCTGAGAATGCATAATTGCAAGTGAGGATGGTGTCCTCAATGTCCACTCTCTCTGATGAACTCCCAGGTTCTGTGGCTGTAATAACTTTCTCCCCCTTTTTGGTTGCATCACCCACTTGCATAGGTAAGCTGGAAGATTGGTCAATCACATCCACACGTTCTTGTGTTCCTGGTTAAGCACTTCTTAAGGGTCTCCCAGCTAGTTTTTCCTTAAGATATGAAATCTCAAGTTGCTAATCATTGATCCTGTTGTGTAAGGTAGTCACCTGAGATTCAAGGTGACTGACCTTTGAGACTAAATAGGTGCATGTTTTAGTCAGTTTGTGCACCTTTAGTCTCAGATTCCTCTTATCTTCATCAGAAGTCTCATTGGGGGATGAGATGATTGGACCAAAGTCCTCTCTCTCACCACCAGCTTCAGGTTCTTGGCTGCTGGTTTTCCTCTGCTCATTGGCAATCTCAGTTGAGATGTCAGTGGGCTGAGTTGCCATGGTTGAGGTCTTAATGATGTAATCACTTTCAGATGTGAGAGCCTCTTCCATATGGACATCCTGAATAGGTTCAGAAGTGTCCACCTCAATTATAGGCGACTGATGTGGGATAGTTATAGGAGACTTAGGAGCATTCATCTCTCTTTGAGTAGGGGTAAAGAAAAAAGACTCATTATACTCACTGAAACCTAGATCTTCATCAGTATAGAAGTCAAGGTGGGAATTGGTTGGTTGAGATCTTTAGGCTGGGGATGGTAACTATCCCCTGAAGGTTGATCACTTGAGTGTTGAGACTCAAAGTGATCGCTTAAGGCAATTGGGCTAATGAGCTCATCAGGCTGAGCATGAGGAACCTCAACACTGATTCTTGAAGATATGTGAGTGGTCTGCTCCTCAGGAGAAGTGGGAGCCCCAGTGTCCACTTCTTCCTATATGGGTGAGTATATGGGGGCCTCCACAGACTGAATAGCCTGAGCAGGGGTTCGTTTGTATTTTCTTTGGTAAGTAATGGTGATTTGAGGCTGTGTGGGTGGTTGGGAGGTAGCAGGTGTGGGCTCAACACTAGCTTGTGCTGCTAGATTGTCACCTTGAGCAATGAGCTCTAACATTTTTGCGACAAGGGTCGTTTCTATCCCAGAGAAGCCAACAGCGAGCTTCCTCTGTATTTTAAAGATGCCGGGCTTCATCTGTCCCAATTTAAGAATGTTACCTGTTTCCCTCAACTGTGAGCCCAGTTCACAGTTAAGAATTTACTGGACATATCTAGGAAACATGTAATACTCTAAGGAGTCTAAATTAGCAAGTAAATTTGTATTAACAAACTGAGAATACCTGAATTTGTCCCCCTGAACCATTCCATGGATTATGAAGGAGAGATCCTCAGGAGTCTGGTCCCATCCACCATGCTTGTTTGATAAGCTGTGGATAACCACATGGAGCAGGAATATCCATTGGGATGAGACCTTCCCTTTCCTAAAGGTCTTTACAGAGAAATCTCCTTCATAACCCATGTGCTCAAAAGAATGATTGGCAGCTTCCTTTAATTGATGATATGATCATGCAATTAAATAAATTCACCAATTTAGAAAATTGGTTTTCTAAATATGTTGCATATGAGATTGAACAACCTATATGGATATTTTGTTCATGGATATTATTTGTAATGTTGTTTAAATTGGTTAAATAACATCAAATAATACGAGTGTGTTTATAAGTTATATAATTAAAGGGGTAATTACATAACTTATTCTAATTATTAATTTATTAAAATTGGGTTTTGGTTTTGGGGGGAAACCCCATCTAAAGAATAAGTTTCGGCCGCCCCCTTTTGGGGTATGGGTCTTGCTTGTTTTTGTGATACCACACTCCAAGAACACACACATACTCTCCATCCTCTCATCTCTCTCACATATGCAAGAACCTCAAGGCAAATCTCTCTCCAATCTAGAAGTAAATCTTGGCTGAAAAGGGTTTTCAACGGCTTGATCTCGGCTGGAAGAGAGGTTTTCAGCAACCTTTCAAGGTTTGTTTTGGTTCTCAAATCCTAGAAACAAGGTGTTTGCTTGATGCTTGTGGGTATGGATGCTTGAGGACACCTCTCGTTGGTGTTTTGGTCATTCAAGAACCTCACCTTCTTCATCAAAATTCGTTTTTCAGCAGCTTACAAAAGGTAGTATGTATGGCTTGTTTTGGATTGTTATTTCTTGTTGATAGCTAGTTCAAAACACATATAAATGATCCTATGTTCTTAGGTTTGTTGATGATATGTTATAAGCCTTAATTTTTCAGATTACTAATCATAATTTTAAGGTTACATTCCGCTGTGTTTTTCATAATTTAAAGGTTAAACTTGTTTGACTAAGGTCCAACAAACCCAACAAGTTTATCATCCCAATAGCTGATATTAGATATTTAAATCTCTGTTCATCAAAAGCCTTTGTAAACAAATCAATATATTGTTCATCTGTGTGAACTTTGACTAGTTTAATTAATCTTTTTTCAAAGTTATCTCTTATTAAGTGATACCTGATATTGATGTGCTTTGTCCTTGAGTGCGGCACAGGATTCTCTATGATTGAGATAGCACTATTGTTGTCTATGTGAATGGGAGTCTCCTTGAAGTTTAATCCATAGTCCAGCATCTGATTTTGAATCCAAAGTACTTGAGCATAGCAGCTTGCAGCAGGAGTATATTCAGCTTCAACAGTTGATGCAGAGATATAGGATTGTTTCTTGCCTTGCCATGAGACAATCCTTCCACGAAGGAATTGATATCCCCCAGATGTAGACTTTCAGTCATGTTGCAACCACCATAATCACTATCTGTATAAGCATACAGATTGAAGTCGGGATTCTTAAGGTACCATAAACCAAGTGTTGAAGCACCTTTGAGGTATCTTAGAATCCTTTTGACAGTGATGAGGTGCGACATCTTAGGGTTGGCTTGATATCTTGCACAAATGCATGTAGCAAACATAATATCAGGCATGCTAGCACTAAGATACATAAGAGATCCAATCATAGCCCTGTATAAGTGCTCATCTACACACTCCCCCTCAAGATGAGGTCCAAGGGAGTGGTTTCTAGTTATGGGTGTCTTAGCAATCTTACAATCAGTCATGTTGAATCTCTTGAGTATGCCCTGAACATACTTTGAATGACTTATGAAGATGTCATCTTCAACTTTCTTCACTTGAATTCCGAGAAAGAAATTGAGTTCCCCCATGGCACTCATTTCAAATTTGTCTTTCATCAACTTCTCAAAGTCTTTGCAAAGCTTTGGATTACTTGAACCAAGATGGTGTCATCCAGATACACTTAAAGTAGCAATATGTCATTTCCCTGTCCTTTGATGAAGAGAGTTCCATCTATAGTACCTCTCTTGTATCCATGTTTACAAAGATACTCAGATAGTGTCTCATACCATTTCCTGGGTGCCTGATGCAGCCCATAAAGAGCTTTGTCAAGCTTGCAGACATGATCAGGATGATCAGGGTCTACAAAACCATGTGGTTGTTTGACATATACCTCTTCATCTATCACTCCATATAAAAAGGAACACTTAACATCAAGCTGAATAACCTTGAAGTTCTTGGATGTAGCAAATGCCAGGAATATCCTAACAGCTTCTAATCTTGCCACTGGAGCAAAGCCATCAGTGTAGTCAATCCCTTCTTATTATGTGTATCCTTGAACAACGAGTCTAGCTTTGTTCTTGATGATGATGCCTCTGTCATCTTTCTTATTCCTAAACACCCATTTGGTTCCAATGGTAGTCTTCCCTGAAGGAAGAGGACAAAGGTTCCAAACTTTCTACCTTTTGAATTGAAGCAGCTCTTGTTGCATAGGTTGAACCTAACTTCCATCCTTTAGAGCCTCATAAACTTTCTTTGGCTCTATCTGGGATAAGAAACAAGAGTGAAGACAAACATTTGCTTCATGGGTTTGTCCTCTTGTCCTTACCCCTATGACAACATCTCCAATGATGTTTGTGGTGGGGTGAAACTTGTGGATCCTAAGCTGAGGGATCACAGCAAGTTGCTGAGAGAGATCTAAATTAGAGAAATTTAGATCTGGCATAGATGTTTCTCCCACCACATCAGCACACTTTTCAAGAAAGACTTGATCCAAGCAGTGTGTGACATCATTGATGTTGTCATCTATGGTGTGGTTAGTAGCATTAAGAAATTCTTGGTCACTGTCACCACCACCATTGTTGTCTTCCACAATTGAATTGTTCTTATCTGGTTGTGGATCCTTTGAGCTGGAATTTGAAGGCATCCTAGATGTATCAGCTGACTTTGTCATTGTAGTGCTAATAGAAACGTTATTAGCAGAAGTAGTTCCAACTGGAGCTGAAGATGTATGACTTGAAGGTCTTCTTAGCACAAATCTTGGATCAGGATCACCTTTATTTGAATTTTCTGTAGATCCTAAAATGTTCTCACAAGATTTTTTAAAATAGTTGGTAACTAAATCAAGATCAAATAACCAATCCGGACCTGTACCAGCAAACAGGGTGTGTGTTCATTAAAAGTCACATTGGCTGACTCCTCAACAATTCTAGTTCTGAGATTGTATACTTTGTAAGCCTTAGCTTGAGAAGAGTATCCAATAAAGTGTCCATCATCTGATTTCTCAGCAAACTTGGCAATTTGATCTTTGGTATGCAAGATGGTGCAAGGACAAGCAAATGACCTGAGAAAACCAATGAAAGGTTTCCTCTTGTGCCAAAGTTCATAAGGAGTCTTGCCATGAGTCTTAACTACTAAAACTCTGTTCTGCACATAGCAGGCAGTGTTGACTGCCTCTGCCCAAAAGGTGATGGGCAGCTTAGAGTCAGACAACATGGTTCTTGCAGCTTCAATCAGTGTCCTATTTCTCCTCTCATTAACACTATTTTGCTGAGGAGTCCTGGGAGCACTGTATTGTCTTGTAATACCCTTTTCATCACAGAATGAATCAAGGATTTGTTTCTTAAATTCAATACCTTGATCACATCTTATGATCTTGACCTTGTGATCCGATTGATTCTCAATATTTAAGATGAAAATCTTCAGAATCTTAGGAGTCTCATCCTTAGTTCTAAGGAAGAAAACCCAGGTGAATCTTGTAAAGTCATCTATGATCACTAAACAGTAAGAGGTCCTTCCTAATCTCGTTACACTAGTGGGGCCAAAAAGATCCATATATAACAAGTGTAGGGGTGTAGTGATGGAGTTCCTTTCCTTAGGCTTGTGAGATACCTTATGTTTCTTTCCTTTCAGGCATGCAACACAATGGTCATCACTTGTAAACTCTTTCTTTGGTATTCCAGTTACCAAATCTTGCTTAATCAATTTGTTCATGTTCTTAAAGTTTACATGGCACATTCTTTTATGCCATAGGAAAGACTCATCACTATTAGCTTTAGACAGAAAGCATAAAACTTCTCCAGAGGGAGATGTTTCTTGCAAATCCATCTTGTACATGTTTCCTTTCCTGGGGGCTCTGAGCAGGATATGCTCATGACAAATGACCACACCAGGCTTAAGAACAATGCACTCATGCTCAGTAAAGAGCATGTTATGACTCTGATCACAAAATTGAGATACACTCAGAAGATTGTATCCAAGCTCCTTGACAAAGTTTACCTTTTCTATGCTGAGCTTACCATTTGTGACCTTGCCCCTTCTAGAAATGTAACCACCTTCATCTCCTCCAAAAGCAACTGGTCCTCCATCAATCCTTTCAAAGTTCTGGAGTAGTGACCTATTGCCTGTCATGTGCCTAGAACAGCCACTATCAATGATCCATACATTTTTGTTTGTCTTCGGATGTCCCTGCACAAAGAAAATGATTAGTTACATTTGGATACCCCAGCCTTGCTTGTCTTGGGCTTATTTATAGAAGGTAATTCAATAGTAATAGATCCTATGGTTGTACTAAGAGGATCTTGAGCTGCTGTTGATGGAGAATTCTCAGTCACTTGGTCTTTCTTAGACTTTCACACAACCTCTGGGGTCTTGGACTTGACCTTCAAAATTCGGAAGCTTTTGGGACTTCGGAAGTTTTGATGACTGAACCTTCGGAAGATTTTGCAGACACTGCAGCAGACTTCAGTGCTTCGGAAGAACTCCTTTCTTCCGAGACCAACTTCTCTTCCGAGGGTAATTTTCCACTTCCCTTCTTCTTAGACTTGGAGCTTTCAAAGGAAACAAGTTTTCCTTCCGAAGCTTGAATCTTCTTAGGACTCTTTGAAGTCTTTGTTTTGGTTATATGGATAGTACTTTTAGGATTGTATGGAGAATACTTTGCAATGTGAGAGGTGCTTTCACACATGACACAATTCATCATCTTCTTCACAAGAGCCTTTTCCTAAGAACATGTTTGTCTTTGGTCACATCCCTTCTCCATCTTCATCTTTTCAGATGCTGAGACAGTTCTTTTGGGCTGAGAACTATGCTTGGAGTTTGATGGTCCAGGCTATGCAGCAGTGGTACACAACAGATCAATCTTCTTCTTGTTTCTGAGATGAGTTGAACAAGAACCAAAACACTTAGCAGAAGAGTTTTGGTTGATGTCTTCAGTCCCTACCACTTTAAACCCTATAGAGATGAAAACTTGTTTCTACTTAGAATCAAAAGTAGCCTTGATCTCTTGAACCTTTCTTGCCTTTCTTTTGCTCTTTCTGATCAAATTCTTTCTCATGGACTTGGTCATCACAGTCTTCTTTTTCTCCTCAAAAGAATAGTGACCCTTCTTGGAATCCTACTCTTCACTCTTCTAAAAGGATTTCTTCACTATCTCTTCTTCATCCTCTTCACTCATAGGATCTATGAGAGGAAGCTCATCTTCACATGTTCCACACCTAGGAGATCTTACAGATAAGATTGTATGTGGAGGAGCTATCTCATTGGATCACAGTCCCTGCCTGTTTTTATAGCACACTTTGTTAGGCAAGGATGAGGATATCATGTTCTTGAAGGTCTCTTCTTCAAGAACACTCTTTTATGCCTTAGCTTTGCTGATCACAAGCTCAGCCTGACACTCAGTTAACTTGGTTATGAGATCTTTGATTTGAGTCCTAAAATCTGTGTGTTCATGTTTTCGAACTGAAATGGTTTTCTCAAGGTCCTCTATCCTCAGTTTATAATCATTTTCAGATTTTCTAAAATAAGATTTTAAAGTGTTTAAGGACTCAACGTCAGATCTCATCTCCAGGTTATAGGAACTGTATCTATTAACTTTAGCAATGCATTCAGGAGTATAGAGATGTTTCAATACTATGGCTTCATCATGATCTGCCATCAATGCTTGGTTAGGAGAAGCATCTTCCACTTGAAAGCTCCAGTCAAAGCCTCCTTCTTCAACAGCAACAACAGCCTGCTACTTTGACTTCTGATTCTGGAGAGCTATGTCAGTGTAGTTTGGTCTGGATTGTGTTTGGCCACCATTTGCTATAGGTGCCTTACACTCTCTAGCAAAGTGTCCCATCAAGTTACAGTTGTAACACTTGACTTTGCCTTTGTCCAGGCCAAACTTTTCACTAGTTGCATTGCTTGGGAACTTCCTTCCAGTCCTCTTATAGAACTTCTTGGCTGTGTGAGTGAGAAGATCCATTTGCTGGACTATTTCCATGTATTCCTGATCATCTGGGTGAATACAGTCTAGGTCTTCAAGAGTGAAAAGAAAGTTGCCACAACTTTCATCAGAAGACATAAAAGCTTGAGAAGAGCTTGTCTCTTGGAATGGGCTTCCTTGAGTGTAGTTCTCCCTTGGTGTCTCTGGGAAGTGATGAAAGGACCCTTTGGTGAGTTGTCAGGTAGCATATGAGATGATGTTTGGGTTCTATGCTATCCCTTTCAACCACATGTAAGGATGAACCCATTTGATTGTTGGAGTTGCGAGATGAACCTTTGTTGGACCAAAAGAACCAATGAGCCGGATCAGAAAAACCTTTAAGTCCCACAGACGTCACAACAACTACTGAAGACCACAACAGCTGAAGACAAGTGCTGAAGACAAAGTCTGAAGACAAGTGCTAAAAACAAAGTTTGAAGACACAAGTGCTGAAGACAAAGTCTGAAGACAAGAGCTGAAGACAAAGTTTGAAGACACAAGTGCTGAAGACAAAGTCTGAAGACACAAGTGCTGAAGACCAAAGTATCAGACATTGTCACAACAGCTGAAGAGGTCTTCTTCAGTAGTTGTGACGGTTTACCTTTCAGTAGTTTTATGTTTTATCTGTTCAGTAGTTTGACACAATAGCTGAAGAATACTTCTTCAGTTGTTGTGCTCATCAGTAGTTTTATGTTTTTCAGTAGTTTGTAAAACGACTGAAGAGCTTGTTCTTCAGTCGTTGTAGTTTCAGTAGTTTCTTATCTGTAGTTTCATATTTTGTACTTAACACTCTGATATGTTCTCAGTAGTTGTGAACATTTCAGTAGTTTGTTAAGAGTTAGTTATTTTTGTAATAGATCTGCCAGTTGTCACTTTCCCGTGATAACAGCAGCGATTGCACTCTATATAAGGAGTGTCAACCTATTTTAATAAGTGAGAATGATTTGATCAGAAATATTCGATATCATAGAAACATTCCTTGTTACAGAAATATATTCTCTCGTTATAACCGTATTTGTTCTTAATGCATACGAGTATCAAATTCTAGCTACAATTTGTCTAATTCTTGTTCTTATTCCGCTGCGTTACGCTCTAATACATCAAACTTGTGATCATGATCCTGACAAATGGTATCAGAGCAGGTTAATCATTGATCAATATAATATTGATCATTGAAACTGCTATTCAAGATCCAAGTTTGATTGAATTAGCAATTTTTTTTGCAAAAAACGGTTATAGAGATTGAATTTTCTGTGTTTCTAGTCATTCATCTTGAGAATTTCTCTTGGTTTTCATTGAGTCTGTTGTGGTCTATGTAAAAACGTTTAAAAGCTTGAATTAAATTGTATTTGGACTGAAAATGACTACTCCTTCCAATGATCCTCACAATACTGGTTCCTCAACCAAGCCTCCAATGCTGGTTAGGAATGAGTATAACATATGGCAACGACGAATGCTCCATCACCTGTCTGTTAACAGCGCAGGTTTTTGGACATCAGTGGTACATGGTCCACACAAGCCTATCGTGAATAACCCGGAAACCATCAAATGGTTCCGAAGAGGAGGGAGCAATACTCAGATGAGGATAAGAAGTTGTTTGAGATTGATGCAAAAGCCCATGGAATTCTGGCCATGGCACTGCCCCATGAAATCTATTCTGGGCTAATGCATCATGAAACTGCCCATGACCTCTGGAATGCCTTGAAAAAACAATTTGGAGGAACAGATGAGGTCTTGGCAAATAATAGAGAAATCCTTGCCCAACAATACGAGACATTCTCTCATAGAAAGGGTGAGACACTGACTCAACAGTTTGAGCGGTTCTCTTGTTTGATCTCTGAATTAAAAATGGTCAAACTTGAGTACACCAATATCTAGATGAATAACAGATTTCTCAGATCACTGCCTGAGAGATGGGACACATATACTATTGTCTTACGCTCTAGTGCAAATTTGGACAAACTATCTCTCACCCAACTCCATGGGAAATTGCTCACATTTGAGAGAGAGATAGAACAGAAACGAAAACTGTCTTCATCTGGAAAGCTCACTGAAGACTTTGTACCAGACAACCCTGCCTTGGTTGGTCATGAGTTAGAATATGCTTCATCTGAATGCCAGTATGATAAGCATATTGATTTCTCCTCAAACACTTCTGATTCTGCGTTGTGAGTGTTGATAGTCAGTTTACTGGATGTAATAATGACAATCTATGCTTCAACATGGATGATCTGAAGGGGATTGCTGATGATGACTTAGAAGAGATGGATATTTTGAGCCAAATGGCCTTGATAAATATCAGATCTCAGAAGTTGTACAAAAGAACTGGAAGAAAGTTCCCAGGACTCTCTGGCAAAACCAAAGTTGGTTTTGACAAGAGTAAGTTGAAGTGTCACAAATGCCACAGGCTTGGACACTTTGCTAGAGAATGCAGATCATCTGGATCTAATTCCTCTGCACCTTTTGTGACATTCCCTGGCAATAGTCAACAACACAGAGGGCAACATCCTGTCAATTCTAGTCATCATTCTCAACCACAATCTCCTGCATATTTTGTTCCACAGGGTCAAATGCCATATCCTTACCCCTGATATTACATGCCACAGTCAAATCAAGTTCAAGTTCCTATAGTACCACAACCTCATGCACTACCAGAACCTCAACCATCTCAATCTCATCAACCTCCTCAACCTCAACAACACAGCTTCTTCACCCTGGAGTTGTTGACTGGAGCAGTTTACCGGATGACATGTCTGGTCATGAACAACTGTTTACAGGTGCTGGTTAACATAGTGGTGACAGTCCTTTTGGGAATCTGGCTCTCATGGCCTGGAGTCTACTGAGCGTTCCTGCTCAAATGCATCATCTTCACAGGTAACTCAGGTATCTTCAGAGGCTAAAGCCAAGTTATGTTCTGAATCATGCATTGCTGCCTTTGTCTCCATTAGAGAGGCAAATGTAGCATTAATAAATCAAAAACTTGAGTTTGAGAAAACGATTTCCAAAAGAAAAGCTGAGTTGAGTCTGCTCTTAATAGTAAAAATGATGAGATTTATAAGCTTAAATGCCAATTAAATGATGAAAAGGCCAAGCTAGAGGTTATTCTGGAAGACCAGAGAAGTCTCAAAGAAACCCTTGCAGTCACCCAGGTAGAGTGTGATCGATGGGTACAATCATGCAAAGGTTTTGAAATGCTTCTTAGTAAGCAATCTGCTTCCAATGTGAAGTTTGGTATTGGTTATAATCACACTACTCCTCCTACAGATTTTGCTTCAAGAGCAGAAGTGAAATCTGATGGAGAAAGCAATAACCAATCCACCTCATCATGTGATTCACTTTTTGATAGAGCATCATCAAAAGTTGAAGTCAGTCCTAAGCCCTCTCAGAACCCATCAGCTGATGTTGATGGTTCCACTGCTGACACTCACATGATCAAAGAGATGATCAACTCAGGAGCTATTGCTGGAAGTCCTGAAAGGACTGGAGAGCAAGATTTAACACCTGAAGTTCAAACTCCAACTACTGTCAGCACTGAAGAGAAGAAAACTGTCAGTAGAAAGAGTTTGAAGACTACTAAAGAGGAAGTCAAGAAAGCAAATAATGCTTCCAAAGTACTGAAGAGCAAGTCTTCAGTAGTTTCATTCTCTTTAGTTGATGATCAACATAAGATGAAGAAGAAACCATGTGAGTATGTGGTTTGTTCAATCATCTTACAGATGATTGTTGTACAAAAGGGGATCCAAACTCAAACATAAAGAGAAAGTAAAGAGAAAATGGTTAAAATGAAACTGAGTTTGAAGCCACATTTGTACCAGCAACATCAAATCCTGTAACCCTTAAGTCCAAAAAAAGAATCCAAAAAGGAAGGGGTTAAACAGGTAACAGCTGAGATTGCTCAAAAGAAGGGTGCAACATAGGAACTTATCAAACTCCAATGCCAATGTGTCTGAAGAGCTGAAAGCCTTATCACAAATCAGACACAGTTGGTTATATGGTTCAACATCTATTGGGAAGAGTTAACCAATTAGATGTTCCTATGTTGAAACCACAGAAGAGGAGGTCCAAGCAAAAGGATTCCTTTTCTTCACCATTTCTTCCTCTCAGGCTGTTGTTTCCAACAAACATGTTAGTTTACCATTTGTTGATGAGAACAGGCCCAAGACCCAAAGGTTTGGGTCTCAAAATCTAACTAATTTGTTGTGTTTGTCAGGGTTCTTCAACATACCTCAGAGGCATCTGGTATGTAGACAGTGGAGGATCCATGCATATGACAGGAAACATATCACTTCTTAATAACTACTCTCAAGGAAGGAAGGGGTTTGTGTCATTGGCAATGATGCAAAGGGTTACATCATCGGCAAAGGCTTTGTTTCCAATGGGGAAATAAATTTTGTGATGTTAACCATGTGGAAAATCTCAAGTACAACCTCTTGAGTGTCAGTCAAATGTGTGACAAGGCCATGTTGCTCTTTTCACCAGTCAGAACTGTCGGATTCTGTCATCCAAGTTTCTAAGTTTGATTGATAAGGTGTTGGATGAACACACTCTCCTAAAGGACAACAGGACAGGAAGAGTGTATGCCTTAGATCTTTCCAAAAATAGATCTCAAAGGCCATCCTTGCCTATTTTCCAAGGCTTCCCCTCAAGAATCTATTCTATGGCATAGAAGGCTGGGTCATGTTAATCTCAAAACATAAATCAGCTGATAACCATGGTTTAGTAAGGGGACTGCCTATGAAGGAGTTCAAGTGTGAAGATAACTGCACTGCTTGTTTAAAAGGAAAACAGCACAAAGCTTCATTTCCTCCATAGAAGAACCTAAGTCCACTGCCTGCTTACAGCTTCTCACATGGATCTCTTTGGTCCTGTGAGAGTGATGAGTATGGCTAAGAAGAAATACTGTCTGGTAATTGTGCATGATTACTCCAGTTTGTATGGACTTTCTTCTTGCATTCAAAGGATGAGCTGCGCAGTCCATTATGAACTTTGTGTTACACGTTGAGAAGCAGTATTCCTACCAGTTAAGTGTGTGAGGAGTGACAATGGTACTGAATTCAGAAACCACACACTTGATGAGTTTTACTTATCAAAGGAATCAAGAGGCAGTATAGCATCCCAGAACTCCTGAGCAAAATGGAGTAGTGGAGAGAAAGAACAGGACCCTTATTGAAGCTGCAAGGTCCATGTTGGCTGATTCTGGACTGCCAATGACTTTTGGGCTGAAGCTGTCAATACAGCTTGCTATGTACAGAATAGAGTTCTAGTAAATCAGAGGTTGATGAAGACTCCATATGAAGTTCTTTATCATTTGGCCCCTCTAATTCATTCTTCAGAGCATTTGGTGTCCTTGTTTCATTCTCAACACATGGGATCAACTCCAAAATTTGATCCTAAGGTGGATGCAGGGTACTTTGTTGGTTATTCATCAACTTGCAAAGCATACAGAGTCTTCAACTGTAGAAAAAAGATGGTTGAAGAGACTGTACATGTTAAGTTTAATGAATCTCCAAGGACAAGATTCCACAAAGCCCTGTGGATATTTGATTTGGACATACTGCATATGTTCCTTATCAAACTCATGTTGTTGCTCCTGTCAAGAGTTCACCACCTGGTGGTTCTGCAGGTGCTGATGATGATGATGATAGCAGTACTCACCTCTTTAGTTTTAGTGATCAACTGCCTGATTCAGCTAGACCTGATGGTCCTGTAGCCCAGTAGCACCATCCCCAACAAAACTGATGAGATTCTTCAAATTCAACTTCCTTTGAATTACCATCCACTGATTGGTTCAAGGAAATGATTCACCATCACCATCTGTTGCTGCTAAGCCTGCTACAAACACTTGCACAGATCTCATTGTGTATCAAGATCTGAAGAATCACCCTATGTCTCAAATCATTGTGATATCACTGCTGGCGTATCAACAAGAAGTCATTGTCAAATTTCTGCTTCTATGCTCTCTTCATCAGTCAGCAAGAGCCAAAGAATTATCACATTGCTTTAAAGGACAATGGATGGGTTGATGCCATGCAGCTTGAGCTTCTTCAGTTCAAGAATAGCAAGTGTGGGAACTGGTTCCTCTACCTCCAAGTAAGTGTGCATAGGCACTAAATGGGTGTTAGGAACAAAACTGATGAAAATGGGCTTATTGTTAAGAACAAGGCCAGACTGGTGTTCAGGGGTTTGCACAAGAAGAAGGTATTGATTATGACAAACCTTTGCCCCTGTAGCCAGACTGGAAGCAATTCGATTGTTTTTAGCTTATGCTGCTTATCAAAACCTTAAAGTTTTTCAAATGGATGTCAAAAGTGGCATTTTTGTATGGGAAAATTAAAGAAGAGGTTTATGTATGTCAACCACCAGGCTTTGAGGACAATAAACATCCTAATTGGGTGTATAAGCTTGATAAGGCTCTTTATGGGTTGAAACAAGCTCCTAGAGCCTGGTATGAGACATTATCAAACTTTCTTCTGGAAAATATTTCACTAGAGGCTCCATAGATAAGACTTTATTCATTAAGAAAGCTGGGCAGCATAATCTACTTGTTCAAATTTATGTAGATGATATTATTTTTGCATCCTTTGATCCACAGTTGTGTGATGCCTTTACAAAGTTGATGTAACAGAAGTTTCAAATGAGTGCCATGGGAGAATTACAGTTCTTTCTGGGTTTGCAAATCAAACAAAGGCTGATGGAATTTTCATTCATCAGTCCAAATACACAAAAGATCTTTTGGAAAAGTTTGATTTATAAAACTGTAAGCCCTGTTCTACCCCCATGTGCAGCACCACCAACTGGATACAGATCAGAAAGGTAAATGGTTGATGAAACACTTTACAGATGTATGATTGGTTCCTTGATGTATTTAACAACTTCTAGACCAGATAGTATGTTTGCTACATGTGTTTGTGCTAGATTTCAGGCTGCACCTAAGGAGTCTCATTTGATTACAGTCAAGAGGATCTTTAGATATCTGCAAGGCACCCCATTTCTAGGTTTATGGTATTCTACTAGACATTCTGGTAAATTAGTTGCTTTTTCTGACAGTGACTATGCAGGGTGTAAGTTGACCAGGAAATCAACTTCTGGTGGATGTAAATTCCTAGGCAACTGCTTGATTTTCTTGGCAGAGAAAGAAACAGACCTCAGTTGCTACATCAACTGCTGAAGCAGAGTACATTGCCGCTGCAAGCTATACATCTTAGGTACTCTGGCTTCAAAACCAATTATTGGATTATGTCATAACAGAGACTAAGACCCCATTGTTAATGGACAGCTCTTCAGCTCTTCGTATTGTCAAGAATCCTGTCTAGCACTCTAGGACTAAACATATTGAAATCAGATACCATTTTATTAGAGATTGTTTTGAAAAAGGTCTGATTGATCCAAAATTTGTTCCTAGTGCTGATGAGCTTGCAGACATTTTTACTAAGCCTTTGGATAGTTCAACTTTCCCCAACCTGGTGTTAAGGCTTGGTATGCTACAGCTAGAATAAGTGACAACTACTGATGATCTCAGCTCATAAGTACCGATGATCATTAGTTCATTATTGTCACATAAATATTGATGAGTTTTTTACCCTCAGTAGTTTTATAACTACTGAAGGCTACATACCTCACCAGTACTGAAGTACTTTATCTATCAAAACAGCTGATGTAGTTACAACAGCTGATGTAGTCACAACAGCTGTTGTAGCCACAACTACTGGTCAGAAATGCAGATAGTACTGATGTCCTATGAAACACCTGAAAAGCAGATGAAAAGTCTGATGAGTAAGTGTTGAGGACAGTGTGAAACAGTTGAAAAGCTATGAATTGACGAAAACAGATGATGAGTAATTACTCTTCAGTTGTTTCTACAACTGCTATTTCATTAAAACGACTGAAGCCAAACCTGTCTTCAGTAGTTTACAACTACTGAAGACTAACACCAAGTCTTCAGCTGTTTACTACAACTGCTGACAAAACCACTATCTTCAGTAGTTTCACAACTACTGATGACTAATACCAAGTCTTCAGTTGTTTCATCACCTGAAGTCAAAACTGTCTTCAGTAGTTTTATAACTACTGATGACTAAATCAGAGACTTCAGCTGTTTCAACGTCTGAAAGTTAATACCACGTCATCAGTAGTTTCAACAACTGATGACTACACCAAAACCTTCAGTCGTTTTCTAACCCGACCCTTTAAATACCTTATCCCACCTTCATAGTTTTTATCTTCTCTTCTCAAACCTAACGTTCAAAAACTCTCTACCCTCTCTTCATCAATGGCGACCATGCAACTAAAACCACAACACAACTGTGTCGCACATCTCACCAAATCGCCATACTGGACCAAGTTTCACAACGCCATTGATTAATGGTTCAGTCACCCTACAAAACGGCTTTTCTGGTAAATCCCACCATATATGCCGAATCCCTTAACCAATTCTGGACAAACGTCACTCTGGTCTCTGAGGAGAATGACACAGAGTCTCTTCAATCGTTTGTCCATGGCCAAAAAGTGGTCATTACTCCAGACACTCTTCGCCAAACCCTTAATCTGGATGATGCCACTTTCCCAACTGTTTCCAAAGGGCACAACAGATCAATCATTTGCCCACCATGGATACCAGGGTAACCTGAGTGCATCTACCATACTGAAGAAACATTTCCCGGATGCCAAACGTCTCATATTTCATATGGTAAATGTATGCCTTGCCTCCAAGACTTCATCATGGGATCAAATGTCCACAAGGTGGCAACAGGTAATGTACTCCATCCTTGAGCAACAACCTTTAAATTTTTCTGAAATACTATTTTTAGAGCTCAAGGATATGGCCAAAAACAAACTGCTAACCGTTGGATATTATATCCTCGTTCATAATGGCCATAATTGAAAACTAGCTTCAAGCTGAGGGACTTGTTGGCCTGGGAGTCCCTGCTATGGCTGTACTGCCGGAAGTATACTCCTGGCACAACTCTGACCAATCACTGAAAATGGCTGCCAAGCTGCGAAAACCCACGCAGCTGGAACCACAGCCACCACCTCAAATCCAAAGTCCCCACCAAACCAAAACAAAACGCCCCGAAACAGCTATTCAGGGAGATGAGTCCCCTGAAGATGCTCCTGTACCACCAGGCAGGATATACTTGCTGGCTTAAACCCCCCAACAGTATCAAAGACTCTCCCACCCAGCCGCTCAGGATTCCTCTCAAAAGGAGCCTGCAGCAACCACAGAAGGGGTACCCACAAATCTGGGATCTTCCTCATTTGAGGAGATTACCATTGAAGAGCACCATTCTCCCCAGGTGCACACTACTTTTACCCCATCTCCCCATGCAACCGCCCCTCAAAGTCCAACCATTATCATTACAACGTGCTGACTCAGCTGCATGTCTCTCCTCCTCCCCAACAACCACCAACAAAAGGGAGAACAACAGCTATTGAGGACGGGGATCACCATGCTTCTGAAAACCCACAGCATCGGGGTTTACACGTTCTATCTCCTAGTGTGGATATGGAGATTAGAACATCTAGTGAGGCTGCCACCTCTTCTGAATCAGCACATGATCAGAATGAGGCTGGTAACATAGCTAAGACCTCACCAGAGGCAACAGCTGATGAAGGACATAGTCTTGAGGCTAGAAGTCCCCAGTTCCAAGAAAAAGGGGCACATGCTAAAACTGTTCTACACCCAGTGCATGTACATCTTGCTACAAGCAGGAGGTCAGGTGATTCAGCATCCGCTGATGATGACCTGGGCTTCTTTTATGATGTTCTGGCCCAGAACACAATTCTTGAGGAAGAAGTCAGTAGACTACAAAAACTACTTGACCAATTCTCTCAAGAAGCAAGTCCATCTGCCACCAACATAAACCCACAGATGGCACCTTCACCTGAAGGTCTCCCACACACTCAGCCACTCAAAACTCCCAAGCCACCAGCTTCTGTTTCTGGCACTGCTTCTCAGGGACAGAACCCCTCTGAGCAAACAGTTGCTATCTTTCAGCAAACCCTACCTCTCATCACCCCAATGATCACAGACATTGTGATCAAAAACATGGATGAGAGGCTTCCCTCAATCATACAACCTGTGGTGGAGAGATTGTGAGCACCAGGCTTTCTGCTACTCAAACCCTTGCAACCAATGCAACCAAAAAGGGGAGAGTCAGTCAGTGAAAGCAAAGAGGAAGAGCAAACTGAAAGAAAAGGAAACTGAGAAGGAAGAGGAGTCTGTGAAGGGAACCGAAAATGATCAAGTGGGTGAAAGTCACAAAGACTTTCATGTCACATATAGAAGAGGAAGGGTGAAGGAAAAGAGAAAGAACTCCAACTCGATGAGATGATCAAAATGGCAGATGCTACACATAGTAAATCAATGGATGCCATTATTAATCAACTGTATAGACAAGGGTTCGATACTACACAGCTTGACTCAAGATCAGGAGACTTGAAGTTGAAGAAATTAACTCAAGATGGGCAAGTTATGATGCATTAGAAAGAGAGAGACTAGAGATCATGATCAGATTCATTGCAAACTATCTTGGGAGATCATTGATCGAGATTAAATCATGGACCAGGGACAATATCTTGGCCATAACCTCTAAGCTCTGTTCGTCTGAAGCATACACTAAGGGTTTAGTAGTCGAAACTTTGAATGAAGCAGGAGCAGGGAGCAGGACTGAGCTAGCCAAACACTCAAAAGCCACACTCACCTCTAAAATGCTAACTCAGCCTGTCA
The DNA here is from genome assembly GCA_025506515.1 of Flaveria trinervia. NCBI lineage: Eukaryota > Viridiplantae > Streptophyta > Magnoliopsida > Asterales > Asteraceae > Flaveria > Flaveria trinervia. The sequence continues at coordinate 37,220,575 of CM046456.1, forward strand.
ACATTCCCTCTCCAAAACAACCACAACCACAACCCACAAAACCATCTCCCTTACCCTCTAAACCAACAGCCGATGATGCACCCAAGAAGAAGAAGAGATGGGTGTTGAGGCTAGAAGAAGAAGAAGAAGAAGAGGATGATGTGGAAGAAGATAGGCTGCCTCTGTCTGCAATCCTAACATTGCCTAAACCCAAACCCATGCCCATCACTCCCACCTCACAGATGGAAACTGTGAGAGTAAAGATTGAAGAAGAGCAGCAGCAAAGGCGTCATGAAGATGAGATGTTGAAAAGCATCGACAAAACTTATGCTGCTTCTTCATCAATAATTAGTATGAAGAAAGAAGCTCTGAGGTTGTACACCCTTGCCAACACATTTCAATATCAGAAGGAAAAGGTGAGAGTATGGCCTGATCCTAGGGTGGCTCACAGGAGTGTAAAGAAAGACATTCCTTCGAGATACAAGGGCCAAGTAAAAAGGATCGTAGATGAAGAGATCACAGTGGTCCTTGTAGTATCACCCTGGGAGATTGTAGAAGATTTCAAGAAGGCCTATGAGACTAAACAGCCACCCCAAAAGATGTTAGAGAACAGAGTTATTAAAAAGGGGTTAGTCTACAAAAGGCTTGAGAACTTCAAAAAAAATGAGCTCAGTCTGTTACTTGAAGGGACTCATCCTGATGAGTTTGCATACAGACAGATTACAACAGTTGAGCTCAAAAATGGCAAACAGGCCAAGTACATCTCAGAGCTGTATGGGCGTGAAGGATTGTTTGATGGTGAAGCTGAGAACCTGACCATGGAAGAACAAATTATGTTTCTCAGAGCATACACCAGAGAATCCTACAGGCTTATACATGGGAAGTGAGTCTCATGGATGGGGAACAGCTCAGTGTCCAATTCCCTAATATAGAGCTCCCATCCATACATTGCCAACCATATCATCAGAGACTCATTCCCAGGCCAGTGCTTATATGGGTCATCTTCTCAACTGATCAAGAAGGAAAAAGACCAACCATTCTGCCAACAATAAGTGGGACCTCAATAAAGTTAAAGGTTTTGGCTACATTGGTTGAGGGGGAGTTTGTTGGACCAAAAGAACCAATGAGCCAGATCAGAAAAACCTTTAAGTCCCACAGACGTCACAACAACTACTGAAGACCACAACAGCTGAAGACAAGTGCTGAAGACAAAGTCTGAAGACAAGTGCTGAAGACAAAGTCTGAAGACACAAGTGCTGAAGACAAAGTCTGAAGACAAGTGCTGAAGACAAAGTCTGAAGACACAAGTGCTGAAGACAAAGTCTGAAGACACAGTGCTGAAGACTAAAGTATCAGACGTTGTCACAAAAGCTGAAGAGGTCTTCTTCAGTAGTTGTGACAGTTTACCTTTCAGTAGTTTTATGTTTTATCTGTTCAGTAGTTTGACACAACAGCTGAAGAATACTTCTTCAGTTGTTGTGCTCATAAGTAGTTTTATGTTTTTCAGTAGTTTGTAAAACGACTGAAGCTTGTTCTTCAGTCGTTGTAGTTTCAGTAGTTTCTTGTCAGTAGTTTCATATTTTGTACTTAACACTCTGATATGTTCTCAGTAGTTGTGAACATTTCAGTAGTTTGTTAAGAGTTAGTTATTTTTGTAATAGATCTGCCAGTTGTCACTTTCCCGTGATAACAGCAGCGATTGCACTCTATATAAGGAGTGTCAACCTATTGTAATAAGTGAGAATGATTTGATCAGAAATATTCGATATCATAGAAACATTACTTGTTACAGAAATATATTCTCTCGTTATAACCGTATTTGTTCTTAATGCATACGAGTATCAAATTCTTGCTACAATTTGTCTAATTCTTGTTCTTATTCCGCTGTGTTACGCTCTAATACATCAAAATTGTGATCACTGATCCTGACAACCTTGCATGTTCATCTCCATCTGGTAGCCATTGAGAATCCCATATAACACTGTCAGAGTAAGAGTTTTGAGATTTTCAGTTCTCTTGATCACCACATAGTAGTGTGTCCATTGCCTAGGAAGTGAGGACATGAACTTCCTTACAATGTCTCTTTTCTCAAGAGAAACTCCTCCATCCACTAGGCTATCCACAATCTCAACATACCTCAAGTACTGTTGAGTCATGGTTTCACCTGTTTTGAAGGTGAAGTTTTCAAACTGCTGCTTGAGGAGATCCTTCTTGTTCTCCTTGGCTTTAGAGGAACCCTCATACATCAGTTTCAGTGCATCCCATAGCTGCTTGGCCATTTTGCACTTCTTGAAACCTCTGTACACAGAGTTTGGAAGGGCAGTTTGAAGGGCTGTCATGGCTTTTCTGTCTATCTCTACTCTCTTCCTATCATCATCAGAGTAGTTAGCCACATCTTTGGGGATCATACCAGCACCAGTAGGAGAAGGGGTGCTGGGTATGAAAGGTCCATTCTCAATAGACTCCCACATTCTTGAATCAAGAGATCTGATGAAACCTTCCATTCTTAAACACCAGGTATCAAACTCATCAAGAGTGATCAGTGGGGACTTGTTCATGATTCTAGTTTCCATATTAGTCTTGGAAATGGCTGCCATTTGAAAAGTTTAGTATTGTGTATGTGAGGGATCTTAAGATGGTGAGATCTTATATGAAGAGCCTGAAACACTCTGATACCAATGCAAGATCGTTAAAGGGTGTAGAGTTACAACATAACAACACAAAGAGGAGATTAAGTAAACTTACTCAAACAGTAAACTGGATTAACCAAGGTAAGACACTAAGAACAGAAGTAATGTAAGAGACAGAACACAAAGAACACAAGTATATGGTTTTCAAGAATGCAGTATATTTCTTTCTCTATATTCTATTACAAGTGTTACAAAGCATATAAAAGATACAAGAACATGAGATACTTATACTACATCCTACAGCATGCTATACTTTGAAAGCCAGCTGGATACAATTGACTATACACAAAACAAAATCAATTGTAGAGTCAAAAGGCAGATTGCCTTTTGACTTATGACTATGACATGCCATAGCTCACATCCTTATCTAGTACAAAAAGGATAAAGTACATGAAGTAGAAAGTTACAGACTCAAGACCTCAATGTACAGTTACCAAAAGCATGGACCTTTTCACCAACTCATGTAAGTTAGTGACCTTACAGAGGTGCAGCGGAAAGGTGTCCAGCTTTATGGAAAAGTACATCAAATAAAGCATGTATTAAAAGTCTTTGGAAACAATCTGTCTTCATGAGTTGAAGCTTCAGAAGACTTTGTCCCTGAGGCTTCGGAAGACTTCATATTTGGCTTCGAAAGATATTGGTCTTGGCTTCGGAAGATTTTACACTTAGAGTATTTTCTGTTTCATGTGTAAAACTTCCTAGATATTCTTCTTCAATGCACTTGTGCAGCATGCAGGAAAGACATTGGATGTTTAGGTTGCATTAGCCTCTTCATTAATCTCTACACAAAGCTATATTCCACTGCAATTTTTCAAGTTTAAATGGTTAAACTAGCTTGTTTTACATGTGACAAAACCCAACACCTTGAACTTATTCAATAAGATAGAGAGAATATGTTGTTCTTGGTCCTTTGCATGTGAGAGAGAGAAGGAGATGGAGTGTGTGTCTAGTTCTTGGAGTATGGCGCTTTGAAAACCAAAAGGGACACTCCCCATAATGGGGGCGGCCGAATCCTGTCATAAGGAGGGGTTTTTCCCCCAAAACTATTCTCTAATTTTATGAACTAGTTGTTTTATTAGTTATATAATTAACCTTTTAATTATATAACTCATACACACTTTATTTTTTGATGTTATTTAACCAAGTTAGACAACATTACGAATAATACCCATGAACAAAATATCCCCATAAGCTGTTCAATCTTATATGCAACTTACGTAGAAAACCCATTTTCTAAATTGGTGTATTTACTTAATTGCATGATCATATGATAGGATCAGTGATCTGAGTTTGATTAATTAGGGAGTATTGCAGCGAAAATTCGAACAACGAATTAAACAATTCACAAGAACACAATTGATATTCAATGTAACAGTAAATGGTTATAGAAAAAGAGAATTCTGCAAGAGAGATATTTCATTCATATGCTTTCGTGGTGGCTCAATGTCACACTTTACAACTAGGTCAACATCCTTATATAGGAGATGTGACGTCTGCTGATGTCACTTGATAGTGACGTCTAACAGAATTATTCAAACTACTGAAACTATGCAAACTACTGAGAATGTTCTCAACTACTGATTACATCTCAGAGAATGCTAAGTACAAGAATCATAAAACTACTGAAACTAAAGTACTGAAACTATAACTACTGAAAAGTAAATTACAAGTACTGAAAGGAAACCAACACAACTACTGAAGTTAATTACTTCAGCTGTTGTGACAACTACTGATCACTTTGGTCTTCAGTCTTTGTCTTCAATCTTTGTTCTTAAGACTTTGTTCTTCACACTTTTACTTTCAGACTTTGTCTTCAGCTGATAGTTTCAGACTTTGTCTTCAGTACTTTACTTTCAGAGTTTGTCTTCAGCTGATAGCTTCAGACTTTGTCTTCAGTTCTTTACTTTCATACTTTGTCTTCAGTAGTAGTCTTTAGTTCTTGTCTTCAGACTTTGTCTTCAGTAGTAGTCTTCAGTTCTTGTCTTCAGACTTTGTCTTCAGACCTTGTAATCAGCTGTTGTCTTTAGCTGTTGTGATCTTCTTCAGCAGTTGTAATGTCTGTGGGACATAGAGGTTTTTCTGATCAGGCTCATTGGTTCTTTTGGTCCAACAAACTCCCCCTGAAGCAATCAGCCAAAACCTCTAAACTTATTGATGATCCCACTTATTCTTGGCAGAAACACCCTCTTGATCAGCTTCAGAGGTAATCAGTTAAGCATAGGCCGGGAAAAGGTTTCTAATCTTTTGATTGGCTAAGTATGGAAAGGAACTCTGTTTTTTGGAAGCTGAACACAGAGTCTTATCCCAACCATGAAACCTAATTCCCATGAATGAGTCTATAAAACTCACTAGCATAGGCCTCAAGGAGAACAACTTGTTCCTCCTTGGTGAGTTCTTCTGCTTCTCCCTCGAAGAAGAACTCTGGGCCATAAAACTCAGAAAGGTATCTCACTGTCTTTCCATTTTCAACTCCATAGTTGTTATCTCTCTGTAAGCAAATTCATCAGGGTGAGAGCCTTCAAGCAAAAACTGGAGTTCACTCTTCTGAAGATCTTCAAGTCTTTTGTATAACAACCCCTTCTTGATCATTTTGTTCTCAAGAATAGATTGAGGGGTTGTCTTGGATTTGTGAGCTCTCTTGAATTCTTCAATGATTTGCCAGGGTGAGACTACCATGGCCAATGTAATGGCAGCATTCAAGGTCTTCTTCACTTGGCCATGATATCTACTTGGTATATTCTTCTTATGAATTCTAGAACTTCTTTCTTTTTGATGTTGAAAGGTATGTCTAAGAGTGTACAGCCTTGGAGCCTGTTTCTTCATTTCTTGAATGGATTAGGACTGAGGGAAATCCTTATCAACCATCTTGAGAAACTTCTCATCGTGCTGTTTCTGCTGTTCTGCTTCTTCAATCTTTACCTTCACCATCTGCATTTGCAAGTGAGGAGTAATCACTTGTTGACTTCTGTGCTCAGGTGATTTGAGTTTGAGAACAGCAGAGATTGGCAGACTATCATCATCATCATCCTATTCTTCATCTTCTTCTACCCTCAACACCCTTCTCCTCCTTCTCGGTGCATCACTGGGTAAGGTTTGAGGTGGTTTTTGGGGTAAAGGGATTGGTTTTGTGGGTTGAGTTGTGGGTGGCTTTTGTTTAGGGATAGATTTGGGAGATTTTAGAGATAAGGGTTGTGTTTGAGTGGGAGTGTGAGAAGACTGACTTAGCATTTTGGTGGTGAGTTTGGCTTTGGAGAGATTTGCCATTTCAGTTCTCTTCCCTGCACCTGCTTCATCCAGTGCTTCAATTATCAACCCTTTATTATAGCCTCCAGTAGAGTAGATTTTCTTGGTTATCTCCAAGATACTGTATCTGGACCAGGCCTTTATCTCTATCAATGATCTTTCGAGGTATTTGGCAATGAATCTGATCATTATCTCCAATCTTTCCCTTTCCAACACACTATAATCGGCCCATCTAGCTTGAATCTCTTCTATTTCCAGCCTTCTGATCTCAGTGTCTAGAGTGGCTGTGTCATGACCTTGTCGAAAGAGCTGATCTATAATATTATCCATGGATCTGCTATGAGCTTCATCAGCATCTTTGACAAGATCATCTAAGGATTTATCTTCATCAGCTTTGGACTCAGCACTTTTCTTTCTTTTATATGTGATCAGCTGTTCTGAGATCAGTTCTTTCTCCACCTCCTTCTCTTTTGCAGGTTCTTTCTCATCATCAACTCTTTTTCTTTTCTTTTCTTTCACTGCCTTAGACTTCGAAGTCTCCCCCTTTTTGGTTGCATTGGGATCTGGGGCTTGAAAGGCAGAAAGAGATTTGTGAACAGCATCATCAATAAGGTTTTGTAGATGTGAGGATATCCTCTCATCAATGGCTTTATGCACTATGTCAGTGATGATGGGAGTGATGAGAGGTAGGAGTTTTGAAAGATAGCAACCATCTACTCAGAGGGGTTCTGTCCCTGAGAGGTGGTGCCAAAAGTAGTGGCTGGTGGCTCAGTTAAGTGTGTAGACTCAGTGTTTGGGGAACCTTCAATGGAAGGTGCCATCTGTGGGGTTTGTGAGGTAGATGGACTTGATCCTGAGACATGTTGGCTAGCAACTCTTTGAGTCTGCTCACCTCAGTCTCTAGGATGGTATTATGGGCTAATACATCATAGAAAAAGCCCAGGTCATCATCAGTCTGTGCTGAATCACCTGACCTCCTGATTAAATCAGGATGTACATGCTCTGAGTGTAGATCAGTAGTGATGGGTTTGATAGAACACAAAATAAACAAGTTTAACCTTTTAAACTTTCTGAAAAACGCAGCAGAAGTATAGCATTATAACATGTTTATAAACTGAAAATTTCATGTTCTTAATGATGTTTTAAGATGGAAAAACAAACCCAAATCAAAAGGATCTTTAATATGTGAATGAACAAGCTATGAACATATGTTAAACTACATAAAATCACAGCTTCAATGAGCTGTGATAACTATCTTATTCAGCAGCAAAACAACCAAAGAAAGGGAGATTTTGGATGCTAAAATCGACCACGACTTCAAGTGTAGATGTCCTCAAGCTTGTATACCCAAAGCCCTTTGCTAAACACCTTCTTGTTAGAAAGAACACTATACCAAAATCACTCCAAAACTCCTCCAATGTTGCTGCCTGGCCGAAAGCTTAGAGAGAGAGAGTGAGGAGTTTTTTTTGTCTATTGCATGTATTGAATGATGAGTTAGTGGTGTGCAAGAGTAGTCAAGACTTGTTTGTTTTCAAGGACACAAAGGTCCAATAAGAATTAAGTGGAGGGCGGCCAAGGTTTTAAAAAAAAGGTTTCCCTCTTAAATTTTATCACACATTATGTATGTTAACTAGTCCTCTTACTAGATATATACAACTAACCTTTTAATTGTATAATCTATACACTCGCATTATTAATTTGTAATGTTATCTAACTTATTTAAATACCATTACAAATAATATTATTGAACAAAATATCCTAATAAATTGTTCCATCTCATATGCAACTTGTTTAGAAAACCCATTTTCTAAATTGGTGTAAATATTTAATTGCATGATCATATCATCAATTAAATATTAATTGGTGTTTGCTAAGCTTGTTATTAGGTATAACCCGACTTGGATCATAACGTATTAACCACTCAATATTCTAAGTGTCTTGGGCACACGGAATCCTACAATCTCCCACTTGCCCAAGATTCATAGAAGATTGATGCAAGCAGTAAATACCGCCTAACAACGGTTTACTACCCTTAATACGCATGACTTATAGCCCTTCAATAACATCATCTCCTTCAATTACCCTACTTGAAATGATTTAGGTAAATCAATCATCTATCCTTTTGTTACAGATGTCATATTAAATCCAAGGACACAGAATGATCATTCCTTGTTGATTTAACTTAATCAGGCCTTAGACATCTAACTCTCAACAAATAAGAGGAACAAATTCCATCTTGACTACATACGTTTCTCACAAACACCTCGTGTCATACCTGAACATACCCTTATGTGCTGTCCACTATTTCAGGACAGTGAAGAATTAGTTCAAGGTATGATACTTGGTGAATATAAAAACCCAATATGTATCTCAGGTCGGAGGATATCAAATGATATTCGCCTTTACACAAATTTACTTATGATCAATCAATAAGATTCCATGTAGTAAAATTTGAGATGCGGGTTAGTCCAATATTTGTATCCCACAAATATCTATGAACCTTGGTAGCAACCCATTGCTCTATATTCATCCTTATGAATATCAACCAATCCAAGTTCATAATAATCTTACCCTCACACTTGTTCCCACAAGTATGAACGACTACGGACATTTAGAGTAAACAATTTACTCATGGATTAAACATGCTAAATTGGAACATTAATTGAAACATTATAACCAAATCATTTTATCCAAATACAAAATTTACAAATCAAATCCAATCACTAGAATATCGAAGTCCCATGGCACAAGTATGACCTTCATGCTTTGCCTTTTCAAGGAGCTTCGTGAGAGGATCCGCAATGTTCTGATCCGTGTGAACTTTGCGAATACATATCTTTCCCTTTTCAACATCATCTCGTATGTAGTTGAATCTCCGCTCAATGTGCCTAGTCTTTTGATGAGCACAGGGTTCCTTGATTTGAGCAATCGCACCCTCGTTATCACAAAAGATCTCTAGGGGGTCCTGAATGGAAGGGACAACCCCGAGATCGGCAACGAATTTCTTTAACCATGCAGCTTCTTGAGCTGCCAATGAGTCAGCGACGTATTCTGATTCTGTAGTTGATAGAGCCACCACATCCTGTTTGGAGCTTTTCCAAGAGACCGCTCCTCCATTCAGAATGAAAATATATCCGATTGTGACCGAGAATCATCACGATCGGTTTGGAAACTCGCATCCGTGTAACCTAAGAACATATCTCTTGTCCTCCTTAGGTACTTAAGTATGTTCTTAACAGCCATCCAATGACTGTTTCCAGTATTTTGCTGGTAACGGCTTGTCATGCTTAAGGCGTATGACACGTCCGGTCGAGTGCATATCATCGCATACATGATGGATCCAATAGCAGATGCGTATCGGATTGCCTTCATTTTATCTTGCTCATCCTTTGAGCTAGGACATTGAGTCATACTCCATATCGTTCCTCTTTGAATAGGTACGGTACCTTTCTTAGAGTTCTCCATCTTGAACCTTTTCAAGATTTTATCAATATACGCACTTTGATTTAAACCAATCAACCGCCTTGATCTATCCCTATAGATCTTTATTCCCAGAATATAGGCGGCTTCTCCAAGATCCTTAATGGAAAAGCAACTTCCAAGCCAGGTTTTTACACCTTCCAAGGTTGGAATGTCATTTCCAAATAGTAGTATGTCATCAACATACAATACTAGGAAAGTTACTGTGCTCCCACTAGCCTTCTTATACACACAAGCCTCATCAGCGTTTTTGATGAAGCCAAATTTCTTTACCTCCTCATCAATACGATGATTCCAGCTTCTCGACGCTTGCTTCAATCCATAGATTGATTTCTTTAACTTGCATACTTTATTAGGATGTTTTGGATCGACAAAACCTTCAGGCTGAACCATATAGACATCATCCTTAAGATATCCATTTAGGAAATCGGTTTTGACATCCATTTGCCAAATCTCATAATCATAATGAGCAACTATGGCAAACAATATCCTTATAGACTTTAGCATCGCAACAGGTGAGAAAGTTTCATCATAGTCAACCCCTTGAGTTTGAGTGAAACCCTTTGCTACAAGTCTAGCTTTATAAGTATCCAAGTTCCCATGCATATCTGTTTTCTTTTTGAAAACCCACTTACTTCCAACTACCTTGGAATTAAGAGGTGGTACAACAAGTTCCCAAACATGATTGTCATACATGGATTGCATCTCAACGTTCATGGCCTCAAGCCATTTGTCACAATCCAAATTGGACACTGCATCATGGTATGTGGTTGGTTCATCTGAATCTACCACATAGCATCCATCCATGAAAAATCTGTATCTTTCAGGTGGATTACTAGTTCTACCACTTCTACGAATGTTTTTTGTGTATTGATCAACCACTTGATCAACTTCAACATCCTCATGTTGAGTGCTAGTTTCAACCAAACGTGCATCGGGTTGTGGTTCTTGATCCTCCTCAAGATCCATTGTTCTACTACTAGTTCCTTCCATAAGGAACTTTGCTTCTAAGAACTCACCCTTTCTAGCAACAAACACCTTTTGTTCCAGTGGTTCATAGAAATAATATCCTATAGAATCTCTAGGATATCCATTAAAGATACACTTGGTGGATCAGACTTCCATTTTTTTGAGGTGGGAGTCTTAACATAAGCCTCACAACCCCAGACCCTTACGTATGATAGGGATGGAACTCTTCCATGCCATATCTCAAAAGGTGTCCTTTCCACCTTTTTGGTTGGGGCCATATTTAAAATACGGGCCGCGGAGAGCAAAGCGAAACCCCAAAATGATAGAGGTAATGTGCTTCTAGCCATCATAGATCAGACCATATCCAATAAGGTTCGATTCCTCCTCTCAGACACACCATTGTGTTGTGGTGTTCTAGGTGGAGTAAGTTGTGAGACAATCCCACAACTCCTAAGATGATCTTGGAAAGCATCACTTAGGTATTCACCTCCACTATCGGTACGGAAAACTTTAATTGACTTGTTGAGTTGATTTTCCACCTCATTCTTGAAGATTTTGAACATTTCAAAAGCTTCATCTTTGTGCCTTAATAAGTACACATACCCATAGAGACTATAATCATCGGTAAAGGTAATGAAGTATCTTTCACCATTCCTAGTCATTGGCTTAAAAGGACCACATACATCCGAATGTATGATTCCTAATAAATCTTTTGCCCTTTCGTTAGTTCCACTAAAGGGTGCCTTTGTCATTTTACCTTGTAAACAAGATTCACACACATCAAATGAATCACATTCATTTGTTTTTAAAAGACCATTCTTTTGAAGTGTTTTTATACGTTTTTTGTTTATATGACCAAGACGACAATGCCAAAGATAGGTATCACTCAAATCCAACTTGAGTTTCTTGGTGCTAGTTTGGTACAATGAACTATTTAAAGTATTTTCATGAACCAATTCATAAATACCATTAATGGGTATAGCTTTAAAATAGAACATATCATTTAAAGAAACATGAATATCATTTTCAACAAAAGTTAATACATAATCATAAAGTCTTAATTGGATACAGAAATAATGTTCCTAGTCAAACTAGGAGCATACAAAACATTCTTCAAAATAACATCCAAGCCACTTGGAAGTTTCAAGATGTAGCCCCACGAGCTTCAACTTGGACTTTGGTTCCATTGCCCATGAAGAGGCTGACATCCCCTTGATTAAAGTCCCTACTTCTTTTGAACCCCTGCAACAAATTGCAAATATGAGTTCCACATCCGGTATCTAATACCCATGTGTTTGAAGATGTAACATTAAGATCAATATGAATCATGTATATTGTACCTGAGGTCTGCCCGGCATCCCTCTTGGCTTTCAACTCTTAGAGATGGACAGGACAATTTCTTGCCCAATGTCCAATCTCCCCACACTTGAAGGATGGGTCATTGGTAGCAACCTTTTGCTTCTTCTCTTGTGGTTTGGGTGGCACCCTTTCCACCCCTTTCCCCTTTCCCTATACGGGTCCCTTACCCTTGGCAACCTTTGCCTTAGGTGCGAGATGAGGTCTTTTCTTGTTCCCACCTTCATTGATGGTGAGAACGGGTAAAACCCTTTTACCCATGGCCGCCTCGGCCGTTTTCAGCATTGAGTGAAGCTCACCAATGCTTTTGTCCCAAGCATTCATGTTGTAGTTCAACACGAATGTCTCGAACTTCTTGGTAAGGCCATTAAGGATCAAATCCGCGGCCAATTCCTTCGAGACAGGACAATTAAGCCTCTCGAGGCGGTCAATATGACTTTTCATCTTAAGTATATAAGATGAAGCAGATTGGTTGTCATCCATACGACATGCATGGAGTGCTCGAACCGTTTTGAAGTGCTCAACCGTTGCTTGCGTTTGGAACGTTTCTTTTAGTTGGGTTATCACGTCGTAAACTCCGTGATGTTCATACTCCTTTTGGAGATCCGGAGTCATGCTCGCTAGCATGAGACAAGACACTTGGACAAAGTCCTCAGTGTACTTGAGCCAATCGTTGTAGGCCTCCTCATCATCCTCAGTAGGTTGATCGGGGATAGGGTCGTCTAAAACATATGATCTTCTCTCTTGCTTGAGAATGATTCTGAAGTTTCGATACTAATCAATAAAGTTGTTATGATTTAGACGTTCCTTTTGGAGGATCACTCGTAATGATTGGTTGGACGCGGATGAGTTATCGTGATTTTCATTGTTGGTGGCCATCTACAAAATTTAACAAAGATCTATTTTAGTATTTTCGATATTGTTATTTTTAATAATTAATGCCTTTTAAGGTCATTTTTATATTAAAGTCTAGAACCCAACATTACATTTAAATTGTGGTTAGGTGACCTTTATCCCTTGATTTAAATTAATAAGGTGGTCAACGATTGACGGTTGCAACCATTTGCAACTTCTAGAAATATGGGATCGACTTGAAACATCATATGTAAACTCGGCATGTTAATCCCATCAACACCATTTGGAAACCACACCGTAGGTGATCCATTTGACATGGTTTGCAAATCAAGATACCCTACTTACACCTACGTGTGAGTTTGCCAAAATAAGTGGTTAGGTGACCTTTATCCCACAAATAAGGCATTCTCACCTCAAGTCGCAAGTTCCCTCAAAATGGTTAGGTGAACTTTATCCCACTAAGAGTTCCCAAGTGACTCAAGTGTTGTGTAAAAGGACGGTGTTGATCTTGTTTAAAATTTTAGAGATTTCATAATACAAGTTTTAGAAAACTCTATGTATTTGTATTTGCATGCTTTCAAATACAAGGTACCCTATGGTCCTTTGATTAAAACCAATTTTAATCTTTAAAATCATTAAATCATTTTAATAACCTTTTTTAACTTTTAATTGATGGGTTTGATAGAACACAAAGTAAACAAGTTCAACCTTTTAAACTTTCTGAAAAACGCAGCGGAAGTATAGAATTATAACATGTTTATAATCTGAAAAATCCATGTTCTTAATGATGTTTTAAGATGGAAAAACAAACCCAAATCAAAAGGATGTTAAATATGTGAATGAACAAGCTATGAACACAAGTTAAAACTACATAAAATCACAGCTATATAAAGCTGTGATGAACTACCTTTCTCCAGCCAAAAAGTCGACCAAGGGGTTGAATGATGCTTGTGAATCGCCCAAGACTCCAAAGAAGGATCCCTCAAGTTTGTATACCCCCAAGCTTGTGCACAAACACTCTTCTTGTTAGGGAGATCAACACCCAAAGACCAAAGAAAGGAACCCCAAATCTGCTTCTAATTTCCGAGAACTAGAGAGAGAAAGGAGAGTGTTTTGGTTTTTGTTTTTGCACGTAATGAGAGTGGTTAAAGGTTCTAGACCATTACTTGCTTTTGTGTATGTGTTCAAGAAAAGAAAGGGGCGAATAACCCTTGATGGGCGGCCGAAAGTTTCAAAGGGAAAAGGAATTTTCCCTCTCAAACATACACACACAAAATTAAATAAGTCATCTAATAATTTATACAATTAACTATTTAATTGTATAGTTATAAACCCCTTTATTTCATTATTTGATGTTATCTAATTTGTTTAAATAACATTACAATAATAATCGTGAACAAAATATCCTAATAAGTTGTTCCATCTCATATGCAACTTATTTAGAAAACCCATTTTTCTAAATTTGGTGTTGTTATTTAATTGCATGATCATATCATCAATTGAATAATCATTTGTGTTTGTAAAGCTTGTTATTGGGTATAACCCGACTTGGATCATGACATACTAACCGCATCAATGTTCTATGTGTCTTGGGCATACGGAATCCAACATTAATGATTAAGAACTACCAATTTTCAGCTTGTAAAGTTTTGTTAATGAGTTTGTAATGTATGACAAAATATCAACCAAACAACCAAACAAGTATGAACATACAAACATGAGTGCATAACCACAGCCACTAAGTTGACAACACTTGTTTGCCATCACAAGTGTCATCATAAGGTCTTTCCTAAGGGTGTGTAATGACACATTATATGTGTCCATGGACTCCCACTTGAATCCATATCCAAATACTTCAAGGTCCATGTTTTTCATGTCCATCTTTGGTCTTCATCTTGTGCATCTTCGTTTTACAAAATTGTATCCTAATACATTTTTCTAATAAAATAAATGCACCTAATTTATTAATTACATAACCAAATGAACAAATAATTACAACCCAAATAATAAACATAAATAAACAACCCAATTGAATGAATAAAAACCAACCATTCCAATCATCCAAATCAAAAGACCAAAGGCTAGGTTATGCACACTAACATCCAATGATCATATCAACCAAACATATAATGAAACCCCACTTAAAACCACCACATTTCAGCCAACATAAACTGAAATATTGGGTTTTAAACATTGTCCAAACAATCAACATTTCATAATATATATCTTTCAAGGTCTAATCACTAGCATGTGTGATATGACCTTGAAAGTTTGGGGAATCATTCATACAAATATAGCAGCCTAAAATCAGCCTATAATAAGTGATAATACTTCTTTAAAACCGATTTTAAAGACCAAGAACAAGCAAGTTATCCACATAACCGGCTCTTGATGCCATTGATGGGTTTGATAGAACACAAAATAAACAAGTTTAACCTTTTAAACTTTCTGAAAAACACAGCGGAAGTATAGCATTATAACATGTTTATAAACTGAAAATTTCATGTTCTTAACGATGTTTTAAGATGGAAAAACAAACCCAAATCAAAAGGATCTTTAATATGTGAATGAACAAGCTATGAACATATGTTAAACTACATAAAATCACAGCTTCAATGAGCTGTAATAACTACCTTATTCAGCAGCAAAACGACCAAAGAAAGGGAGATTTTGGATGCTAAAATCGACCAAGACTTCAAGTGTAGATGTCCTCAAGCTTGTATAGCCAAAGCCCTTTGCTAAACACCTTCTTCTTAGGAAGAACACTACACCAAAATCACTCCAAAACTCCACCTATGCTGCTGCCTGGCCGAAAGCTTAGAGGGAGAGAGTGAGGAGTTTTTTTTTGTCTATTGCATGTATTGAATGATGAGTTAGTGGTGTGCAAGAGTAGTCAAGACTTGTGTGTTTTCAAGGACACAAAGGTCCAATAAGAATTAAGGGGAGGGCGGCCAAGGTTTAAAAAAAAAAGGTTTCCCTCTTAAATTTTATCACACATTATGTATGTTAACTAGTCCTCTTACTAGATATATACAACTAACCTTTTAATAGTATAATCTATACACTCCCACTATTAATTTGTAATGTTATCTAACTTATTTAATAACATTACAAATAATATATTGAACAAAATATCCTAATAAATTGTTCCAACTCATATGCAACTTGTTTAGAAAACCTATTTTCTAAATTGGTGTAAATATTTAATTGCATGATCATATCATCAATTAAATATTAATTGGTGTTTGCTAAGCTTGTTATTGGGTATAACCAGACTTGGATCATAACGTACTAACCACATTAATATTCTAAGTGTCTTGGGCACACAGAATCCTACAAGTAGAAGCATGTGCCCCTTGTTCTTGGTACTGGGGACTTCCTGCCTCAGGACTGTGTCCTTCATTGGAAGTTGCCTCTAGTAAGGTCTTATGGATGTTACCAACTTCATCCTGATCATTTGCTGAATCAGTAGAAGTGGCAGCCTTACCAGATGTTCTATTCTCCGTTTCTACACTTGGAGAGTGAACATTGTAACCCCTGTGCTGTGGGTTATCACAAGCAGTTTGGTCCTCCCCCTTAATGGTTGAGGTATTGCCAGTGGTAAGTGGTTTCTGGGGAGGGGGTGAGGAATGCAACTGACTCAGCACTTTAGCAATTATCAGTGTTGGGCCTTGAGGGGCGGTTGCATGTGGAGATTGGTCTAAAGCAGAATGCACCCGGGGTGAGAGGTGCTTTTCAATGGTAACCCTCTCAATTGAGATAGGTTCCAGAAATGTGGGATCCCCAATTGTGGTTGCAACAGGATCCTGTTGAGAGGATACCTGTGCGGCTTCAGCAGGTTGAGTCTTGGACATAACTGGGGGGTTATAACCAATATGTAGTTCCTGTGTTTGTGGTATAGGGATCCTCAGGGGACTCATCTCCCTGAGTAGCCTTTTTGGGCTTTTTGGATTTGGGTTTGGTGGGGACTTTGGATCTGGAAGTGGAGGCTGTGGGTTCCCTCTGCTTGGTTTTAGCATCCGGGCAACCCCTTTAACAGTAGGGTCTGAGTTATGTCGGGAGTATACCTCAGCTAAAACAGCTGGAGCAGGGACTCCAAGACCAACAAGGCCATCAGATTGTAATTGATTCAAAATTATGGTCATCAGAAACCTAGGATAAAGTATCCATCTGTTTGCCACAGGTTTCTGAGCCAGATCCTTTAGTTCCATGAACACTATCTCAGAAAAATTTAGATTTTGGCGTTCAAGGATAGAATACAATACCTGTTGCCATCGGGAAGACATCTGATCCCAAGAAGAAGTCGGTGATGCAAGGCAGACATTCACCATATGAAAGATAAGTCGTTCAACATCATGGAAGTGCTTTTTAAGTATGGTTGTAGCACTTAAGTCGCCTTCATACCCGTTATGGATAAAAGACATATCAGTGGTGCCTTTCGGGTATTCTTTAGGATAGGTGCCATCATGCAAATTTAGGGTTTTGCAAATGATGTCGGGGGGTGATGAGCACCTGTTTCTGGTTCACCAACGACTGGAGAGTGATTTGTCTATCATTCTCACCAGTTATTACAGAGACATTGGTCCAGAACTGGGATAAGGAGTTAGGATATATGGTAGGATTCAGAAGAAAGGCTGTTCTGTATGGGGAATCCACCATAAGATCGATGGCAGTGTCAAACTTGTTCTAGAAGGCCGATTTCGAAAGGTAGGCAACACAGTTGTGTCGGGGTTTGAGTTTCATGGTCGCCATTATTGAAAGAGAAAGGTTTGGAAACGGCTAATGAAACGTTTGGCTATAAGTGCAGGTATTTATAGGTTAAGAAAAGGCTGAAAAGAAAATGACTGAAAGTGTTGGTGTTGGCATCAGTTGTTATGAAAACAACTAAAGACTTGGTTTTAACTATCAGACGTTTGAAAACAACTAAAGACTTGGTTTTAGTCATCAGTAGTTGTGAAACTACTGAAAACCTTGGTTTTGTCTTCAGTTGTTGTAAACAACTGAGGACTTGGTATTAGTCATCAGTAGTTGTGAAACTACTCAAGACATGGTTTTGTCATCAGCTGTTTAGAGTGAAATAGCAGTTTGTGGAAATGACTGAAGTGAAAATTCTCATCAGTAGTTTTCGTCAATTCTTAGCTTTTCAGTTGTTTCATACTGTCCTCAACACTTACTCATCAGACTTTTTAGCTGATTTCAGTAGTTTCATAGGACATCAGTACTTGTCTGTTTTTACTTACATCATGAGTTATAACCACATCAGTAGTTGTAACTGCATCAGTTTCTTTTAACAGAATTAGTACATATTTGTGACATGTTTACTAATGATCATCGGTACTTGTTTACTGAGATCATTAGTAGTTATCACTTATTCTAGCTGCAGCATACCAAGCCTTAACACAAGGTTTTGGAAAGTTGAACTATCCAAGGGCTTAGTAAATATATCTGCAAGCTCATGAGCACTAGGCACAAACTTTGGATCAATCGGACCTTTTTCAAAACAATCCCTAATAAAATGATGTCTGATCTCTATATGTTTGGTCCTAGAGTCCTGGACTGGATTCTTGACAATGCACAGAGCTAAAGCACTATCCATTAATAATGGAGTCTTAGTCTCTATAATGCCATAATCCAATAATTGGTTCTGAAGCCAGAGTACTTGAGATGTATAACTTGCAGCAACAATGTACTCTACTTCAGCAGTGGATATCTAAAAATTCTCTTGAATGCAATCAAATGAGATTCTTTAGGAGCAGCCTGAAATCTAGCACAAACACAAGTTGCAAACATGATATCTGGTCTAGAAGCTGTTAAGTACATCAAGGACCCAATCATACATCTGTAAAGTGTTTCATCAATAGCTTTACCTTTCTGATCTGCATCCAGTTGTGTGGTGTGGCACATGGGAGTAGAACAGGGCTTACAATTTTGTAAATCAAACTTATTCAAAATATCTTTTGTATATTTTGACTGATGAATGAAGGTTCCATAAGCCTTTTGTTTGATTTGCAAGCCTAGAAAGAACTGTAATTCTCCCATTGTACTCATTTCAAACCTTTGTTTCATTAGACTTGTAAAATCATCACACAACTGGTGATCAAAGGATGCAAAAATAATATCATCAGCATAAATTTGAACAAGTAGCTTATGCTAATCCACCTTCTTAATAAACAAAGTTTTATCTATGGAACCTCTAGTGAAATTATTGTTAAGTAGAAAATTTAAAAGTGTTTCATACCAGGCTCTAGGAGCTTGCTTCAACCCATAAAGAGCCTTGTCAAGTTTATACACCCAATCAGGATGTTTATTGTCCTCAAAACTCGTGGTTGACACACATAAACCTCTTCTTTTATTTTACCATATAAAAATGCACTTTTGACATCCATTTGAAAAACTTTAAGATTGTGGAATGCAACATAGGCTAAGAACAATCTAATTGCCTCTAGTCTGGCTACAGGGGCAAAGGTTTCATCATAATCAATACCTTCTTCTTGTGAAAACCCTTGTACAACCAGTCTAGCCTTGTTCTTGACAATAAGCCCATTTTCATCAGTTTTATTCCTAACACCCATTTAGTGCCTATTGCACACTTACCTGGGGGTAGAGGAACCAATTCCACACTTGCTGCTTTTGAACTGAAGTAGCTCAAGCTGCATGGCTTCAACCCATCCATTGTCTCTTAAAGCAACATGATAGTTCTTTGGCTCTAGCTGACTGATGAAGAGAGCATAGAAGTAGAAGTTAGACAATTGACTTCTGGTTGAGACACCAGCATTGATATCACCAATGATTTGAGACATGGGGTGATCCTTCAGCTCTTGGTATACTATAAGATCAGTGCAAGTGTTTATAGCCGGTTCAGCAGTAGTAGATGGTGATCCAGATTCTTGAAACCAAGTATTAGATGGCAAGTCAAATGATGTAGAGGAGTCAGAAATCTCATCAGCATTTGTTGTGGATAGAGCTACAGAAGCTATAGGCACATCATGTTTAGCAGACTCAGGCAGTTGGTCACTAAACTTGAAAAGGTGAGTACTGATATCATCATCATCTTCAGTACCACTAGGAGGAAGACTTGCTGCAGAAGATAATTTATACACATGATCTGCAATAGCTGGAGATTGATAAGGAACATATTGCAGTATGTCCAGATCAAACAACTCCACAGGGTTTTGTGGAATTTTATCCTTAGGAGATTCATTGAATTTCACATGCAAGGTTTCTTCAAATTTCTTTGTTCTGTAGTTGAAGACCCTATAAGCCTTGCATGTGGATGAATAACCTACAAAATACCCTGCATCCACCTTAGGATCAAATTTGTGGAGTTAATCCTTTGTGTTTAGAATGAAACAAGGACACCCAAAATTTGAATAATGAAATTAGAGGAGCCAAATGATGTAGAACTTCATATGGAGTCTTCGTCAACCTCTGATTTACTAATACTCTTTTCTGCACATAGCAAGCTGTGTTAACAGCTTCAGCCCAAAAGGTCAATGGCAAACCAGAGTCAGCTAACATAGACCTTGCAGCTTCAATTAGGGTCCTGTTCTTTCTCTCCACTACTCCATTTTGTTCTGGAGTCCTTGGGATGCTAAACTGCCTCTTGATTCCTTTTGATAGATAAAAATCATCAAGCGTATGGTTTCTGAATTCAGTTCCATTATCACTCGTTATACACTTGACTGATAGGGAATACTGGTTCTCAACATACAACACAAAGTTTATAACCGTCTGAGCAACCTCATCCTTTGAATGCAAGAAGAAAGTCCATACAAATCTGGAGTAATCATCCACAATTACCAGACAGTATTTCTTCTTTGCCATGCTTATCACTCTCACAGGACCAAATAAATCCATATGTAGTAACTGCAAGCAGGCAGTGGACTTAGGTTTTTCAATAGGAGGGAATGAGACTTTGTGTTGTTTTCCTTTCAAAAAAGCAGTGCAGGTTTCATCACAGTGGAACTCCTTTATTGGTAGACCTCTCACTAAACTATTGTGGATCAGCTGATTCATGTTTTTGAGATTAACATGACCCAGCCTTCTTTGCCACAGTTTAGATTCCAGAGAAGAGGCTTTGGAGAACAGGCAAGGATGACCCTTCAAATCAATCTTCTTTGACAAATCCAAGGCATACACTCTTCCAATCCTGTTGGCCTTCAGAAGAGTATGTTCATCCAATACCTTGTCAATCAGCCTCAAAACTTGGGAAGACAGAATCCTATAGTTCTGGCTTGTGAAAAGTGCAACATGCCCTTTATCACACATCTGACTCACACTCAGCAAATTATACTTGAGATTCTCCACATGGTTAACATCATCAAACCTGATGTGTCCATTAGACACATATCCTTTCCTGATGATGTAACCCTTGGCATCATTTCCAAATGAAACAAATCCCTTCTTTCCTTGAGAGTAGTCATTAAGAAGAGAACTGCTCCCAGTCATATGCATAGATCCTCCACTGTCTACATACTAGATGCTCCTTTGGCATGCTGAAGAACCCTGGGTTACATGTGATGAAGATGCATTGGAGCATGAACTATCAGTAGATTCCAGGGCCATGAGAGCTAGATTCCTAAAAGGATGTTCACCACCATGTTGACCATCACCAGCAAATAATTGCTCATTACCAGAGAGATCATCTGGTAAACTGCTCCAGTCAACAATACCAGGGGTGAAGAAGCTGTGATGAGGTTGTGATTGAGATGATTGAGATGGTAGAGGCTCAGGTAGGGCTTGAGGTTGTTGTGCATTAGGAATTTGAACCGGATTTGGGTGTGGCATGTAATAGCAGGGATATGGATATAACATTGGACCCTGAGGGACAAAATATGCAGGAGATATAGGTTGTGAATGATGACCAGAACTAGCAGGATGTTGCACTCTGTTTTGTGGACTATTGCTTGGAAAAATCACAAAGGGTGCAGAGGAGTTAGATCCAGATGATCTACACTCTCTTGCAAAGTGTCCAAGCCTGTGGCATTTGTGACACCTCAACTTACTCTTGTCAAAACCAACTTTGGTTTTGCCAGAGAGTCCTGGAAATTTCCTACAAGTTCTCTTGTAGAACTTTTGAGATCTGATATTAATCAAGGCCATTTGGCTCAGAATATCCATCTCTTCTAACTCATCATCAGCAATACCCTTTAAATCATCCTTAATGAAACACAATTTGTCACTATTACAGCCTGACTGACTGTCAACACTAACAAATGCATGATTTGAACCGTTTGAGGAGAAATCTATATGCTCATCATAATTGCTTTCTGATGCAGCATATTCTAACTCATGACCAACCAAGGCAGTGTTCCCTGGTACAAAGTCATCAGTGAGCTTTCCTCATGATGTCAGTTTCCTTTTTTGCTCTATCTCTCTTTCAAATGTAAGCAGTTTCCCATGGAGCTGGGTGAGAGATAGACTATCCAGATTTGCACTGGAGCGTAGGACAATGGTATATGTGTCCCATCTCTCAGGCAGTGATCTGAGGAATCTGTTGTTCATCTGACTATTAGTGTATTCATGTTTGACCATTTTCAGCTCAGAGGTCAAACAGGAAAAACGCTGAAACTGTTGAGTCAGTGACTCACCCTTCCTATGAGAGAATGTCTCATATTGTTGGGCAAGGATTTCTCTGTTGTTTGCTAAGACCTCATCTGTTCCACCAAATTGTTTCTTCAATGCATTCTAGAGGTCATGAGCAGTTTCATGATGCATAAGCCAATAATAGATTTCATTCGGCAGTGCCATGGCCAGAATTCCATGCGCTTTAGCACCAATCTCAAACAATTTTTGATCCTCATCTGAGTATTGTTCCTTCTTCTTCGGAACCATTTGGTTGGTTTCCAGATTGTTCACCATAGGCTTGTGTGGACCATGTATCACAGATGTCCAACAACCTGAACTGTTAACAGACAGGTGCTGAAGCATTCTTCGTTGCCATATGTTATACTCAGTCCTAACCAGCATCGGAGGCTTGGTTGAGGAACCGGTATTGTGAGGGTCATTAGAAGGAGTAGTCATTCTCAGATTCAACCAAATTCAATTAAGTTTTAACTAATTTAGTGGAAAACACAACAAACTCAATATGAACCAAGAGAAAACTCAAAGCAGATAAACGAAAGTAGCAGAAATTCAATGATCTATAACCAATTCTTGCAAATATGCTAATTCAATCAAACTTAGATATTGAATAGCAATTTCAATGATCAATTGTTAGATCGATCAATGATTAACCTCGCTCTGATACCATTTGATAGGATCAGTGATCTGAGTTTGATTAATTAGAGAGTATTGCAGCGGAAATTCGAACAACGAATTAAACAATTCACAAGAACACAATTGATATTCAATGTAACAGTAAATGGTTATAGAAAAAGAGAATTCTGCAAGAGAGATATTTCATTCATATGCTTTCGTGGTGGCTCAATGTCACACTTTACAACTAGGTCAACATCCCTTATATTGGAGATGTGACGTCTGCTGATGTCACTTGATAGTGACATCTAACAGAATTACTCAAACTACTAAAACTATGCAAACTACTGAGAATGTTCTCAACTACTGATTACGTCTCAGAGAATGCTAAGTACAAGAATCATAAAACTACTGAAACTAAACTACTGAAACTATAACTACTGAAAAGTAAATTACAAGTACTGAAAGGAAACCATCAGAACTACTAAAGTTAATTACTTCAGCTGTTGTGACAACTACTGATCACTTTGGTCTTCAGTCTTTGTCTTCAGTCTTTGTTCTTCAGACTTTGTTCTTCAGACTTTTACTTTCAGACTTTGTCTTCAGTTGATAGCTTTAGACTTTGTCTTCAGTACTTTACTTTCAGACTTTGTCTTCAGCTGATAGCTTCAGACTTTGTCTTCAGCTGATAGCTTCAGACTTTCTCTTCAGCTGATAGCTTCAGACTTTGTCTTCAGTTCTTTACTTTCAGACTTTGTCTTCAGTAGTGGTCTTCAGTTCTTGTCTTCAGACTTTGTCTTCAGTAGTAGTCTTCAGTTCTTGTCTTCAGACTTTGTCTTCAGACCTTGTAATCAGCTGATGTCTTCAGCTGTTGTGATCTTCTTTAGTAGTTGTAATGTGTGTGGGACTTAGAGGTTTTTCTGATCAGGCTCATTGGTTCTTTTGGTCTAACATCATGTCATCAAATAAATATAAATTGGTGTTTGCTAACCTTGTTATTGTGTATGACCCGTTGGATCATAACATACTAACCACGTCAACGTTCTATGTGTCTTGGGCATAAAGAATCCAACAATCTCCCACTTGCACAAGATTCATAGAAGATTGATGCAAGCAGTAAATACCGCCTAACAACGGTTTACTACCCTTAATACGCATGACTGAAAGCCATTCAATAGCATCATCCCCTTCAAGTATCCAACTTGAAATGATTTAGGTGAATAAATCATTTATCCTTTGGTTACATATGTCATGTTAAATCCAAGGACACAAAATGATCATTACTTGTTGATTTAATTTAATCAGACCTTAGACATCTTGCTCTCAACAAATTAGAGGAACAAAGTCCATCTTCACTACATACGTTTCTCACAATCATCTTGTGTCACACCTTAACATAGCCTTATGTACTATCCATTATTTCAGAGCAGTGAAGAACTAGCTCAAGGTATAACATTTGTTGAATATCAAAACCCAATATGTATCTTAGGTCGGAGGATACCAAATGATATTCTCTTTTACACAAATTTACTTATGATCAAACTAGAAGATTCCATGTAGTAGAATTTGAGACATGGGTCAGTCCAATATTTGTATCCCACAAATATCTATGAACTTTGGCAGCAACCAATTGCTCTATATTCATGCCATATGAATATCCACCAATCCATGTTCATAATAGTCTTACGTTCATATATGTTCCCACAAAGATGACCGACTAAGAACATTTAGAATAATAAACATATTCATGGATGTATACATGCTAAACCGATTATAACTCAAAATATCATAAGTATATAAAGAGTTAAGTATTACATTGTTCCAAACTTTTAAATACTAAATAGATCAATTCTAATCACTAGAATATTGAAGTCCAAAGGCACAAGTATGACTTTCATGCTTTGCCCTTTCAAGGAACTTCGTGAGTGGATCCGCAATGTTTTGATCGGTGTGAACTTTACGAATACATAACTTTCCTTCTTCAACTTCATCCCTTATGTAGTTGAATATCCGCTCAATATGCCTAGTCTTTTGATGTGCACGAGGTTCC
The DNA here is from genome assembly GCA_025506515.1 of Flaveria trinervia. Taxonomy (NCBI): domain Eukaryota; kingdom Viridiplantae; phylum Streptophyta; class Magnoliopsida; order Asterales; family Asteraceae; genus Flaveria; species Flaveria trinervia. Next base: position 37,245,394 of record CM046456.1, read on the forward strand.
TTGATTTGTGCAATCGCACCTCGTTATCACAAAAGATTTATAGGGGGTCTTGAATGGTAGAAACCACCCCAAGATCGGCGATAAATTTCTTTATCCATGCAGCTTCCTCAGCTGCTAATAAGGCGGCTATGTATTTGGATTCTGTAGTGGACAATGCTACCACGTCTATAAGGAAGACATACCCCGATTGTAATCGAGAATCATCTCGATCAGTTTGGAAACTCGCATCCGTGTAACCCTTTACAACGAGTTCCTCTTCATCAGATCCGTATATTAGAAACATATCCTTAGTCCTCCTAAGGTATTTCAACATACTTTTAATAGCCATCCAATGGCTATTACCTGGATGCTGCTAATATCTGCTTGTCATGCTTAATGCGCATGACACGTTCGGTCTAGTGCATATCATCGTATACATGATGGAACCTATAGCAGACGCATATGGGATGTCCTTCATTCGATCTTGCTCATCCTTTGAGCTTGGACATTGAGATGTAATCAGTATTGTCCCTCTTTGAATAGGTACCATACCTTTCTTAGAGTTTTCCATCTAGAACCTTTTCAAGATTTTATCAATATATACACTTTGGTTTACACTTATCAACCGGCGTGATCTGTCCCTATAGATCTTCATTTCAAAATATAGGCGGCTTCACCAAGATCTTTTATGGATAAACAACTTCCAAGCTAGGTTATAACACCTTCCATGGTTGGAATATCATTTCCAAAAGGTAGTATGTCATCAACATACAATACTAAGAATGTAATTATGCTCCCACTAGCTGTCTGATACACACAAGCCTCGTCATCGTTCTTGATGAAACAAATTTCTTGATCTCTTCATCAAAGTGTTGATTCCAACTCCTTGATGCTTGTTTCAATCCATAGATTGATCTCTTTAACTTGCATACTTTATTATGTTGTTGTGGATAGACAAAACCATCAGGCTGAACCATATGGACAGTCTCTTCGAGATGTCCAATAAGAAAAGCAGTTTTGACATCCATTTGCCAAATCTCATAGTCATAATATGCAGCTATGGCAAATAATATCCTAATTTACTTTAGAATTGTCCCAGCAAGAAAGTTTCATCATAATCAACCCTTGAGTTTGAGTGAAACCTTTTGCTACAAGTCTTGCTTTGTAAGTATCCAAATTTCCATGCATATCCAGTTATTTTTCTTGAAAACCCACTTGCATCTAACCGGTTTGGAGTTAAGTGGAGGGTCAACCAACTCTCAAACTTGGTTGTCATACCAGATCTGCGAATGTTTTGTGTGTATTGATCAACCTCTTGATCATCATCAACAACCATTTGTTGATTGCTAGTGTCAACCAAACGTGTATCTGCTTGTGGATCTTGATCCTCATCAAATTCCACTCTTCTATATGTTATTCCTTCCATAAAGAACTTAGTTTCCAAGAACTCTGCCCTTCGAGCAATAAAAACCTTTTGCTTTGTTGGATCAAAGAATTAGTATCCTATACAGTATTTGGGATATCCAACAAATATACACTTAGTGGATCGAGTTTCCAACTTGTTTTGTGTGTTTAGCTTAACATAAGCTTCATAACCCCATACTTTTAAATATGATAGCAATGGAACTCTTCCACGCCATTTTTTTCAAATTGTGTCGAATCCACTTTCTTGGTCAGGGCCATATTCAAAATATCGAGCTGCGGAGAGCAATGCGAAACCACAAAATGATAGAGGTAGTGAGCTTATATCCATCATAGATCGAACCATATCCAATAGGGTTCGGTTTCTCCTTTCAAGCACATCATTATGTTGTGGTGTTCCGGGTGGAGTAAGTTGTGAGACGATCCCACAACTTCTTAGATGATCCTAAAAAAGGTATTCACCTCCTCTATCTGAACGAAGAACTTTGATAGTTTTATTGAGTTGATTTTATACTTCATTGTTGAAGATTTTGAACATTTCAAAAGCTGCATGTTTATGTGTCATCAAGTGCACATAACCATAGCGACTATAATCGTCGGTAAAGGTAATGAAGTATCTTTCACCATTTCTAGTCATTGTCTTAAAAGGACCACATACATCTGAATGTATGATTCCCAATAAGTCTTTTTCCCTCTCGTTAGTACCACTAAAGGGCGACTTGGTCCTCTTACCTTGTTAACAAGATTCACACTTATCATATAAACCATTTCATTTGTTTTCAAAAGACCATTCTTTTAAAGTGTTTGAATCCGATTCTTGTTTATGTGACCAAGACGACAATGCCAAAGATAAGAATCACTTAAACCCATTTTAAGTTTCTTGGTGCTTGATTGGTGTAATGAGTTATCAAACGATGAACTATTATGAACTAATTCAAAGATCCTATTAAAAGGCATAGCCTTGAAATAAAATACATCATCCATAGAAACATAAATACCATTGTTAACAAACTTTAATTCATAACCATATTGCTTTAAAAAGGAAATAGAAATTATGTTCCTAGTCAAACTAGGAGCATACAAAATGTTCTTAAGAACAACCTCCAATCCGTTTGAAAGTTTCAAAATATAGTCTCCTTGTGCTTCGACATCAACTTTTGCTCGGTTGCCCATGTAGAGACTTGTGTCTCCCTTCTTGAAATGCTTATTTCTTTTGAACTCCTGCAACAAATTGCCTATGTGAGTTCAACATCTGGTATCCAATACCCATGTGTTTGAAGAAATAACATTTAAACTAATACGAATCATGAAAGTTGTACTTGAGATTTGCCCAGCATCCCTCTTGTTTCTCAACTGTTTGAGATAGCTTGGACAATTCCTTTTCCAATGTCCTATCTCACAACACTCAAAGCATTGATCATTCTCCGTTACCTTAGGCTTCTTAAGCTTAGGCTTTGGAGGTTCCACTTTAGCCTTCCCTTTTCCATTGCCTTTGATGTACCCCTTTCCTTTGGCAACATTTGCCTTGGGATCGGGGAATGACCTTTTCTTATTGCCTCCCTCATCGATCGAGAGAACAGGTAGAACCTTTCTACCCATCCCTACCTCAGTTGTTTTGAGCATTGCGTGAAGCTCACCAACGCCCTTGTCCCACCCATTCATATTGTATATCATTATGAACGTCTCAAACCTTTTGGTTAGGCCGTTAAGGATCAAATCCGTGGCCAACTCCTTTGAGACGGGACAATTAAGCCTTTTGAGGCGATCAACATGGCTTTTCATCTTAAGTACATAAAGTGATAATGCTTGGGTTTCTTCCATGCGACACGCGTGAAATTCTCGAACCGTTTCAAAGCGCCCTACCCTAGCTTGTTGAAGGAATAATTCCTTCAACTGGAAATCATGTCATATGCCCTAAGATGCTCCAAATCCTTTTGGAGTTTGGGAATCATAGTTCCCAACATGAGGCAGGAAACCTACATGGAATCCTCAGTGTACTAAAGCCAATGGTTATTGGCCTCAACAAACTCGGGGTCGGGTTGGTCAGGAATGGGATCGTCAAGGACATTGGCCTTCTTCTCTTGGTTGAGGACAATTCTCAAGTTTTGAAACTAGTCCATAAAATTATTATGGTTAAGACGATCCCTTTCTAAGATCGATCTTAGCGATAGGGTATGGACGGTCGGGGTGGTAGCAATATTGTTGTGGCCATTTCTACAGAATTTACAAAGTTAATATTAGTATTTCTTAAAAATTACATTTTAATTATTAATACCCTTTTCATGTCTCATAGACAATAATAATTAAAATCTATAATCTAACGTTACATTTAAATGATGGTTAGGTGACCTTTATCCCATTATTTAAATTAAAAGGTAGTCAACATTTGACAATTGCAACCTATTAGAACTTCTAGCTTTATGGGATCGGTTAAACATCTTATGTTTAGTCGGCATGTAAAATCCCATCAACATCATTGTACGCCATGCTTTGGTGATCCTATGCACATGGTATCTGATTCAAGTCGTCCTACTTACACACACGTGTGAGTTTACACATACAAGTGGTTAGGTGACCTTTATCCCATAAATATGTTAAGCCAACCTCAAACACACAAGTTCCCTGAAAGTGGTTAGGTGACCTTTATCCCACAAATAGTTCTCAAGTGATTCGAGTGTCATGTAAATGATGGTGTTAAACTTGTTTCCAAAGTGATTTTAGTTTCCATTAATTCTAGTGATAAAAACTCTATGTACCTTGTATTTGCATGCTTTCAAAAACATGGCACCCTATGGTTTCCTTTTTAGTAAAACCCTTTTTTATTAAAATCATTAATCCTCTTAATAACCTTTTATTAGTCACTTAAATGATTAGGAACCATAAATTTCCAGCTTGTAATGTTGGTTAATAAGTTTGTAAGCATATCCAAATATCAAACAACCATCATATAACAAACAACCAAACAATCAAAAGTGCATAACCATAGCCACTATGTTGACAACACTTGTTTACCATCACAAGTGTTGTCATTTGGTCTTTCCTAAGGGTTGAACACAACACAAAAGATGAGATCTCCAAAGACCCCCACTTGAACTTGCATCCAAATGCTTCAAGTCCCTCTCTTTGTGTCTTCCCTTTGTGCTTCCAACTTGTGCATCTTCTTTTATAAAATTTATATCCTAATACAAATTTTCTAATAAAAGAAAATACACTTAATATATCTATTACATCACCATTGAATGAATAAATAAATTACATCCAAATACAAGAACAAAAGAATAATATTACAACCCATTATGAATGAAATCAACCAAAACAAACATCCATCCAATACCAAACCAACACAAGGTCAAGGATATGCTATGCACCAATATGAAACAACATATACAACATAAAAGAACCAAAATAAATCCCTATTTGACCCACATATTTTCGATCAACATAAACCAATAATATAGGGTTTTTGTCCAAACAAAATAAATCAACCCTTTGATATCTATCTTTCAAGGTTTAATCATAAGCATGTAAGATATAACATTAAAAGATTGGGGATTCACCATATCATCACAAAACAGCCCCTATTAGGTTGTTAAAGTCCTATAAAAGGAATTTTATAAGGACAAAAGAAGCTAGTCATCCACATATCCGGTTCTAGCTGCCAATGTTGGGTTGTTGGTCCATTATCAAAGTAGTTTAACCATTTAAACATGAAAAATGCAGTGGAATAAAACCATAATATTATGATTTGTAACCTGAAAATTAAGGCTAATAACATAACAACAACAAACCCAAGAACATAGGATCAAATGTATGTGAATGGACTAGCTATCAAGAAGAAATAACAACCAAACATTACCCATAATGCTACCTTTGTAGAGCTGCTGAAAAACGTGTGATAGGAGGAAGAAAATGAGGTTTTTAAATGACCAAAACACTAATGAGAGGTGACCTCAAGCACCCATACCCACAAGCATCAAGCAAAGACCCTTTTGCTAGGATTTGAACACCAAAATCAAACCAACAAAAGCTAAAAATCCAATTTTTAGCCTTGAACTTCTTCAATAAGATAGAGAGAATATGTTGTTCTTGGTCCTTTGAATGTGAGAGAGAGAAGAAGATGGAGTGTGTGTCTAGTTCTTCGAGTATGGTGCTTTGAAAACCAAAAGGGACACTCCCCATAAAAGGGGTGGCGGAATCATGTCATAAGGAGGGGTTTTCCCGCCAAAAACTATTCTCCAATTTTATGAACTAGTTTTATTAGTTATATAATTAACCTTTTAATTATATAACTCATACACACTTTATTACTTGATGTTATTTTACCAACTTAACAACATTACAAATAATACTCATTAACAAAATATCCTTATAAGTTGTTCAATCTCATATGCAACTTACGTAGAAAACCCATTTTCTAAATTAGTGTATTTACTTAATTGCATGATCATATCATCAATTAAATATAAATTGGTGCTTGCTAAGCTTTTTATTGGGTATGACCTGACTTGGATCATAACGTACTAAGCACATCAATGTTCTATGTGTCTTGGGCATAAAGAATCCATAATTCTGAAGGTAAATGTTATGTGATAGTTATTTGTTTTAAAGACTTAAATTTCTTCCGAAGGTAAAAACATATCTTTTAAAGAGAAAAATCTATGAAAAATCTTCAAAAAGAATTTTACTTCCAAATCAAACAAGGGCTTATGAATGTTGATAGATATAGACAAATTAGGACACACAAATTTTAGAAATAATATATGATGATATTTTAAGAAAAAGCTACTCAAAGTTAATCAACCTAATAGCTGATACAAAATATTTGAATATCTATTCATCAAAAGCTTTAGTGAACAGATTAGCATATTGTTCATTTGTGTTAACCATGACTAGTTTGATTAAACCTTTCTCAAAGTTATCTCTAATATAATTATACCTGATCTTGATGTGTTTGGTCCTTCAGTGTTGCACATGATTCTCTAAAATAGAGATGGCATTATTGTTGTCTATATGAATGGAAGTCTCCTTAAAGTTGAACCCATAGTCTAGCATCTGATTCTAAATCCAAAGCACTTAAGCACAGTAGCTTGCAACAACAATGTATTCAGTTTTAGTAGTTGATGCAGAGACATATGATTGCTTCTTGCATTGCCATGAGACCTTCCACCAAGAAACTGACATCGCCCTGATGTAGACTTTTCAGTCATATTGCATCCACCATAATCACAATTTCTATACGAATACAAATTGAAGTCAGAATTCTTTGGATACCAAAGGCCAAGTGTTGAGGCAGCTTTGAGATATCTTAGAATTCTCTTGATAGTGATAAGGTGTGACATCTCAGGGTTGGCTTGATATCATGCACAAACGCATATGACAAACACGATATCAGGCCTGCTAGTTGTAAGGTACATAAATGACCAAATCATAACCCTATAAAGGTGTTCATCCACACACTCCCCCTCAAGGTCAGGCCCAATGAAGTGGTTTCTTGCTATAGGAGTCATAGCAACCTTGCAATCAGTCATGTGGAATCTCTTGACTATGTCTTGAACAAACTTTGACTAACTTATGAAGATGCCATCTTCACTTGCTTCACATGAATTCCAAGAAAGAAATTGAGTTCCCCAATGTCACTCTTTCAAAACTATCACTGATCAGCTTCTCAAAGTCTTTGTAAAGCTTTGGATTAGTTAAACCAAAGATGATGTCATCTACATACACTTGAACTAGCATCAAGTCATTTCCTATTCCTTTGATGAAGAGAGTTCCATCTATAGTACCTCTTTTGTAACCATGCTTGCACAGACACTATGATAGAGTCTCATATCACTTCCCTGGTGCTTGATGCAACCCATATAGAGCCTTATCAAGCCTCCAAACATAATCAAGATGATGTGGATCTTCAAAGCCAGGTGGTTGTTTGACATACACCTCTTCATCAATCACCCCATAGAGAAAAGCACACTTGACATCAAGTTGAAATTCTTGGATGCAGTAAAAGCTAAGAATATCTTAACAGTTTTTGTCTTGCTACAGGGACAAACATCTTGGACCAAAAGAACCAATGAGCCAGATCAGAAAAACCTTTAAGTCCCACAAGACATCATAACAACTGCTGAAGACTTGATCAGCTGTTTGACAAAGTCTGAAGATCAACAGCTGAAGACTAAAGTACTGAAGACTTCAATTGCTGAAGACCAAAGTCTGAAGATCAACAGTTGAAGACTAAAGTACTGAAGACCAACAGCTGAAGTACAAAGACTGAAGACATCAGCTGAAGACATCAGCTGATGACAACAACTGAAGTTCAAGAAGTCCAAGTACTGAAGCCTTCAGAGTTGTCACAACAGCTGAAGAAGCATTCTTCAGTTGGTGTGATGGTTTTCGTTTAGTAGTTTTATTTTTTATTTCAGTACTTGTAAAACGACTGAAGAGCATGTTCTTCAGTCCTTGTTGTTTCAGTAGTTTCTTTTCAGTAGTTGTAGTGATAGTTAACACTTGGTATTTTTGTAAGAAGATGTCAGCTGTTTGACATCTTCAATAGTTGTGTTAACTTTCAGTAATTTGAATAATTCTGTTAGATGTCACTATCAAGTGACATCAGCAGACGTCACATCTCCTATATAAGAGATGTTGACCTAATTGTACGTGTGACTTTTTGCCACCACGAAAGCATATGAATGAAATATTCTATTTGCAGAATTCTCTCTCTCTATAACCGTTTACTCCTACATTGAATATCAATTGTGTTCTTGTGAATTGTCTAATTCATTGTTCAAATTCCGCTGCAATACTCTCTAATCAATCAAACTTAGATCACTGATCCTAACAAATGGTATCAGAGCTGGTTAATCATTGATCGATCTAACAATTGATCAGTGAAACTGCTATTCGATATCTATGTTTGATTGAATTAGCATATTTGCAAGAATTGGTTATAGATAATTGAATCTCTGCTGCTTTCATTATTTGCTTTGAGTTTTCTCTTGGTTCAATTTGGTTTTTTGTGTTTTGTTTTAAATCTATTAAAATTTAATTGAATTTGGTTGAATCTGAGAATGACTACTCCTTCTAATGACCCTCATAATACCGGTTCCTCAACCAGGCCTCCGATGCTGGTTAGGACTAAGTATAACATATGGCAACAAAGAATGCTTCATCATCTGTCTGTTAACAGTTTAGGTTGTTGAACATCTGTGGTACATGGTCCACACAAGCCTATGGTGAACAATCCAGAAACCAATCAAATGATTCCGAAGAAGAAGGAACAATACTCAGATGAGGATCAGAAACTGTTTGAGATTGATGCTAAAGCGCATGGTATTCTGGCCATGGCCCTGCCTAATGAAATCTATTCAGGGCTTATGCATCATGAAACTGCTCATGACCTTTGGAATGCATTGAAGGAACAATTCGGTGGAATTGATGAGGTCTTAGCAAACAACAGAGAAATCCTTGCCCAACAATATGAGACATTCTCTCATAGGAAGGGTGAGACACTGACTCAACAGTTTGAGCGTTGTTCATGTTTGATCTCTGAGCTAAAAATGGTCAAACATGAATACACCAATAGCTAGATGAACAACAGATTCCTCAGATCATTGCCTGAGAGATGGGACACATACACCATTGTCCTACGCTCGAGTGCAAATCTGGATAGCCTATCTCTCATCCAAATCCATGGGAAACTGCTTACATTTGAAAGAGAGATAGAGCAGAAAAGGAAACTAGCATCATAAGGAAAGCTCACTGATGACTTTGTACCAGGGAACACTGCCTTGGTTGGTCATGAGTCAGAATATGCTACATCTGAAAGTAATTATGATGAGCATATAGATTTCTCTTCAAATAGTCTGATCATGCATTTGTTGGTGTTGATAGTCAGTCTAGCTGTAATAGTGACAATTTGTGCTTCATCATGGATGATCTGAAGGGTATTGCTGATGATGACTTAGAAGAGATGGATATTCTAAGCCAAATGGCCTTGTTTAATACCAGATCTCAAAAATTCTACAAGAGAACTGGTAGGAAATTCCCTGGACTCTCTGGCAAAACCAAAGTTGGTTTTGACAAGAGTAAGTTGAGATGTCACAAATGCCACAGGCTTGGGCACTTTGCAAGAGAGTGTAGATCACCTGGATCTAACTCCTCTTCACCCTTTGTGAACTTTCCAAGTAATATTCAACAAAACAGAGGGCAACATCCTGCTAGTTCTGGTCATCATTCACAACCTATATCTCCTGCATATTTTGTCCCTCAGGGTCCAATGTCATATCCATATCCCTGCTATTACATGCCTCAGCCAAATCCAGTTCAAGCTCCTATTGCACAACAACACAAGCATTCCATGAGCCTCTACCATCTAAATCATCTCAATCACAACCTCATCACAGCTTCTTCACCCCTGGCATGTTGACTGGAGCAGTTTACCCGATGATCTCTCTGGTAATGAGCATTTATTTGCGGTGATGGTCAACATGGTGGTGAACATCCTTTTGGGAATCTAGCTCTCATGGCCCTGGAATCTATGAGAGTTCATGCTCCAATGCATCTTCTTCACAGGTAACCCAGGTATCCTCTGAGGCTAAGGCTAAGCTTTGTTCTGAATCTTGCATAGACGCGTTTATCTCTATTAGAGAGGCAAATGTAGCTTTAATAAATCAAAATATAGAACTTGAGCAAAACATTTCTAAAAGAAAAGCTGAATATGAGTCTGTTATTAAGGATAAAGATGATGAGATTTATAAGCTTAAATGCCAATTAAATGATGAAAAGGCTAAGCTAGAGGTGATTCTTGAGGACCATAGAGAACTCAATGAAAAACTTGCAGTTACCCAAGTTGAGTGTGACCGTTGGGTGTAATCCTGCAAGGGATTTGAAATGCTGCTCAGCAAGCAATCTGCTTCGAATGTGAAGTTTGGAACTGGTTACAACCACATTGCACCACCAACAGATTTTACTCCAAAACCAATAGTAAAATCTGAAGGTGAAAGCAATTTCCAAACCATATCATCATGTGCATCATCCTCAAGTGATCTCCCAAAATCACAAGATGAAATCAGTGTTGATACCTCAGCAAATCAATTAGCTGATGGGTTAACTACTGATAAGCACATGAAGCTGAGTACTTCAGCTGTTGTCCCTCAAAGTACCTCAAGTACTGAAGGGCAAGTTACAACAACTGAAAAGCATTTCAAATCAGCTGAACTAAAAGGATTAACAACTGCTGATAAAGAACAGTTGAAGAACCAGTCTTCAGTTGTTACAGATCCTTCATTACTAAACAAAAGTACTAAAAGGAGGAAAGTACCGAAGAGCACACCTTCAGTAGTTTCCACATCAGCAGTTGATCAATCCAAGATGAAGAATAAGCCATGTGCAATATGTGGTAAATTCAATCATCTTTCTGATGAATGTTGGTACAAAAAGGGTTCCAAATTCAACAGAGATAAGCTCATTAAAATCCAGATGGATGAAATGAAAACTGAGTTTGAGACCAAGTTTGTACCACAATCATCCCAATGTGATAAACCCAAGACTTCAACTAATCCAAAAAGAAGGATAGGGTTCATCACAAAATAGCTGATAGTGCTCCTAATGATAAACATCAGACTAAGTCTGTGAATTTTAAGGAGGAAATGGTGGGTCAAAGGAACTCATCAAACACAAGTACTGATATGTCACAAGAGCTGAAAGCTTTGGCTACAAATCAGACACAACTTGTTATGATGGTTCAGCATTTGTTGGGGAGAGTTAACCAACTAGATGCACCTGTGATCAAACCACTTAAAAGGCATTCCAAGCCCAAATCCAAGGAATCCATTTCAGTACCATCTTCTTCTTCATCAGCCGTTAATCATAAGAAACAAGTTATGGTTACATCTATTGATGAAAACAGACCCAAAACCAAAAAGGTTTGGGTCTCTAAACCTAACTAGTTACTTTTGATGAATGCAGGGTTCTTCAGCATGCCAAAGGAGCATCTGGTATGTGGACAGTGGATGATCTATGCATATGACTGGGAGCAGTTCTCTTCTTAATGACTACTCTCAAGGAAAGAAGGGATTTGTTTCATTTGGAAATGATGCCAAGGGTTACATCATTGGGAAATGATTTGTGTCTAATGGACAAATCTGGTTTGATGATGTTAACCATGTGATGAATCTCAAGTATAATCTGCTGAGTGTCAGTTAGATGTGTGATAAAGGGCATGTTGCACTTTTCACAAGCCACAACTGCAGGATTCTGTCTTCCCAAGTTCTGAGGTTGATTGACAAGGTATTGGATGAACACACTCTCCTGAAGGCCAACAGGATTGGAAGAGTATATGCCTTGGATTTGTCAAAGAAGATTGATTTGAAAGGTCATCCATGCCTGTTCTCCAAAGCCTCTCCTCAGGAATCTAAACTGTGACATAGAAGGATGGGTCATGTTAATCTCAAAAACATGAATCAACTAATCCATAATAGTTTAGTGAGAGGTCTACCAATAAAGGAGTTCCACTGTGATGAAACCTGCACTGCTTGATTAAAAGGAAAACAACACAAGTCTCATTCCCTCCTATTGAAGAACCTAAGTCCACTTCCTGCTTGCAGTTACTGCACATGGATCTATTTGGTCTTGTGAGAGTGATGAGCATGGCAAAGAAGAAATACTGTCTGGTAATTATGGATGATTACTCCAGATTTGTATGGACTTTCTTTCTGCATTCAAAGGATGAGGTTGCTCAGAAGATTATAAACTTTGTGTTGTATGTTGAGAAGCAGTATTCCCTATCAGTCAAGAGTATAAGGAGTGAAAATGGAACAGAATTCAGAAACTATACACTTGATGATTTTTATCTCTCAAAGGGAATCAAGACGCGGTTTAGCATCCCAAGGACTCCAGAACAAAATGGAGTAGTGGAGAGAAAGAACAGGACCTTAATTGAAGCTGCAAGGTCTATGTTGGCTGACTCTGATTTGCCATTGACCTTTTGGGCTGAAGCTGTCAATACAGCTTGCTATGTGCAAAATAGAGTGTTAGTAAATCAGAGGTTGATGAAGACTCCGTATGAAGTTCTACATCATTGGCTCCTTTGATTTCATTTTTCCGAGCCTTTGGGTGTCCTTGCTTCATTCTCAACACAAAGGATCAACTCCACAAATTTGATCCTAAGGTGGATGCAGGGTATTTTGTTGGTTATTCATCTACTTGCAAGGCATACAGAGTCTTCAATGGCAGAAAAAGATAGTTGAAGAGACTCTGCATGTGAAGTTTAATGAATCTCCAAAGGACAAGATTCCACAAAACCCTGTGGAGTTATTTGATTTGGACATACTGCAATATGTTCCTTATCAACCTCCAGTTGTTGCTGATCATGTGGATAAATCATCTTCTGCAGCATGTCTTCCACCTGGTGGTACTGAAGATGATGATGATATCAGTACTCACCTTTTCAAGTTTAGTGACCAACTGCCTGAGTTTGCTAAACTTGATGTTCCCGTAGCTTCAGTAGCTCCATCCATAACAAATGTTGATGAGATTTCTGATTCCTCTACATCCTTTGGCTTGCCATCTAATACTTGGTTTCAAGAATCTAGATCAACATCTGCTGCTGCTGAGCCTGCTACAAACACTTGCACTCTTTATTGGTGATATCAATGTTGGTGTCTCAACCAGAAGTCAATTGTCTGACTTCTGCTTCTATGCTCTCTTCATCAGTCAGCTAGAGCCAAAGAACTATCATGTTGCTTTGAGAGACAATGGATGGGTTGAATCCATGTAGCATGAGCTACTTCAGTTCAAAAAGCAGCAAGTGTGGGAACTGATTCCTCTACCCCCAGGTAAGTGTGCAATAGGCACTAAATGGGTGTTTAGGAACAAAACTGATGAAAATGGACTTATTGTCAAGAACAAGGCTAGACTGGTTGTACAAGGGTTTTCACAAGAAGAAGGTATTGATTATGATGAAACGTTTGCCCCTGTAGCCAGACTAGAGGCAATTAGATTGTTCTTAGCCTATGCTGCATTCCACAATCTTAAAGTTTTTCAAATGGATGTCAAAAGTGCATTTTTATATGGTAAAATAAAAGAAGAGGTTTATATGTGTCAACCACCGGTTTTGAGGTTAATAAACATCCAGATTGGGTTTACAAGCTTGATAAGGCTCTTTATGGGTTGAAACAAGCTCCTAGAGCCTGGTATGAAAATTATCAAATTTTCTTCTTAAAATAATTTCACTAGAGGCTCGATAGATAAAACTTTGTTTATTAAGAAGGTGGATCAGCATAAGCTACTTGTTCAAATTTATGCTGATGATATTATCTTTGCATCCTCTAATCCCCAGTTGTGTGATGATTTTACATGTTTAATGAAACAAAAGTTTGAAATGAGTGCAATGGGAGAATTACAGTTCTTTCTAGGCTTGCAAATCAAACAAAAGGCGGATGGAACCTTTATTCATCAGTCAAAATATACAAATGATCTTTTGAATAAGTTTGATTTACAAAATTGTAAGCCCTGTTACTCCCATGTGCAACACCACACAACTAGATGCACATCAGAAAGGTAAAGCTGATGATGAAACACTTTACAGATGTATGATTGGGTCCTTGATGTACTTAACACCTTCTAGACCAGATATTATGTTTGCAACTTGTGTTTGTGCTAGATTTCAGGCTACTCCTAAAGAGTCTCATTTGATTGTAGTCAAGAGGATCTTTAGATATCTGCAAGGTACACAATCTCTAGGTTTATGGTATTCCACTGGACACTCTTGCAAATTAGTTGCTTTTTCTAATAGTGACTATGCAGGGTGTAAGTTAACCAGAAAGTCAACCTCTGGTGGATGTCAATTCCTAAGCAACTGTTTGATTTCTTGGCAGAGTAAGAAACAAACATCTGTTGCTACATCCACTGCTGAAGCAGAGTACATTGCTGCTGCAAGTTGTACATCTTAGGTACTCTGGCTTCAGAACCAACTTTTGGATTATGTCATTACAGAGACGAAGACTCCATTATTAATGGACAGTGCTTCAGCTCTTTGCATTGTCAAGAATCCTGTCTAGCACTCTAGGACCAAACATATAGAGATCAGACACCATTTTATTAGGGACTGTTTTAAAAACGGTCTGATTGATCCAAAGTTTGTGCCTAGTGCTAATGAGCTTGCAGACATTTTTACTAAGCCTTTGGATAGTTCAACTTTCCAAAACCTTGTGTTAAGGCTTGGTATGCTGCAGCTAGAAAAAGTGACAACTACTGATGATCTCAGTAAACAAGTACTGATGATCATTAGTAAACCTGTCACAAATAAGTACGGATTCTGTTACAAACTACTGATGTAGTTATAACTACTGACGTTAGTAAAACAGATAAGTACTGTTGTCCTATGAAACAACTGAAAACAGCCAAAAAGACTGATGAGTAAGTGTTGAGGACAGTATGAAACAGCTGAAAAGCTACGAATTGTTGAAACTACTGACGGGAATTTTCTCTTCAGTTGTTTCTAAAACTGCTGTTTCATCTTAAACAACTGAACCAAAACCAATGTCTTCAGTAGTTTCACAACTACTGATGACTAACACCAAGTCTTTAGTCGTTTACAACAACTGATGACAAAACCATGTCTTTAGTAGTTTCACAACTACTGATGACTAACACCAAGTCCTCAGTTGTTTCCAACATCTAATGTCAAAACCATGGTTTTCAGTAGTTTTATAACTGCTGATGCCTAAAACCAAAACTTCTGTTGCTTCAACTTTGAAGGTTAATACCATGTCATCAGTCATTTAAAACAACTGATGATTAACACCAAACCCTTCAGTCGTTTCATAACCCTTACCCTATAAATACCTAATCCTACAGAGCTTCATCATCTCAAACCTAACGTTCAAAAACTCCGAACCTTCTCTCCATTAATGGCGACCATGCAGCTTAAACCAAGACACAACTGTGTTGCCTAACTTCCCAAATCACCCTTCTGGATGAAGTTCGATACTGCCATTGATCTAATGGTCCATTCTCCATACAAAATGGCTTCCTTATCAATCCTACCATTTATGCCGAATCCCTAAATCAGTTCTAGACGAACGTCACCCTTACCACTGGGGAGAATGATACCGAGTCTCTCCAGTCGTTCGTCAACTGCCGTAAGGTAGTCATCACTCCGGCAATCCTTCGCCAAACCCTACAACTGGATGATGCCACCTTCCCCGCTGGATATTCAAAGGGCACCACTGATCTATCCTTTGCCAACATGGATACCAGGGTAACCTTAGCGCTTCTACCATCCTAAAGAGGCATTTCCATGACGCAGAATGCCTTATTCTCATATGGTGTATGTCTGCCTAGCCCCTAAGACTTCGTCTTGGGATCAAATGTCAACCAGGTGGCAGCAGGTATTCTTCTCTATCCTTGAGCAACAAAACTTAAATTTTTCTGAAATAATATTTCTTGAACTTAAGGATATGGTCTCAAAACCTATTGCTAACCGATGGATATTATATCCTCGGTTCATAATGGCCATTATAGAGAACCAGCTGAAAGCTGAAGGACTTGTTGGCCTTGGAATCCCTACCATGGCTATATTGCCTGAAGTATACTCCAGGCACAACTCAAACCAGTCACTCAAACAGGCTGCCAAGCTACGAAAACCCACGCACCCAGAACCCACAGCCACCACCTCCAAATCCAAAGTACCCACCAAACCCAAACACAAGGTTCATCTGGCAACTCCAACAATCAAATGGGTTCATCCCTGCATGTGGTTGAAAGGGATAGCATAGAACCCTAACGTCATCTCATATGTTATCCTGACAAATCACCTAAGGTCCTTTCATCACCTTCCTAGAGACACCAAGGGAGAACTACACCCAAGGAAGCGCATTCCAAGAGACAAGTTCTTCTCAAGCCTTTGTGTCTTCTGAGGAAAGTTGTGGCAGCTTTCTGTTCACCCTTGAAGACCTGGACTGTATCCATCCAGATGATCTGGAGTACATGGAGATAGTCCAGCAGATGGCTCTTCTCACTCATATAGCCAATAAGTTCTACAAGCGGACTGGAAGGAAGTTTCCAAGCAATGCAACCAGTGGAAAGTTTGGCCTGGACAATGGCAAAGTCAAGTGTTACAACTGTAACTTAATGGGCCACTTTGCCAAGGAGTGTAAGACACCTAGAACAAATGGTGGCCAAACACATTCCAGACCTAACTACACTGACAAAGCTCCCCAGAATGAGAAGCCAAAGCAGCAGATTGTTGTTGTTATTGAAGAAAGAGGCTTTGACTGGAGCTTTCAGGTGGAAGATGCTTCTCCAACCAAGCACTGATGGCAGATCATGATGAAGCTAAGGTATTAGAACATCTCTGTACCCTTGAATGCATTGCTAAAGTAAATAGATACAGGTCCTATAACTTGGAGATGAGATCTCATCTTGAGTCCTTAAACATTTTAAAAGCTGATTTTAGAAAGTCTGAAAATGATTATAAACTGAAGATAGAGGTCTTAGAGAAATCAATTTCAGTTCCAAAACATGAGCATATAGATTTTAGGACTCAAATCAAGGATCTCAACACAAAGTTAACTGAATGCCAGGCTGAGCTTGTGATCAGCAAAGCCATGGTGGAGAAATGTGTTCTTGAAGAAGAGACCTTCAAGAACATGATATCCTCATCCCTACACAACAAAGTGTGCTATCAAAACAAGCAGGGACGAGGATCAAATAAGATAGCTCCTCCACACACAATCTTGTCTGTAAGATCTCCTAGGTGTGGAACTTGTTAAGATGAGCTTCCTCTCATAGATCCTTTGAGTGAAGAGGATGAAGAAGTGATAGTGATGAATTCCTCTGAAAAGAGTGAAGAGGATGATTCTAAGAAGGGCCACTATCCTTCTGAGGATAAGAAAAAGACTGTGATGATCAAGTCAATAAGGAAGAACTTGATCAAAAAAGGCAAAAGAAAAGCAAGGAAGGCTCAACTGATCAAGGCTACTTTTGACTCCAAGCAGAAACAAGTGTTTATCTCTGCAGGGTTGGAAGTAGTAAAGACTGAAGACATCAACCTAAACTCTTCTGCTAAGAGTTCTGGTTCTTGTTCAAATCATCTTAGTACCAAGAAGAAGACTGATCTGCTGTGTACCACTGCTGCACAGCCTGGACCATCTAACTCCAAGAATAGTTCCAACCCAAAAGGACTGTCTCAGCATCTGCAAAGATGAAGGTCGAGAAGGGATGTGACCAAAGTCAGTCTTGTTCCCAGCAGAAGGCTCTTGGGAAGAAGAAAATGGAGTGTGTCATGTGTAAAAGTACGGCTCATCTTGCTAAGGATTGTCCATATAATCCTAAGGGTACTCTTCATATGACCAAGACAAAGACTTCCAAGAGTTCCAAGAAGATTCAAGCTTCGGAAGGAAAATGAGTTTCCTTTGGAAGCTCCAAATCTAAGAAGAAGGCAAGTGGAAATTTTCCTTTGGAAGAAAAGTTGGTCTCGGAAGGAAGGAATACTTCTGAAGCACTGAAGTCTGCTGTAGTGCCTGTAGGATCTTCCGAAGGCTCAGTCATCAAAACTTTCAAAGTATCAAAAGCTTCAGAAGTATTGAAGGTAAAGTCCAAGACTCTAAAGGTGGTGTGGAAGTCTAAGAAAGACCAAGTGACTGAAAATTCTCCATCAACAACAGCTCAAGATCCTCCTAGCACAACCATAGGATCTATTACTATTGCATTATCTTCTGTTTCTCTTAATGAGTCCAAGACAAATAACGGTTAGGTTTCCAAATGTAACTAATCATTTTCTTTGTGTAGGGATAGCTGAAGACAAACAAAAATGTCTGGATCATTGACAGTGGTTGTTCCAGGCACATGATAGGCAATAGGTCACTGTTGGGTTTGTTGAACCAAATCAAGGTAGTTTAACCATTTAAACATCAAAACACAGCGGAATAAAACCTTAATATTATCATATGTAATCTGAAAATTAAGGCTCATATCATATCAACAACAAACCCAAAAACATAAGGATCATTTATATGTGTATGAACTAGCTTTCAAGAAGAATAAACAACCAAAAACAAATGATACAAACTACCTTTTGTAGAGCTTCAGAAAAACGAATTCGGGTGAAGAAGATGAGGTTCTTGAATGACCAAAACACCAAGGAGAGGTGTCCTCAAGCATCCATACCCACAAGCATCAAGCAAACACCTTGTTTCTAGGATTTTAACACCAATCTCGAACCAAGAGGGCTGAAAATCTGATTTTCAGCTATGAACTCTTTAAGAAAACTAGAGAGAAAAGTTTGGTTCTTGCATCTATGAGAGAGAAGAGAGGAAATATGTGTTTTCAAGAAGTTAAGTTATCAAAAACAAAAGGCCAATGACCCCTCTAAAGGGGCGGCCAAACCTCAAAGATATTTAGGGTTTTCCCCCCAAAAAGTCTTTTACAAATTGATTAACTAATATCAATTATAAGTTACCTAATTAACCTTTTGATTATATAACTTATACACACACTATTATTGTTAATTTGATGTTATTTAACCAACTTAAATAACATTACAAATAATATCCATAAAGAAAATATCCTTATAAGTTGTTTCATCTCATATGCAATTTATTTAGAAAACCCATTTTCTAAATTGGTGTATTTATTTAATTGCATGATCATATCATCAATTGAATGTTTATATGGTGTTTGCTAAGCTTGTTATTGGGTATGACCTGACTTGGATCATAACGTACCAACCACATCAATCTTCTATGTGTCTTGGGCATAAAGAATCCAACAATCTCCCACTTGCACAAGATTCATAGAAGATTGATGCAAGTAGTAAATACTACCAACAATGGTTTACTACCCTTAATACGCATGACTGAAAGCCATTCAATAACATCATCCCCTTCAAGTATCCAACTTGAAATGATTTAGGTGAATCAATCATTTATCCTCTTGTTAGAGATGTCATCATAAATCCAAGGACATAGAACGATCATTCCTTGTTGATTTAACTTAATTAGGCCTTAGACATCTTGCTCTCAATGAATAAGAGGAACAAATTCCATCTTGACTACATACGTTTTTTCCAATCACCTCATGTCACACCTGAACATAGCCTTATGTACTGCCATTATTTCAGAGCAGTGAAGAACTAGCTCAAGGTATAACATTTAGTGAATATCAAAACCCAATATGTATCTCAGGTCGAAGGATGCCAAATGATATTCGCCTTTACTCAAATTTACTTATGATCAATCTAAAAGATTCCATGTAGTAAAATTGAGATGCAGGCCCGTCCAATATTTGTATCCCACAAATATCATTGAACTTTGGCAGCAACCAATTGCTCTATATTCATTCCTTATGAATATCCACCAATCCATGTTCATAATAGTCTTACATTCATATGTGTTCCCACAAACATGACCGACTACGGACATTTAGAATAATAAAGATATTCATGGATGTATACATGCTAAAATGAATATAACTCAAAATATCACAAGTATATAATGAGTTAAATATTACATAGTTTCAAACTTTTAATACTAAACAAATCAATTACAGTCACTAGAATATCAAAGTCCTAAGGCACAAGTATGACTTTCATGCTTTGCCCTTTCAAGGAGCTTCATGAGTCGATCCGCAATGTATTGATCGGTGTGAACTTTACGAATACATATTTTTCCCTTTTCAACTTCATCCCTTATGTAGTTGAATTTCCGCTCAATGTGCCTAGCCTTTTGAAGTGCACATGGTACCTTGATTTATGCAATCATACCCTCGTTATCACAAAAGGATTTCTAGGGGGTGTTGAATGGTAGAGACCACCATAGGTAGGCAATAAATTTCTTAATCTATGCAGCTTCCTGACCTGCTAATGATGCGGCTATGTATTCGGATTTTGTAGTGGACAATGCTACCCCATTCAATATGAAGATATTCCCCGACTGTGATCGAGAATCATCTCGATCAGTTTAGAAACTCGCATCCGTGTAACCCTTTACAACGAGTTCCACTTCATCAGATCCGTATATTAGAATCATTTCCTTAGTCCTCCTAAGGTATTTCAATATACTTTTAACAGTCATCCAATGGCTATTACTGGATTCTGCTAATATCTTCTCGTCATGCTTAATGCGCATGACATGTCCGGTCTAGTGCATATCATCTCATAAATGATGGATCCTATAGCAGATGCATATGGGATGTCCTTCATTCGATCTGCTCATCCTTTGAGCTTGGACATTGAGATGTACTCAATATTGTCCCTCTTTGAATAGGTACCATACCTTTCTCAGAGTTTTCCATCTTGAACCTTTTCAAGAATTTATCAATATATGCACTTTGGTTTAAACCTATCAACCGCCTCGATCTATCCCTATAGATCTTTATTCCCAAAATATAGGCGGCTTCACCGAGATTTTTATGGAAAAACAACTTCCAAGCCAGGTTTTAACACCTTCCGTGGTTGGAATATCATTTCCAAAAGTAGTATGTCATCAACATACAATGCCACGAATGTTATTATGCTCCCACTAGCCTTCGTATATACACAAGCCTCGTCAGCGTTCTTGATGAAACCCAATTTCTTGATCTCTTCATCAAAATGTTGAGTTCAACTTCTCGATGCTTGTTCAATCCATAGATTGATCTCTTTAACTTGCATACTTTATTAGGACGTTTTGGATTGACAAAACCATTAGGCTGAACCATATAAACAGTCTCTTCAAAATGTCCATTAAGAAAAGCGGTTTTGACATCCATTTGCCAAATCTCATAGTCATAATATGCAGCTATGGCAAATAATATACTAATTGACTTTAGCATTGCCATAGGCGAGAAAGTTTCATCATAATCAACCCTTTGAGTTTGAGTGAAACCTTTTGCTACAAGTCTTGCAAATAATATCCATTTGATTGTATGGTTGAAATATTGAGATGCATTACAAACTAATTAACAAACTTAACAAGTTATAAAAATGATGGTTCTTAATCATTAAAATGTAATAAAAGGTTATTAAAATGATTTAATGATTTTTAAAGATTAAAATAGGTTTTAATCAAAGGACCATAGGGTACCTTGTATTTGAAAGCATGCAAATACAAGTACATAGAGTTTTCTAAAACTTGTATTATGAAACCTCAAAAATTTTAACAAGATCAACACCGTCCTTTTACACAACACTTGAGTCACTTGGGAACTCTTAGTGGGATAAAGGTCACCTAACCATTTTGAGGGAACTTGCGACTTGAGGTGAGAATGCCTTATTTGTGGGATAAAGGACACCTAACCACTTATTTTGGCAAACTCACACGTAGGTGTAAGTAGGGTATCTTGATTTGCAAACCATGTCAAATGGATCACCTACGTTGTGGTTTCCAAATGGTGTTGATGGGATTAACATGCCGACTTTACATATGATGTTTCAAGTCGATCCATATTTCTAGAAGTTGCAAATGGTTGCAACCGTCAATTGTTGACCACCTTATTAATTTAAATTGTGGGATAAAGGTCACCTAACCACAATTTAAATGTAATGTTGGGTTCTAGACTTTAATATAAAAATGACCTTAAAAGTCATTAATTATTAAAAATAACAATATCGAAAATACTAAAATAGATCTTTGTTAAATTTTGTAGATGGCCACCAACAATGAAAATCACGATAACTCATCCGCGTCCAACCAATCATTACGAGCGATCCTCCAAAAGGAACGTCTAAATCATAACAACTTTATTGATTGGTATCAAAACTTGAGAATCGTTCTCAAGCAAGAGAGAAGATCATATGTTTTAGACGACCCTATCCCCGATCAACCTACTGAGGATGATAAGAAGGCCTACAACGATTGGCTCAAGTACAGGAGGACTCTGTCCAAGTGTCTTGTCTCATGCTAGCGAGCATGACTCCGGATCTCCAAAAGGAGTATGAACATCACGGAGCTTACGACATGATAACCCAGGTAAAAGAAACGTTCCAAACGCAAGCAAGGGTTGAGCACTTCGAAACGGTTCGAGCACTCCATGCATGTCATATGGACGACAACCAATCTGTTTCATCTTATGTACTTAAGATGAAAAGTCATATTGACCGCCTCGAGGGCTTAATTGTCCTATCTCAACGGAATTGGCCACGGATTTGATCCTTAATGGCCTTACCAAAAAGTTCGAGACATTCGTGTTGAACTACAACATGAATGCTTGGGACAAAAGCATTGGTGAGCTTCACTTAATGCTCAAAACAGCCGAGGCAACCATGGGTAAAAGGGTTTTACCCGTTCTCACCATCAATGAAGGTGGGAACAAGAAAAGGCCTCATCCCGCACCCAAGGCAAAGGTTGCCAAGGGTAAGGGACCTGTATGGGAAAAGGGGAAAGGGGTGGCAAGGGTGCCACCCAAACCACAAGAGAAGAAGCAAAAGGTTGCTACCAATGACCCATGCTTCAAGTGTGGGGAGATTGGACATTGGGCAAGAAATTGTCCTGTCCATCTCCAACAGTTGAAAGCCAAGAGGGATGTTGGGCAGACCTCAGGTACAATATATATGATTCATATTGATCTTAATGTTACATCTTCAAACAGATGGGTATTAGATACCGGATGTGGAACTCATATTTGCACTTTGTTGTAGGGGTTCAAAGAAGTAGGGACTTCAATCAGGGGATGTTAGCCTCTTCATGGGCAATGGAACCAAAGTCCAAGTTGAAGCTCGTGGGGACTACATCTTGAAACTTCCAAGTGGCATGGATGTTATTTTGAAGAATGTTTTGTATGCTCCTAGTTTGACTAGGAACATATTTCTGTATCCCAATTAAGACTTTATGATTATGTATTTCTTTTGTTGAAAATGATATTCATGTTTCTTTAAATGATATGTTCTATTTGAAAGCTATACCCATTAATGGTATTTATGAATTTGTTCATGAAAATACTTTAAATAGTTCATTGTACCAAACTAGCACCAAGAAACTCACGTTGGATTTGAGTGATACCTATCTTTGGCATTGTCGTCTTGGTCATATAAACAAGAAACGTATACAAACACTTCAAAAGAATGGTCTTTTAAAAACAAATGAATGTGATTCATTTGATGTGTGTGAATCTTGTTTACAAGGTAAAATGACTAAGGCACCCTTTAGTGTAACTAACGAAAGGGCAAAAGATTTATTAGGAATCATATATTCGGATGTATGTGGTCCTTTTAAGCCAATGAATAGGAATGGTGAAAGATAATTCATTACCTTTACCGATGATTATAGTCGCTATGGGTATGTGTACTTATTTAGGCACAAAGATGAAGCTTTTGAAATGTTCAAAATCTTCAAGAATGAAGTGGAAAATCAACTCAACAAGTCGATTAAAGTTCTCCGTACCGATAGAGGAGGTGAATACCTAAGTGATGCTTTCCAAGATCATCTTAGAAGTTGTGGGATTGTCTCACAACTCACTCCACCTAGAACACCACAACATAGTGGTGTGTCTGAGAGGAGGAATCGAACCTTATTGGATATGGTTCGATCTATGATGGCTAGAAGCACATTACCTCTATCATTTTGGGGTTTCGCTTTGCTCTCCGCGGCCTGTATTTTAAATATGGCCCCAACCAAAAAGGTGGAAAGGACACCTTTTGAGATATGGCATGGAAGAGTTCCATCCCTATCATACTTAAGGGTCTGGGGCTATGAGGCTTACGTTAAGACTCCCACCCCAAACAAATTGGAAGTCTGATCCACCAAGTGTATCTTTGTTGGATACCCTAGAGATTCTATGGGATATTATTTCTATGATCCACTGGAACAAAAGGTGTTTGTTGCCAGAAAGGGTGAGTTCTTAGAGGCAAAGTTCCTTATGGAAGGAACTAGCAGTAGGAATAGTGGATCTTGAGGAGGATCAAGAACTACAACCCGATGCATGTTTGGTTGAAACTAGCACTCAACATGAGGATGTTGAAGATGATCAAATGGTTGATCAATACACACAAAACGTTCACAGAAGTGGTAGAACTAGTAATCCACCTGAAAGATACGGATTTTTCATGGATGGATGCTATGTGGTAGATTCAGATGAACCAACCACATACCATGATGCAGTGTCCAATTCGGATTGTGACAAATGGCTCGAGGCCATGAACGTAGAGATGCAATCCATGTATGACAATCAAGCTTGGGAACTTGTTGTACCATCTCTTAATTCCAAAGTAGTTGGAAGCAAGTGGGTTTTCAAGAAGAAAACCGATATGCATGGAAACTTGGATACTTATAAAGCTAGACTTGTAGCAAAGGGTTTCACTCAAACTCAAGGGGTTGACTATGATGAAACTTTCTCACCTGTTGCGATGCTAAAGTCTATAAGGATATTGTTTGCCATAGCTGCTCATTATGATTTTGAGATTTGGCAAATGGATGTCAAAACCACTTTCCTAAATGCATATCTTGAGGAAGATGTCTATATGGTTCAGCCTGAAGGTTTTGTCGATCCAAAACCTCCTAATAAAGTATTCAAGTTAAAGAAATCAATCTATGGATTGAAACAAGCATCGAGAAGCTGGAATCATCGTTTTCATGAGTTAAAGAAATTTGGCTTCATCAAAAACGCTGATGAGGCTTGTGTGTATAAGAAGGCTAGTGGGAGCACAATAACTTTCCTAGTATTGTATGTTGATGACACACTACTATTTGGAAATGACATTCCAACCTTGGAAGGTGTAAAAACCTGGCTTGGAAGTTGTTTTTCCATTAAGGATCTTGGAGAAGCCGCCAATATTCTGGGAATAAAGATCTATAGGGATAGATCAAGGCGGTTGATTGGTTTGAATCAAAGTGCATACATTGATAAGATCTTGAAAAGGTTCAAGATGGAGAACTCTAAGAAAGGTACCGTACGTATTCAAAGAGGAACGATATTGAGTACGACTAATGTCCTAGCTCAAAGGATGAGCAAGATAAAATGAAGGCCATCCCATACGCATCTGCATTGGATCCATCATGTATGCAAAGTTATGCACTCGACCGGACGTGTCATGCGCCTTAAGCATGACAAGTCGTTACCAGCAAAATCGTGGAAACAGTCATTGGATGGCTGTTAAGAACATACTTAAGTACCTAAGGAGG
Source organism: Flaveria trinervia (assembly GCA_025506515.1). Classification (NCBI taxonomy): domain Eukaryota; kingdom Viridiplantae; phylum Streptophyta; class Magnoliopsida; order Asterales; family Asteraceae; genus Flaveria; species Flaveria trinervia. Next base: position 37,270,884 of record CM046456.1, read on the forward strand.
ACAAGAGATATGTTCCAAATCTATGGATCTGGTGATGAGGAACTCGTTGTAAAAGGTTACACGGATGCGAGTTTCCAAACCGATCATGATGATTCTCGGTCACAATCGGGATATATTTTCATTCTGAATGGAGGAGCGGTCTCTTGGAAGAGCTCCAAGCAGGATGTGGTGGCTCTATCAACTACAGAATCAGAATACGTCGCCGCCTCATTGGCAGCTCAAGAAGCTGCATGGTTGAAGAAATTCATTTCTGATCTCGGGGTTGTCCCTTCCATTCAGGACCCCCTAGAGATCTTTTGTGATAACGAGGGTGCGATTGCTCAAATCAAGGAACCTCGTGCTCATCAAAAGACAAGGCACATTGAGCGGAGATTCAACTACATATGAGATGAAGTTGAAAAGGGAAAGATATGTATTCGCAAAGTTCACACAGATCAGAACATTGCGGATCCTCTCACGAAGCTCCTTGAAAAGGAAAAGCATGAAGGTCATACTTGTGCCATGGGACTTCGATATTCTAGTGATTGGATTTGATCTGTAATTTTGTATTTGGATATGTGGAACTCTCTATTATTTGAATAAAATTATTTGGTTATAATGTTTCAATTAATGTTCCAATTTAGCATGTTTAATCCATGCGTAAATTGTTTAGTCTAAATGTCCGTAGTCGTTCATACTTGTGGGAACAAGTGTGAGGGTAAGATTATTATGAACTTGGATTGGTTGATATTCATAAGGATGAATATAGAGCAATGGGTTGCTACCAAGGTTCATAGATATTTGTGGGATACAAATATTTGACTAACCCGCAACTCAAACTTTACTACATGGAATCTTATTGATTGATCATAAGTAATTTTGAGTAAAGGAGAATATCATTTGGTATCCTCCGACCTGAGATACATATTGGGTTTTGATATTCACCAAGTATTATGCCTTGAGCTGATTCTTCACTGCCCTGAAATAATGGACAGTACATAAGGGTATGTTCAGGTATGAAACGGGGTGTTTGTGAGAGACGTATGTAGTCAAGATGGAATTTGTTCCTTTTATTCGTTGAGTGTTAGATGTCTAAGGCCTGATAAGTTAAATCAACAAGAAATGATCACTCTGTGTTCTTGGATTTAACATGACATCTGTAACAAAAGGATAGATGATTGATTCACCTAAATCATTTCAAGTAGGATACTTGAATAAGATGATGTTATTGAATGGCTATAAGTCATGCGTATTAAGGGTAGTAAATCGTTGTTAGGCGGTATTTACTGCTTGCATCGATCTTTTATGAGTCTTGGGCAAGTGGGAGATTGTTAGATTCTATATGCCCAAGACACATAGAACATTGATGCGGTTAATACGTTATGATCCAAGTCGGGTTATACCCAATAACAAGCTTAGCAAACACCTATCAATATTCAATTGATGATATGATCATGCAATTAAATATTTATACCAATTTAGAAAATGGGTTTTCTAAATAAGTTGCATATGAGAGGGAACAACTTATTAGGATATTTTGTTCAATAATATTATTTGATGTGTTATTTAAATTGGTTAGATGACACCAAATAATAATGAGAGATTATAACTTATAAGCTAAATGATTAATTGTATAAGTTATATATAACTTGTACATACAATTAAATGGTTAATTGTATGTCTAGTTACAAGACCATTTTAATGTGTGTGTACAATGTTTAAAAGGAATAAAATCCTTTTGTTTTCATTTTGAATTCACCCCCCCCCCTTTATTCTCATTGGACCTTTTTGCTTTGAAAAGAACACACATTAACTTGTCTTGGGTTCTTCCTTTCTCTCATGCATTTTCTCAGTAGATGCAATATAGATCAAAAGCTCTCTCCTCTCTCTCTAAAAAAAGCCATGGTTCTAGCAGCTTGTTTTAGAGGGTTTTTGAAGCTTTTTGGTGCTGAATCTTCCTAACAAGAAGGTGATTGCAAGGAGGCTTGGGGTATACAAGCTTGAGGATTTCTACACTTGAAGTCTTGGTCGTTTTTAGCATCCAAAATCTTTTCTCTTGGTTGATTTAGCTGCTGGAAGGAGGTAGTTTGGCAGCTTGTTTGGTTGTCACATTATGAATGTTTTATGTGTTTATATAGCTTGCTTATTCATATATTAAAGATCCTTCTGATTTGGGTATGTTTTGCCATCTTAAAACACCATTAAGAACATGAAATTTTCAGCTTATAAACATGTTATAATTCTTTACTTCCGCTGCGTTTTTCAGAAAGTTTAAAAGGTTAAACTTGTTTATTATGTGTTCTATCAAACCCATCATGTAGTTGGCTCATCGGAGTCAACCACATGGCATCCATTCATGAAAAATCCATATCTTTCAGGTGGAATGCTAACTCTACCAGATCCGTGAACTTTTTGTGTGTATTGATCAACCTCTTGATCATCATCAACAACCTCTTGTTGATTGCTAGTGTTAACCAAACATGTATCGGCTTGTGGATCTTGATCCTCATCAAATTCCACTATTCTATACGTTATTCCTTCCACAAGGAACTTAGTTTCCAAGAACTCAGCCTTTCAAGCAATAAATACTCTCGCTCTGTTGGATCAAAGAAGTAGTATCCTATACAGTCTTTGGGATATCCAACAAATATACACTTAGTGAATCGACTATCTTGGTCAGGGCCATATTTAAAATACGAGCCTTGGAGAGCATTGCAATGTTGGATTCTTTATACCCAAGACGCATAGAATATTGATGTGGTTAGTACGTATTGATTCAAGTCGGGTCATACCCAATAACAAGCTTGCAAACACTAATATAAATATTTAATTAATGATATGATCATGCAATTGAATTGCAGGACTGGGTTTGTCACAAAAACACTTGGATTTCTCTCAAACTCACTTATAGAAACACTCAATTCAGATGAAGTAAAGTCTTTCACAAGAGTTGATAATAATATAATAAGTAGTGAACAAACTTAAATAAATTTTCAAGGCACTTGTATATATTATTTCTCAACTCAAGATATTACAAGACTCTTACAAACATAATATATGAGTTAAAATGAGAGACTATATATATTAGATCTTACAGCCGGATATACTTTGATACCAGCTGGAAACCTAAGACTAAAGCATATACTACAATGCTAAAGTTAAGGTATCTTAGATAAAGTATTATCTAAGATATGGTAGTCATGACATGTCCATGACTTTCCTTTTGTCACCAACTAAAGATGGCAAGTGTACTAACATAAAAAGGTAGACAGTGGATTAAAGTATGGTCAACTACATGGTTTTTGAGAAAACGCCATGCAGTATCTCAGAGATTTGCAATGGAGTGTCAGGAAGGCCATACTTATGTCCACTGGATAATAGCAGTGTTTTCGGAAGGTAAGTTGGCTTTGGAAGAACAAGTTCTTCTGAAGCCACTTATACATCGGAAGAGACTTCAATACTTCTGAGGCTTGAGGACTTCTGTACTTCGGAAGTTGACTTTAGATCTTTCTTTCTAAGTCTTGAACTTCGGAAGTAGGTTCTTTTTCTTTGGAAGTTGGAACTTTTCCTTTGGAAGTAAGCTTTACATTTTGTCTTCGGAAGAGCTCCTCTTTCCTTCGGAAGTTCCACACTTAGCTTCAGAAGTCCTTTATTTGTTGTACCAAAATCTTCTAAGTGACTCGGTTTTGGTTGCACCAGCCTTTCTAGATCAAACATGAATAAATACACCAATTTAGAAAATGGGTTTATAAATAAATTGCATATGAGATGAAACAACTTATAAGGATACTTTGTTTATGGACATTATTTGTAATGTTATTTAAGTTGGTTAATAACATCAAATAATAATTATAGTGTGTGTATAAGTTATATAATTAAGAGGTTACTTGGATAACTTATATGTTTAATTAGTAAAACATTAGAAAATGTTTTTGGGGGAAAACACCAATTGTTTCAAGTTTCGGCCGCCCCCTAATAGGGGTCCAAGGCCACTTGTTTTACTCACTTGTTTTCTTGAAACACACACACTCCATCTCTTACTCTCTCTCTTACATGCAAGCACCGGAAGAAGCTCTCTTCTTCTCCATTATTGAAGAACATCCAGCTGAAAAAGGGGTTTTTCAGCAGCTCTCTTGGTGTGTTTTGGTGTTCAAAATCCTAGCAACAAAGTGTCTTGCTTGAGGCTTGTGGGTATACTAGCTTGAGGACACCTCTCCTTGTTGTTTTGGCCATTCAAGAAGCTCCTTTTAATCATCCAAACTCGTTTTTCTGTAGCTCTACAAAAGGTAGTTTGTATCTTTTGTTTTTGGTTGTTTATTCTTCTTGATAGCTTGTTCATACACATATAAATAAACCTTATGTTCTTGGGTTTGTTGTTGATATTATATGAGCCTTAATTTTCAGATTACAGATGATAATATTGAGGTTTTATTCTGCTGTGTTTTCCTTGTTTAAATGGTTAAACTACTAAAATATTGGTCCAACAAACCCAACATTGGCATCTAGAGCCGGATATGTGGATGACTAGCTTATTTTGTCCTTGTAAAATTGGTTTTATGGGGCTTTAACAACCTTATAGGGGCTGTTTTGTGATGATGTTATAAATCCCCAACCTTTCAAGGTTATATCTAACATACTTGTGATTAAACCTTGAAAGATAAGATATCAAAATGGTTGATTGTGTTTTGTTTGGACAAAACACCCTAAATTCTTGGTTTATGTTGGCTGAAAATTTAGGGTCTATTGGGGATTTATTTGGTTCTTGGATGTTGTTTCATATTGCTGCATAATCTAGCCTTGACCTTGTGTTGGTTTGGTTTTGGATGGATGTTTGATTTTTGGTTGTATTCATTCTTTATGGGTTGTAATAATTATTCCTTTGTGCTTGTATTTGGATGTAATTTATTTATTCATTCATTTGTGATGTAATAGATAGATTAAGAGTATTTTCTTTACTAGAAAAATTTGTTTTAGGATATAAATTTTGTAAATGAAGATGCTCAAGATGGAAGCACAAAATGAAGACACAAAGAGAAAGGACTTGAAGCATTTGGATGCAAGTTCAAGTGGGGACCTTTGGTGATCTCATCTTTTGTGTTGTGTTCAACCCTTAGGAAATACCAAATGACAACACTTGTGATAGAAAACAAGTGTTGTCAACATAGTGGCTATGGTTATGCACATGTGGTTGTTGTTTATATGCTTGTTTGATTATTCATTTTATGTTGATTGTTTGATATGTGGATATTCTTAACAATCTTAATAAATGGTCATAATGGAATATAACAAGCTGAATTTTCATGGTTCTTAATCATTACTATGTTAATAAAAATTATTAAAAGGATTAATGATTTCAAATAAAAGAGGTTTTATTAAAAGAACCATAGGGTACCATGTATTTGAAAGAATGCAAATACAAGGTACATAGAGTTTTCATAAAACTAGAATTAATGAAAACTAAAATCCCTTTTGGAACAAGTGTAACACCATCCTTTTACACGACACTCGAATCACTTGAGAACAATTTGTGGGATAAAGGTCACCTAACCACTTCTAGGGAACTTGTGTGTTTGAGGTGGGCTTAACATATTTGTGGGATAAAGATCACCTAACCACTTGTATGTGTAAACTCACACGTGTGTGTAAGTAGGACGACTTGAATTGGAAACCATGCGCATAGGGTCACCGAAGCATGGTGTACAATGGTGTTGATGTGATTTTACATGCCAACTAAACATAAGATGTTTAACCGATCCCATAAACCTAGAAGTTGCAATAGGTTGCAATTGTCAAATGTTGACTACCTTGTTAATTTAAATAATGGGATAAAGGTAACCTAACTATAATTTAAATGTAACGTTGGATTCTAGATTTTAATTATTAATTGTCTATGAGACATAAAAGGGTATTAATAATGAAAATGTGATTTTTCAGAAATACTAATATGAACTTTGTAATTTTGTAGAAATGGCCGCAAACAACAATGCTACCACCCCGACCGCCCGTACCCTATCATTGAGAACCATCTTAGAAAGGGGTCGTCTTAACCATAATAACTTTATGGACTGGTTTCGAAACTTGAGAATTGTTCTCAAGCAAGAGAAAAAGGCCTATGTCCTTGACGATCCCATCCCTGACCAACCCGATCCTGAGGATGTTGAGGCCTATAATGATTGGCTTAATTCACAGACGATTCCATGCAGGTTTGTTGCCTCATGTTGGGAAACATGATTCCTGAACTCCAAAAGGACTTTGAGCATCATGGGGCATATGACATGATTACCCAGTTGAAGGAAATGTTCCTTCAACAAGCTAGGGTAGAGCGCTTTGAAATGGTTCGAGCGCTTCATGCATGTCGCATGGAAGAAACCCAATGGGTATCATCTTATGTTCTTAAGATGAAAAGCCACGTTGATCACCTCGAAAGGCTTAATTGTCCCGTCTCAAAGGAGTTGGCCACGGATTTGATCCTTTGTGGCCTAACCAAAAGGTTTGAGACGTTCATAATGAATTACAATATGAACGGGTGGGACAAGAGCATTGGTGAGCTTCACGTAATGCTCAAAACAGCCAAGGCAGGGATGGGTAGAAAGGTTCTACCTGTTCTCTCGATCAATGAGGGTGGCAGTAAGAAAAGGCCCTTCCCTGAACCCAAGGCAAATGTTGCCAAAGGAAAGGGGTACATCAAAAGTAAAGGGAAAGGGAAGGCTAAAGCGGAACCTCCAAAGCCTAAGCTTAAGAAGCCTAAGGTAATGGAGAACGATCCATGCTTTGAGTGGCGAGATAGGTCATTGGAAAGAAATTGTCCTACCTATCTCAAAGAGTTAAGAAACAAGAGGGATGCTAGGCAAACCTCAGGTACAACATTCATGATTCATATTGGTTTAAATGTTATTTCTTCCAACACATGGGTATTCGATACCGGATGTGGAACTCATATTTGCAATTTGTTACAGGGGTTCAAAGAAATAAACACTTCAAGAAGGGAGACACAAGTCTCTACATGGGCAACGGAGCAAAGGTTGATGTCAAATCCCACGAGACTGTATTTTAAAACTTTCAAATGGTTTGGAAGTTGTTCTCAAGAACATTTTGTATGCTCCTAGTTTGACTAGGAACATAATTTTTGTTTCCCTTTTAAAACAATGTGGTTATGAATTAAAGTTTGTAAACAATGGTATTTATGTTTGTATGGATGATGTGTTTTATTTTAAGGCAATGCCTTTTAATGGTATCTATGAATTGGTTCATGATGATTCATCCTATAATAACTCATTATACCAATCAAGCACCAAGAAACTTAAAATGGGTTTAAGTAATTCATATCTTTGGCATTGGCGTCTTGGTCACATAAACAAGAATCGAATTCAAACACTTCAAAAGAATGGTCTTTTGAAAACAAATGAAAAATTTTCATTTGATAAGTGTGAATCTTGTTTACAAGGCAAGATGACCAAGTCACCCTTTAGTGGTACTAACGAGAGGGCAAAAGACTTACTAGAAATCATACATTCAGATGTATGTGGACCTTTTAAGACAATGATAAGAAATGGTGAAATATACTTCATTACCTTTACCGACGATTATAGTCGCTATGGTTATGTGTACTTGATGGCACATAAATATGAAGCTTTTGAAATGTTCAAAATATTCAAAAATGAAGTAGAAAATCAACTCAATAAAGCAACCAAGGTCCTTCGTTCGGATAGAGGTGGTGAATACCTCAGTGAGGCTTTTCAGTATCATTTAAGAAGTTGTGGGATCGTCTCATAACTTACTCCACCTGGAACACCACAACATAATGGTGTGTCTCAAAGGAGAAATCAAACCCTATTGGATATGGTTCGATCAATGATGGCTATAAGCTCACTACCTCTATCCTTTGGGGGTTTCGCTTTGCTTTCGACGGCTGGTATTTTAAATATGGCCCCAACCAAGAAAGTGAATTCGACACCTTTTGAAATATGGCATAGAAGAGTTCCATCTCTATCATATTTAAAGGTATGGGGTTGTGAAGCTTATGTTAAGCTAAACACACAAAACAAGTTGGAAAGTCGACCCACTAAGTGTATATTTGTTGGATATCCCAAATACTACATAGGATACTACTTCTTTGATTCAACAGAGCAAAAAGTGTTTATTGCTTGAAAGGCAGAGTTCTTGGAAGCTAAATTCCTTATGGAAGGAATAACACATAGAACAGTGGAATTTGATGAGGATCAAGATCCACAAACCGATACATGTTTTGTTGACACAAGCAATCAACAAGAGGTTGTTGATGATGATCAAGTGGTTGATCAATACACACAAAACATTCGCAAATCTGGTAGAGTTAGCATTCCACCTGAAAGATATGGATTTTTCACAAATGGATGCTATGTGGTTGACTCTGATGAGCCAACTACATACCGTGATGCAATGTCCAATTCGGATTGTGACAAATGGCTGGAAGCCATGAACGTAGAGATGCAATCCATGTATGACAACCAATTTTGGGAATTGGTTGACCCTCCACTTAACTCCAAACCGGTTGGATGCAAGTGAGTTTTCAAGAAGAAAACCGATATGCATGGAAACTTGGATACTTACAAAGCAAGACTTGTAGCAAAAGGTTTCACTCAAACTCAAGGTGTTGATTATGATGAAACCTTCTCACCTGTGGCAATGCTAAAGTCAACTACGATAATGTTTGCCATAGCCACATATTATGACTATGAGATTTGGCAAATGGATGTCAAAACTGCTTTTCTAAATGGACATCTCGAAGAGACTGTCCATACGGTTCAGCCTGATGGTTTTGTCGATCCACAACATCCTAGTAAAGTATGCAAGTTAAAGAGGTCAATATATGGATTGAAACAAGCATCAAGAAGTTGGAATCAACGTTTTGATGAAGAAATCAAGAAATTTGGTTTCATCAAGAACGCTGACGAGGCTTGTGTATATAAGAAGGCTAGTGGGAGCATGATTACATTTCAAGTAGTGTATGTTGTTGACATACTACTTTTCTAATATACGGTCTAGTGAAGAGGAACTCGTTGTAAAGGGTTACACGATGCGAGCTTCCAAACTGATCGAGATGATTCTCGATCACAATCGGGGTATGTCTTCGTTATGAATGGAGGGGAAGTGTCCTGGAAGAGTTCAAAATAAGACGTGGTAGCGTTGTCGACTACATAATCCGAATACATAGCTGCCTCATTAGCAGCTCACGAAGCTGCATGGATAAAGAAATTTATCATTGATCTAGGGGTCGTCCCTACCATTCAAGACCCCCTAGAAATCTTTTGTGATAACGAGGGTTCGATTGCACAAATCAAGGAACCCCGTGCACATCAAAAGACTAGACATATTGAGCGGAGATTCAACTACATAAGGGATGAAGTTGAAAAGGGAAAGATATGTATTCGTAGAGTTCACACCAATCAAAACATTGTGGATCCACTCACGAAACTCTTTGAAAGGGCAAAGCATAAAAGTCATGCTTGTGCCTTAAGACTTCGATTTTCTAGTGATTATAGTTGATCTGTTTAGTATTTAAAAGTTTGGAACAATGTAATGTTTAACTCTTCATATATTTGTGTTATTTTGAGATTGTGTTCCTTTTAGCATGTATATATCCATGAATATGTTTATTATTCTAAATGTCCATAGTCGGTCATATTTGTGGGAACAAATATGAACGTAAGACTATTATGAACATGGATTGGTGGATATTCACAAGGTATGAATATAGAGTAATTGGTTGCTACCAAAGTTCATAGATATTTGTGGGATACAAATATTGGACTGACCCGCATCTCAATTTTACTACATGGAATCTTCTAGATTGATCATAAGTAAATTTGAGTAAAGTAGAATATCATTTGGTATCCTTCGACCTGAGATACATATTGGGTTTTCATATTCACCATAGTGTTATACCTTGATCTAGTTCTTCACTGCTCTGAAATAATGGACAGTACATAAGTCTATGTTCAGGTGTGACACAAGGTGATTGTGAGAAATATATGTAGTCAAGATGGAATTTGTTCCTCTTATTCGTCGAGAGCAAGATGTCTAAGGCCTGAATAAGTTAAATCAACAAGGAATGATCATTCTGTGTCCTAGGATTTAACATGACTTCTGTAACAAAAGGATTAATGATTGATTCACCTAAATCATTTCAAGTTGGTTACTTGAAGGGGATGATGTTATTGAATGCCTTTCAATCATGCGTATTAAGGGTAGTAAACCATTGTTAGGCGGTATTTACTGCTTTCATCAATCTTCTATGAATCTTGTGCAAGTGGGAGATTGTTGGATTCTTTATGCCCAAGACACATAGAATATTGATGTGGTTAGTACGTATTGATCCAAGTTGGGTCATACCCAATAACAAGCTTGCAAACACTAATATAAATATTTAATTGATGATATGATCATGTAATTGAATAAATACACCATTTAGAAAATGGGTTTCTAAATAAATTGCATATGAGATAAAACAACTTATAAGGATACTTTGTTTATGGACATTATTTGTAATGTTATTTAAGTTGGTTAAATAACATCAAATAATAATTATAATGTGTGTATAAGTTATATAATTAAGAGGTTAATTAGATAACTTATATGTTTAATTAATAAAACATTAGAGAATGTTTTTTGGGGGAAAACCCCAATTGTTTCAAGTTTCGGCCGCCCCCTAATAGGGTTCCAAGGCCACTTGTTTTACTCACTTGTTTTCTTGAAACACACACACACTCCATCTCTTACTCTCTCTCTTACATGCAAGCACCCTAAGAAGCTCTCTTCTTCTCCATTATTGACGAACACCAGCTGAAAAAGGGGGTTTCCAGCAGCTCTCTTGGTGTGTTTTGGTGTTCAAAATCCTAGCAACAAAGTGTCTTGCTTGAGGCTTGTGGGTATACTAGCTTGAGGAAACCTCTCCTTGGTGTTTTGGCCATTCAAGAAGCTCCTTTTAACCATCCAAACTCGTTTTTCTGCAGCTCTACAAAAGGTAGTTTGTATCTTTTGTTTTTGGTTGTTTATTCTTCTTGACAGCTAGTTCATACACATATAAATGATCCTTATGTTCTTGGGTTCTTTGTTGATATTATATGAGCCTTAATTTTCATATTACAAATGAAAATATTGAGGTTTTATTCCGCTGCGTTTTCCTTGTTTAAATGGTTAAACTACTAAATTATTGGTCCAACAAACCTAACATGCGAAACCCCAAAATGATAGAGGTATTGAACTTATAGCCATCATAGATTGAACCATATCCAATAGGGTTCGATTTCTCCTTTCAAACACACCATTATGTTGTGGTCTTCTAGGTGGAGTAAGGTATGAGACGATCCCAGAACTTCTTAGATGGTACTAAAAAGCATCACTGAGGTATTCACCTCCTCTATCTGAACAAAGGACTTTGATAGTTTTATTGAGCTGATTTTCTACTTCATTCTTGAAGACTTTGAACATTTCAAAAGCTTCATATTTATGCGTCATCAAGTACACATAACCATATCGACTATAACCGCCGGTGAAGGTAATGAAGTATCTTTCACCATTTCTTGTAATTGTCTTAAAAGGGCCACATACATCCGAATGTATGATTCCTAATAAGTCTTTTGCCCTCTCGTTAGTGCCACTAAAGGGTGACTTGGTCATCTTACCTTGTAAACAAGATTCACACTTATCAAATGAAACATTTTCATTTGTTTTTTAAAAGACCATTCTTTTGAGGTGTTTGAATCCGATTCTTGTTTATGTGACCATGACGACAATGCCAAAGATAAGAATCACTTAAACCCATTTTAAGTTTCTTGGTTCTTGTTTAGTAGAATGAGCTATTATAGGATGAATCATTATGAACCAATTCATAGATTCCATTAAAAGGCATAGCCTTGAAATAAAATACATCATCCATACAAACATAAATACCATTGTTAACAAACTTTAATTCAAAACCACATTTTTTAAAAGTGAAATCGAAATTATGTTCCTAGTCAATCTAGGGGCATACAAAATGTTCTTAAGGACAACTTCCAAACCATTTGAAAGTTTCAAAATATTGTCTCTTTGGGCTTCGACGTCAACTTTTGCTCCGTTGCCCATGTAGAGACTTGTGTCTCCCCTCTTGAAGTGCTTATTTCTTTTGAACCCCTGCAACAAATTACATATGTGAGTTCCACATCCGGTATCCAATACCCATGTGTTTGAAGAAATAATATTTCAACCAATGTGAATCATGAAAGTTGTACCTGAGGTTTGCCCAACATCCCTCTTGTTTCTTAACTCTTTGAGATAGGTTGGACAATTCCTTTTCCAATGTCCTATCTCCCCACACTCAAAACATGGATCGTTCTCCATTACCTTGGGCTTCTTAAGCTTAGGCTTTGGAGGTTCTGCTTTAACCTTTCCTTTCCCTTTTCCTTTGATGTACCCTTTTCCTTTGATGTACCCTTTTCCTTTAATGTACCCTTTTCCTTTAATGTACCCTTTTCCTTTGGCAACATTTGCCTTGGGATCGGGGAATGGCCTTTTCTTATTGCCTCCCTCATTGATCGAGAGAACAGGTAGAACCGTTCTACCCATCCCTGCCTCGGCTACTTTGAGCATTGCGTGAAGCTCACAAACGCTCTTGTCCCACCCATTCATATTGTAATTCATTATGAACGTCTCAAACCTTTTGGTTAGGCCATTAAGGATCAAATCCGTGGCTAGCTCCTTTGAGACGGACAATTAAGCCGCTCGGGGCGATCAACGTGGCTTTTCATCTTGAGAACATAAGATGATACCGACTGGGTTTCTTCCATGCGACACGCATGAAGCACTCGAACCGTTTCGAAGCGCTCTACCCTAGATTGTTGAAGGAACATTTCCTTTAACAGGGTAATTATGTCATATGCGCTAAGATGATCCAAATCCTTTTGGAGTTCAGGAATCATAGTTCCCAACATGAGGCAGAAACCTGCATGGAATCCTCAATGTATTGAAGCCAATCGTTATAGGCCTCAACATTCTCGGGGTTGGGTTGATCAGGAATGGGACCGTCAAGGACATAGGCCTTTTTTCTCTTGCTTGAGAACAATTCTCAAGTTTTGAAACCAATCCATAAAGTTGTTTTGGTTAAGACGATCTCTTGCTAAGATGGTTCTCCGCGATAGGGTGGGGACGGTCGGGGTGGTAGCATTATTTTTTGTGGCCATTTCTACAAAATTTACAAAGTTCATATTAGTATTTCTAAAAAATTTCATTTTAATCATTAATACCCTTTACAGGTCATATAAACAATTAATAATTAAAATCTAGAATCCAACATTATATTTAAATGATGGTTAGGTGACCTTTATCCCATCATTTAAATTAACAAGGTAGTCAACATTTGACAATTGCAACCTATTGCAACTTGTAGCTTTATAGGATCGGTTAAACATCTTATGATTAGTGGGCATGTAAAATCCCATCAACACCTTGTACGCCATGCTTCGGTGACCCTATGCACATGGTTTCTAATTCAAGTCGTCCTACTTACACAAACGTGTGAGTTTACACATACAAGTGGTTAGGTGATCTTTATCCCACAAGTATGTTAAGCCCACCTCAAACACACAAGTTCCCTAAAAGTGGTTAGGTGACCTTTATCCCACAAGTAGTTCTCATTGATTCGAGTGTCGTGTAAAAGGATGGTGTTTAAACTTGTTTCCAAAGGGATTTAAGTTTCCATTAATTCTAGTTATGAAAACTCTATGTACCTTGTATTCGCATGCCTTCAAATACATGGTACCCTATGGTTCCTTTTTTAATAAAACCTCTTTTATTTTGAAATCATTAATCCTTTTAATAGTCACTTAATGATTAGGAACCAAAAAATTCAGCTTGTTATGATAATTTATTTAGATTGTTAAGCATATCCACATATCAAACAATCAACATAAAATGAATAATCAAACAAGCATATATAAAAAAACCACATGTGCATAACCATAGCCACTATGTTGACAACACTTGTTTGCCATCACAAGTGTTGTCATTTGCTTTTTCCTAAGGGTTGAACACAACACAAAAAGAAGAGATCTCCAAATACCCCTACTTGAAATTGCATACAAATGCTTCAAGTCCTTCTCTTTGTGTCTTCCTTTTGTGCTTACATCTTGTGCATCTTCTTTTACAAAATTTATATCCTAATACAAATTTTCTAATAAAAGAAAATACACTTACTCTATCTATTACATTGCCATTGAATGAATAAATAAATTACATCCAAATACAAACACAAAAGAATAATATTACAACCCATTATGAATGAAATCAACCAAAAAAATATCCATTCAAAACCAACTCAACACAAGGTCAAGCCTAGGTTACGCACCAATATGAATCATCATATACAACATCCAAGAACCAACTAAATCCCCATATGACCGTATATTTTCAGCCAACATAAACCAAGAATTTAGGGTGTTTTTGTCCAAACAAAACACAATCAACCATTTGATATCTTTCTTTCAAGGTTTAATCGCAAGCATGTTAGATATAACCTTGAAAGGTTGGGGATTTATAACATCACCACAAAACAGCCCCTTTAAGGTTGTTAAAGCCCCATAAAACCAATTTTTCAAGGACAAATGAAACTAGTCATCCACATATCCGGCCCAAGATGCCAATGTTGGGTTTGTTGAACCAAATCAAGGTAGTTTAACCATTTAAACATGAAAACACAGCAAAATAAAACCTTAATATTATCATTTGTATTCTGAACACTAAGGCTCATATCATATCAACAACAAACCCAAGAACATAAGGATCATTTATATGTGTATGAACTAGCTATCAAGAAGAATAAACAACCAAAAACAAATGATACAAACTACCTTTTGTAGAGCTGCAAAAAAACAAATTTGGGAGAAGAAGATGAGGTTCTTCAATGAGCAAAACACCAAGGAGAGGTGTCCTCAAGCATCCATACCCACAAGCATCCATACCCACAAGCATCAAACAAACACCTTGTTGCTAGGATTTTAACACCAATCTCGAACCAAGAGGGCTGAAAATCCGATTTTCAGCTATGAACTCTTTAAGAAAACTAGAAACAAAAGTTTGGTTCTTGCATCTATGAGAGAGAAGAGAGGAAATATGTGTTTTCAAGAAGTTAAGTTATCAAAAACAAAAGGCCAATGACCCCTCTAAAGGGGCGGCCGAACCTCAAAGATATTTGGGGTTTTCCCCCCAAAAAGTCTTTTACAAATTGATTAACTAATATCAATTATAAGTTACCTAATTAACCTTTTGATTAATAACTTATACACACACTATTATTGTTAAATTGATGTTATTTAACCAACTTGAATAACATTACAAATAATATCCATAAACAAAATATCCTTATAAGTTGTTTCATCTCATATGCAATTTATTTAGAAAACCCTTTTTCTAAATTGGTGTATTTATTTAATTGCATGATCATATCATCAATTGAATGTTTATATTGGTGTTTGCTAAGCTTGTTATTGGGTATGACCCGACTTGGATCATAACGTACTAACCACATCAATCTTCTATGTGTCTGGCATAAAGAATCCAACAATCACTACTCTAAAACTTTGAAAGGATTGATGGAGGGCCAGTTGCCTTTGGAAGAGATGAAGGTGGTTACATTTCAGGAAGGGGCAAGGTCACAAATGGTAAGCTCAGCATTGAAAAGGTAAACTTTATCAAGGAGCTTGGGTATAATCTTCTGAGTGTATCCCAATTTTATGATCAGAGTCATAACATGCTTTTTTACTAAGCATGAGTGCATTGTTCTCAAGGTCGGGGTGGTCATTCCTCATGAGCATATTCTGCTTAGAGCCCCTAAGAAAGGGAACATGTACAAGATGGATTTGCAAGAAACATCTCCCTCTGGAGAAGTTTCATGCTTTTGGTCTAAGGCCAATAGTGATGAGTCTTTCCTATGGCATAAAAGAATGTGCCATGTAAACTTTAAAAACATGAATAAACTGATTAAGAATGATTTGGTAATTGGAATGCCAAAGAAAGAGTTTGCAAGTGATGACCATTGTGTTGCATGCCTGAAAGGGAAGCAACATAAGGTATCTCACAAGCCTAAGGAAAGGAACTCCATCACTACACCCTTACACTTGTTACATATGGATCTCTTTGGCCCACCATTGTAATAAGTCTAGGAAGGACCTCCTACTATTTAGTGATCACATATGACTTTACAAGATTCACTTGGGTCTTCTTCCTTAGAACTAAGGATGAGACTCCTGAGATTTTAAAGAGTTTCAACTTGAAGACTGAGAATCAAAAGGTTCACAAGGTCAAAATCACAAGACGTGATCAAGGAACTGAGTTCAAGAACCAAATCCTTGGTGCATTCTGTGATGAAAAAGGTATTACAAGACAATATAGTGCTCCCAGGACCCCTCAGTAGAATGGTGTTGCTGAGTGGAGAAACATGACACTAATTGAAGCTGCAAGAACCATGTTGTCTGACTCTAAGCTGCCCATCACCTTCTCGGCAGAGACAGTCAACACTGCTTGCTATGTGCAGAATAGAGTTTTAGAAGTTAAGACTCATGGCAAGGCTCCTTATGAACTTTGTCACAAAAGGAAACCTTTCATTGGTTTTCTTAGGTCATTTGGATGTCCTTGCACCATCTTGAATACCAAGGATCAAATTTCCAAATTTACTGAGAAATCAGATGATGGACACTTCATTGGATACTCTTCTCAAGCTAAGGCTTACAGAGTATACAATCTTAGAACTAGAATTGTTGAGGAGTCAGCCAATGTGACTTTCAATGAACACACACCCTGTGTGGCTGGTTCTGGTCCTGATTGACTATTTGATCTTGATTTAGTTACTAACTGTTTTAACAAAACTTGTGAGACTATTTCAGGATCAGTAGAAAAATTAAATATAGGTGATCCTGATCCAAGATTTGAGCTGAGAAGACCTTCAAGTAATACATCTTCAGCTTTAGTTGGAACTACTTCTGCAAATGAGGTTTCTATTAGCACCACAATGACAAACTCAGCTGATACATTTGGTATGCCTTCAAATTCCAGCTCAGAGGCTCCACAACGAGATAAGGATTCTTCAATTTCAGAAGACAATGATTAGCCTATTTTTTGTTGTTCATTATCTGTTGTTCATAAGCTTGGAGATTTTCCTCTGAAGCCAATACGTTTAGCCTATTTTCTAACATTCTTCACATGCTCTAAAATTTCTTGTACTTCTCTTCTCTGGTGACTCCTACGTGTATCTTGAATGAAAAGTAGAGTCATATAACATGTTGAAACTATAGATCTTGTACAATATCTTGCATGTCATCAAACAATGGCCACTTGTATAAGGTGTAAACATCATTAGCAGACAAGTTAGTAAGCCACATTGGGTCAAATACCCTGATAGTCTCTATCTTCCCATCTTTATTCAAAACTATGACCGCTTCTCCCATCCTCCAATCATAATTCCACCATTTGAAATGTGGAGTGAAATCCTAAGGCATCGCCCGTAAGGGAATCTTAGACATTGTGCGTGCGGGACTCCACTTCAACACTACTTTAGGCCTTATAGATATAGGATCAACTTCAATCTTATGTATGAACCGCTTAGGTTGTTGAGGCCTGAAGTTGACCTATCTGGTGTGCTATTCTTTCTTCAATGCTACCTCAAACCATCCTGACATCTTTCTCAGGTTGGCAGGCAACGGATCTAAGCATGCCAGTCGGTTGAGCTCAAAACCATGCAGAGTCTTCAGATAATGTGGATATCTAAAGTACTCAATCCCTTTCTCCGTTTTAACAGCATAGACATCAAAGTCTTCAAAATATGCCCACACAATAATCATGCCTGACACTTTCTAATGTCTCTTGACTCTGTAAAGTTTGGTGTAGGCATTTTTCTTTGGGGTGCGCGTTGGGCTTTCATTTCAGCAAAACAAGCTGCCTATTCAGCCTTCTTAATATCAACATTAGCATTCGAAGCTTGTGCTTTACTTTCATCTTTCTCTTTTTCTTTCTCCATCTCCTCCAGCTTATCAAAACTATCACTGCCAAAAGTTTCACCCATGTTAGGGATAATGTTGCCCTCAGGTTCAGTGTACTCAAGATAGTGGTCAGCTGTGACATCTTTAATCTCTATTTCATCCACATCTTGGAGCTCCTCATAACTTGGGACATCAACTTTGGGAGCATCTTTGACAATTTCAACTAGATTTAATGTGAACATATCAGCCAGTTGCTCATCTGCCACATCATGGATGATCTCTCCTTCTTCATGCGTATAGCTCACAGACCTTCTTACAATCCCTTGCAAGTCAAGAATCATAATGAGATGAGTCTTGACTTGCTGAAGGGGTATAAAATCATAGTCCTTAGGCTGTTGAGCATCACTCTTTCCCTAATCCTGAGTTTCTTCAGCTGGAGCTGCAGACGACGAGGCTCTTTTTGAGCACCTCTCCCGTGCAGCTTGACTTGAGGTTGATGCATATTCATGACCTTCTTGATCATCCTTATCGTCATCGTCATCTCTTTTATCTTTGCCATTATCTCTAACTTCCTCATCATCTTCATCTTCTTATGATTCATCATCAGAAGTCTCATCATCATCATCTC
The DNA here is from genome assembly GCA_025506515.1 of Flaveria trinervia. Lineage (NCBI taxonomy): Eukaryota > Viridiplantae > Streptophyta > Magnoliopsida > Asterales > Asteraceae > Flaveria > Flaveria trinervia. Next base: position 37,289,478 of record CM046456.1, read on the forward strand.
CTTCATCATCACCATTTCCTTTGATCTTTAGGGCTCACCCTTGTCCCCTTCAACTTTAGCATGATCATTTTGTTTTTCTTCTCCAATCCTTCAATCCTTTTTATAGAAGCCATCACCAGATCATTCTGACTCTTCAGTGCATGGTGAGCTCCACCCAATGCTCTATCGTAGGAAACATTCTTCTCAGCGTTTGAGCTATCTATTTGGCTTTGACGGTATTGACCTCCATCAGCTGGTTTATCTGATTAGCTCTGAGATCATCTGTCACTAGAAGCTTTAGCACTAGTTGGTTTAGGCTCACCAGGAGTTCCTCTAACCTGACTGTGGGTAGAGTAGAGCCAGTGTAAGTGGGAATTGAGTGGATGTTCCTGCTCGGTGAGTAATGGCTGTAGTGATGGATGTGGTGAATATGGGAGGAGGAATAGAAGCGCCTTATGGTGGAGTTGTGTTGGGTATTATGGGTGATGTGGATGTAGGTATATGAGTGGTGATGGGAGTATCGGTTGCAGTGGACCCGTAGTACCAGCTTGGCATCCACCAACAACCTCCTTCCCTTTCTCGGTAGCCATAACACGGCTCCAGATTTGCCTGACAAGAGGCTTATCATCTGACTCATCCTCTTCCTTTATTAAAAAGTCTGGGTGGATAGCAGCCTGCTTAGATCCACCTGGAGCATCAGAAGTACCATGTGGAGATGGTGGTGATATAGGTTATGAGTCGGTGGCTCTTGATTGACTGGGACCAGCATCTCCACCACTTTGGCCATCATCAAGGTCATCATCATCATCATCTTCTTCATCAGTAGGAACCATAATGGGCTCCACATCTGAATCACTATCATCATGACGCCATTTCTTGCAAGAAGGCGCCACATAGTCCTCATTGGCTAGATGCCCAAAAAGTCTCCTGACCGGGGGCTTCACCTGCTTCCCCTGGTATACCTTCATCCTGCCCAAGGTGGTATCATCCATCACCTCAAGCATCACTACATCATCTTTCTCCTTAGGTAGCATAGGAAGCTTCTCATCTATACTCATCTGCAGAAAACATGGATACATGCAGAAGCCTTCCTTGCCTTTGGCATCAATGGTCTTAATCAGATAGGAGAAGAGCATGCAAGAGAAACTAAACGGGTGGTTCAGTACGAGTGCAATGTATGCATTCTTGATTTGGTCGGACATCTTGTCAAATCCTCCACGCCTGGAGGCTATACACATTAGGTTCACGTGTGCCAAATACTTGAATTGCATGCACATGTTGCTCTTGTTCAGCACACCGACATTGATGTCACCGGCATACTTGATCCTTAGAAAGCATCCCCGAACAGTTAGGGGATGCAGCTTTGTTGGGTAGGCTTCGTCCTCATCTAGATCTAAGACCCGCCTCATATCATCATCAGTAATCTCAATCTCTTGTCCGGAGATGGAGCTCCGAATACGGTGGGGCTCAAAGGACCTGTCAACTATGGCGCTTTCCCAAAAAGCATGTTGTATGGATCTTTATGGTGTGCATGGGACAGAGATGGCCTTAAAGACCCTCGATCTACCCAAAAAAGCATTAATCCTTGTGAACTCGATTTCATTCATGGATGTTGCATAATGATGAGCCCAGATATTGTGCTTGGTGCTCATAGTCCATCTATCACCCATATTGCTGCAACAGAAGAAACATATCATTAGATTGTTTGTAAGTGATAACAATTTAATTTTGGTTGACTGTGATCAACTAGTTCAGTCATATGATTGAACCATACGACTGAGTTCATTCGTACGATTGAGCTTGCGACTGAGCTTAGTCGTATGCTATGCCATGCGGTTGAGTCATTCGTGCGACATGACCCACATACATGATTCATTCGTGCGATTGAATCATGTGCCTAGCTCAATCGTGCGATTGAAGTTCATTAGCATGTCCATTCGCATCTTTCACTGTTGAACACTATAGATTTGAATCTTTGTCCAAACGTGACATTACAATTCGTGTTTAGATTCATTTGGACTGCAGAGACTCGAAATAGAACATAGTTTCATTCAAATCAACATTAGGGTCGATTCAAGTGGTCTATTTTAAAAGTTTCGTTCCGGCTATTGATTTTAACATTTGCGGTCATTTAGGGTTCGATTAAACCATTCATTAGAACCAATTTCTGTTTCCAAGTACCTGTAGTTGAATGGAATGACAATTAGAATCATAAACGGAGAGTAATCACAATGATCAAACGTTTTGGTAGAGTGTGTATGTATGGGCGGTTTGAGAGATTTTTTGAAGAGTGGTAAAGAATACGACCGACTAACCCCCTTATTTATATTGTTTTGAGTTTCAGTCGTGCTACTGGACCCATATGCATAATTCATTCGTGTGACTGGGGCTCAGTCATGCGACTGACTCTTACTCATTCATCCAGTCGTACAATTGGTTCATTCTTGTGATCCAATTGCATAGATGATCCATACTCATGCTCCAATCGTGTGATTGGTTCATACTTATGGTTCATACGTACGATTGGCTCATACTTATTATTCAATCGTACGATTAGCTCATACTTATGAGTTTTACATTATACACTTTCAAACACTTAAACTTTAACCTTTGATATATAACATTATGAACAATGATCATCTCAGACATGACCTTTTTAACTGAGCATCATTTGATCACCTCATACGTGATCCTTTTAACTTGTGATTCACAGTGTTCATCTAGTTGTATAGTCTGACATTCACGCAACACAGAAAAACAAAAATAGACAAAACAACTTTAATAAACCAAAAGAAGACATATTTTTGTGTTTTTGGTTTAAGGTGGATTGAAACCTTTCAGACATCATCTAACAAATTTTTCCTCCTGAGCTGAATAGCTTCAATTAATTTTATCATTTCTCGAAAGATTCTTATGGAATCATACAGGCTTATCATAATCATTTGGGACCCTTTTTTATAAGTACTTTGATACTAGATACTCATTTGTCTGAGAGTCAATATCACTTTCAAGAAATCATACTATAGCTATAAGATGCACACAATGACTTTGACTGTCGAAAGTTGCAGCCACGATGATTGTCAGTATATTTTTCCACATAAATCCATACACAGATTTTTGACTTACATTGGTGATGAGTTAGGTTATATTATTTCAACAAGCATTTGTGGATCAAACACTTATATGGTAATCAACATTCCTCAGGAGATTTTTGAGCGGTCTACGGCTATTTGACAAAAAGAAACTATTCTAAGAGCTTTCATAGAGATGCCAAGCCTGAAGTCATTGCCATCGCACAATAGAGAGGCACAAACAACAATGAATTCTAGAATATTTAGGTTATGCTTATCCTTAGGTCAGTGCTATCGCACGATAGAGAGGCACACAACGTACCTACAACTTTAGTCATTAGCTTGATTGTGCTTAATCATTTTTTCATGTGCTTTGCTCATTTTTATGGTCATCCGCACACATTTGTGTCATTTTTCTTGCTCGTCACCCCTTATTGGACATGTGTTGATTGTGTTAACCAGGGATAATATTAGAACCCATAGCAAGTTGAACAAATTTGTTTGAATTTGATTCACCAACGAAGTCTACTCATAGATTGTGTTGAATCTATCGACACATCATATAATGAACTAGCAGCCCCTAGGTCAACTTTCTCTATGTTACCTTAGCATACCAGTGTACTATCATTTTTCCTTATTTTTGCTTAGACTTATCAGACTTGTAATTTGAATATAGCATTTTGAACAATTAAATCCTTTTGATGTCCAAACAATTTGTTCACGGTGTACTATCATTTTCGATGAATTTTGAATCAAAATCACAGATATGATTTCATTGCTTTCAGCTTACCTACCTTCCCCCCTCATTTTTTAAAGTAATTAAATAGTGAAAGTAAACTATTCTCCTCCTAAAATTCTAAAACCGAAAATCTTTTTCTGTTTTAGTATTTTTAAATGACAAGAAAATAAAATTGAATTAAAAAAAATAAAATATAAATAAGGAAAACTTGTCGGACTAAGAACTCTATTCTTTTTGAATCACATCACTTTTCTTTTTCACGCCATTAACCTCTAAAAGATATAAAAACCAAGGTTTGTCAAACGCTTTTGTGTAGAGGTCAGCACGTTGAAAATCTGTATTAATTTTAACAACATCAATTAATTTCTTTTCAAAACAGTCATGTATAAAGTGATATTTAATACCGATGCGTTTAGTTTTTGCGTGTTGGACCGGAGTTTTAGTGACAGCGATTGCAGCAAAATTGTCACCAAAGATAGGGGAGTTAGAAGATTGCAAACCGTAATCTCGCATTTGCTATTGAATCCAAATGATTTGGGAGCAACATCTTTCAACAATAACATATTCAGCTTCACATATTGGCAAAGCAACAGATGTCTGCTTTTTATAGTGCCAGGAGACTAGTCGTCTTCCAAAGAACTAACATCCCGCAGATGTTGACTTACATTCATCTTACAACTTCCATAATCCGAGTCACTATACGCTGTAAGCTCAGAGTCATCATCATGAGGATACCACAACCCGAGTGTTAGAGTACCCTTTAGATAATGAAAGATCCTTCTAACCCTAATTAGATTATTTGCTTTTAGTTTAGCCTAATATCTGGAACAGAGGCACGACGCATACATAATATCAAGACAAGAGGTTGTGAGGTACATTAGAGATCCGATCATTCCTCTTTACATAGTGGCATCTACTAGGTCACCATTTTCATCTGGTGCTACATCGTGGTTTGTGGCAAGTGGAGTTCCAGCAGCCGTTTCAGTCTACATGTCGAACCGACTAAGGATATCTCCTACATAATTGGACTAATGTAGGAAAATTCCATTTGGTGTCTGATCCACCTGTAACCAAAGAAAGAACTTCATCTCTCCCATGACACTCATCTCAAACTCACCTTTCATCACTGGTTCAAATTCTTTACATAATTCTTCATTTTTGGAACCGAAGATTATGTCAACCAGATATACCTGTACTAGTAGTAAATCACCATCCTTTTCTTGATGAACATCGTATACTCAATAACCCTTTGTGAAATCCATGTTTCACCAGATAAGTAGAGAATTTCTCATACCAGGCTCGTGGAGCTTGATGAAGCCCGTAAAGAGCCTTATCCGGTTTATAAACTCTATCCCAATGATAAGGATCCTCAAATCCTTCTGGTTGACTAACGTACATAGTTTCATGGATTTGACCATGAAGGAATGCACTTTTCACATCCAATTAATAATCTTTGATCTTCATGTAGGATGCATAGGCTAAAAATATACGTATTGCTTCCATCCTTACCACAGATGCAAACACTTCATTGTAATCAATGCCCTCAACTTGTCTACCCCTTGAACGACAAGCCGAGCCTTGTTTCTGATTATGACTCCTTGGTCATCTTTCTTGCACTTAAGAACCCATTTAGTGCCAATCACCTTAGCACCTTTCGGTCTATCCACCAGAGTCCATACCATTAACTTCTTAAATTGAAGGAGTTCTTCTTGCATAGCACTAACCCATGCCTCATCGTTTAAGGATTCACCTACATATTTTGGCTCCAATTGAGACACAAAACATCGATAAACACCAGCGTGAAGATATCCTTTTTCCATGACTGCGGCATAATCAACTGAGTATAGTTGTTTCTTGTCTAAACTCACGATAGAATATCCCTGATGACATTGTCCAGGGATGATGCATATTAATTCAAGTTTCAGGAGTGGTGGGAACAGTTACCTGATTATCCAGATTTGGAATCCGTAGTTTAGTTTCTGTGGCTGTTGGAGTATGACGTTCAGAAGTGTTAGTGGCATCAATATTAGATGCTTGTGTATTTTCATTAGTGGAGACCTGTTCCTCCTGGTCCATATTTGTAGTGTCAACTACTTCATCATTAGAGGAAGAGTCAGTTATCTCAAGCTCTCCCCCTGAAGAGCTAGAAGTATCATCTAATAGAGCCAATGAAGTCGTGTCCGGTGGAGGAGTGTTCAAAACATCGTACATCATTGTTGCTGATAACTCATCATCATGATGAAAAGGAGGTAGATTAAAGGACTAAAAAATCCATCATAGTCAAAGAAGAAGGAAGGTCCTTTTCCAGCAAGGGGGATGGTGAATATTTGGACATCAACATTGCACCACACTTCTACCTGACCTGTTGAGTTGTTATAATCTCTCTTGTCTGGAATACTATATCCGAGAAAGATACCTTCTTCTACCATCTCACAAAACTTCACGGTCTGAGTCTTCTTTAACAGCATGCTCGGTGCTCCAAATGGTTTGAGATACTCCAAGTTTGGATTACATCGCTAGAGCAATTCATAACATGTTTTCCTATGACGTTTGACCACTAAGACTTGATTGAGAGTGTAGCATGCATTTGCCACTGCCTCATTCCAGAATTGAATAGGCAGTTAGAATCAGCTAACATTTTCCTTGCTATCTCTATCAAGCTCCGATTCTTTCCTTCAGCAACCCCATTCATCTGTGGAGTGCATGCAGAAGTAAATTGATATACAATTCCTTTCTCTCTATAGTATGCCTCCATCCACTGATTCTTGAACTTTGTTCCATTGTCTGATCGAATATTTCGTACTTTCAGCTTGTAGAGTGATTCCAATATAGTGACTAGATGAGTAAATGAATCAAATGTCTTTGCCATGGCTTTCAGAAACATCACCCAAGAGAATCTTGAGTAATCATCAGTTACTACAAAGCAATACAGATCTCCAGCAATGCTCTTTGTGCTTACTAGGCCAAACAGATCCATGTGTAGAAGCTCGAGAGGAATATCAATAGAATTTACTTTCTTTGCTTTGTAAGACTTCTTGGTTTGTTTCCCTTTCTTACATGCTACGTAGAAATCTGGGAGCTGGAAATTCTTAACTGTAACTCCATGCACCAGATCATTCTAGACCAAATGATTCATTTTCCTGGCATTAATGTGTCCCATTCTCCTATGCCAGAGACTGAATCCTTCTCTGTTGCCTTTGACAAGAAGCATTGGATAGTGGACTCCATTATGGAGGATTTTGATAGATCCAAGACATACAAATCATTATATCTTGAAGCTAACATTAGAACTTTATCCTCCTCGATAACGTAATCCTTCTTCAACATGTAGCACTTCTTGTTGTCAAACACAACTTTGAATCCTTTATCACAGATCTGGGAGACAGAAAGCAAGTTGTTTTGTAGTTGTTGAACGTAGTTGACCTTGTCAAACTGACTTTCTCGTTTCCCACTTCGCCTTGAGCGGTGATGTACCCTCCTTTATTCCCAGCGAATGATGCGTGTCCCCTTTTAATTTGTTTGACGCTGATAAGGAGAGACGAATTCCCGTTCATGTGCCTAGACGCCCCACTATCTATAATCCAGGTATTAGTGATAGCGTTGTAGCGGACACCCTGCACATAAAAAGGAATTGATTAGTTCAGGTTTGGTACCGAAGCCTTAACTAGCTTGGGTGTCCTAGAGGAATCACACAACATGATTTCAACCCACTGTCCTTTAGAAGATGAGGGCATATTTTTCTTCTTCTTTTCCTTACTCTCAGACACAATACTTGATTTTTCTTTCCATAAACCAGTTTTGTATAAGGCCTGTTTATGGTAAACTGACGACTAGCTTATGGTTTGAAATTTAGAGTCACTAACACTCTTAGGTGAAGTATTAGATCTAATTTTAGAAAATCTTTGTTTTTAATCAAAAGGTCAATTTTCCTTTTATGTGTCTGATAATAAGGACACTTAGGAGAGATATATCCTCATTTGCCACAACTATAGCATAATCTCCCTTCTACGGATTGAGGAAAATTTTGATGTGGGGTTGAGTTTGGTAGTTGTTTGAAATGTGTCCAGTTGGGTTGTTCTACTTCTCTTTAGATGTTTCACCTTCCTTAACAATATTAAATGTTTTAACATTTTTGAACATCTTTCGCTATCATTTTATTTGGACTTTGACGATTACCACGTTTATGGTTAGTTGGATTACTCATTTTGGGTTTTGAAATAGATGTTTGTGAACATGACCCTAAATTTACCTTTTCAATTCTATCATCCAAATTTTCAACTGAATTTTCCTTTTGATTTCAAAGTAGAATCCTTCTGTTTAGTGATAGATTTCACAGGTTTACCCGTAGAATCGGGATCACTAACCAGAGGAGTAGACACCATTGACCTTTACTGGATTATTATTAATTGGTCTACATTTAGTGTTCAGAAGGATTTCATGTGGTGGCGGTACTATATTATAACCCAAACCTTCCTTGTTATTTCATTCTTTCACTAAGTTTTGAACTATGAGAGAAGAACTAGCCAAACTGTGCAGATTTTGTTTTAATGATTCAACCTCGACTTCCAAAACTGCTTTTTCCTTTTTAGTTTCGTCCAAAGAATTTAAATAAAACTTGATTTCATTTGATTGATTTAAGGCAACAACCTCGGTTTCCCTTAGTTGTTTCCCCAAAAGTTGTATCTTTTCTTTGAAGCTGCATTCATTTTGTTTTAAAACACGATTTGCTTCAGTGTAGAGTTGTAAATCATTTACCAGATTATCATTATGTTCTAATAATGTAGCAAATTTTAAATCAATGCTTTCCTTAAATTTATCACATTCAGTACATGCATGTTTTGCAAATAATTTGTCTTTAGAACATACCTGTGTAGAACTAGACGAATCAGCCATCAAAGATGTGTCATATTCTTCAATGACTGGAGATTCTGAATTTGTAGCTCTAAATTCTTCATCAACCAGATGATAAACAACGTCCATAGCTTCTTCGATATCTAAAAGTTGTTCAGCTATGATCTCTCCTTCACTTGCACATCCATCATCCAATTCATTACAAAAGCGATGTTTAGATCACCCTCATAAACAAATCGGAAAGACCAGTCTTGACCTTTATCACCTTGAGCAGTCAAAGCCTTTGTCTCTTTACTTGAAGATGAAGTTCCAATCTTATCCTTGTCTTGATGGTTGAATATAGGAAATGGATTTCCATTTCCTGTTTTCTTTGGCTTTACAAACTCACGTTTAAAGTGCCCCTTTTCACCACAATTGAAGCATGGAACTTTTGTTTTGTCAAATCCAAAAGTCGTATCTTTGGTGGCAACTAGATTTTGTCTCGTCTTCTTTACAAACTTCTTGGCTCTTCTGACAGTATTAGCCAAGGCGCACATTATATCCATTCTTTCTAGCTCAGTTTCATCAACTTGCTCATAGTCCTCTTCAGCAAGATGAAAATTTCCAATATTACCAGCAACTAACCATCATAAGATTATATAATAGCCGCTAGAAGGTCCATGTGCTCTTTAGCAACTTCCACTTTAACATATCCAAGATTCTCGGTCTTCAACATTGTAGTATTTGCCTCAAGAACTATGTAATGGATTCCAGATAACCTAACAATTCAATTCCTCATGCACTACTTTGGGAAGAAGTAGAAGAGCAAGACACAAACGCCATTTGTAACGGTGCTCCTGAAACGCGGAGTTTAAACAAAATTGTATAGTGAAGGATTCTGAACATAGGATCCTTTCTTTAACTTGTACTTGTTGGACCAAAAGAACCAATGAGCCTGATCAGAAAAACCTCTAAGTCCCACAGACATCACAACAACTGCTGAAGACTTGATCAGCTGTTTGACAAAGTCTGAAGACTTCAACAGCTGAAGACTAAAGTACTGAAGACTTCAACAGCTGAAGACCAAAGTTTGAAGATCAACAGCTGAAGACTAAAGTACTGAAGACTTCAACAGCTGAAGACTAAAGCACTGAAGACTTCAACAGCTGATGACCAAAGACTGAGACTTCGACAGCTGAAGACCAAAGTCTGAAGATCAACAGCTGAAGACTAAAGTACTGAAGATCAACAGCTGAAGTACAAAGACTGAAGACATCAGTTGATGACAACAGCTGAAGTTCAAGTACAAGTACTGAAGCCCTCAGAGTTTATTACAACAGCTGAAGAAGCATTCTTCAGTTGTTGTGATGGTTTCCTTTCAGTAGTTTTCTTTTTTGTTTCAGTATTTGTAAAACGACTGAAGAGCATATTCTTCAGTCATTGTAGTTTCAGTAGTTTCTTTTCAGTAGTTGTAGTGACAGTTAACACTTATTATTTTTGTAAGAAGTTGTCAGCTGTTTTGACATCTTCAGTAGTTGTGTTAACTTTTAGTAGTCTGAATAATTCTGTTAGATGTCACTATCAAATGACATCAGCAGACGTCACATCTCCTATATAAGGAATGTTCCACCACGACATTCTTATATAAGGGATGATTGACCTGATTGTATGTGTGACATTTTGCCACCACGAAAGCACGTATTGAATGAAATCTTTGATTTGCAGAATTCGTTCTATAATCGTTTGTTCTTACTTTGAATATCAACTGTATTCATGTGAATTGTCTAAATTCTTTGTTTGATTTCCGCTGCAATACTCTCTATCAATCAAACATAGATCATTGATCCTGACAATTGGTATCAGAGCAGGTTAATCATTGATCGATCTAACAATTGATCATTGAAACTACTAATCGATATCTGCATTTGATTGAATTGGCATATTTGCAAGAATCGGTCATAGTTTAATTGAATTTCTGCTACTTTCATTTTATTGCTTTCTATTTTCTCTTGGTTCAATTTGGTTGTTGTGTTCTGTTCTAAATCTGTTAAAACTTAATTGATTTTGATTGAATCTGAGAATGACTACTCCTTCTAATGACCCTCACAATACCGATTCTTCAACCAAGCCTCCGATGCTGGTTAGGACTGAGTATAACATATGGCAACGAAGAATGCTTCATCACCTATCTGTTAACAGTTTAGGTTGTTGGACATCAATGGTACATGGTCCATATAAGCCTATGGTGAACAATCCGGAAACCAATCAAATGGTTCAAAGAAAAAGGTACAATACTCAGATGAAGATCGGAAACTGTTTGAGATTGATGCTAAAGCCCATGGAATTCTGGCCATGGCACTGCCGAATGAAATCTATTCAAGGCTTATGCATCATGAAACTGCTCATGACCTCTGGAATGCACTGAAGGAACAATTCGGTGGAACTGATGAGGTCTTAGCAAACAATAGAGAAATCCTTGCCAACAATATGAAACATTCTCTCACAAGAAGGGTGAGACACTGACTCAACAGTTTGAGCATTTTTCCTGTTTGATCTCTGAGCTAAAAATGGTCAAACATGAATATACCAATAGCCAGATGAACAACAGATTCCTTAGATCACTACCTGAGAGATGGGACACATACACTATCGTCCTACGCTCCAGTGCAAATCTGAATAAACTATCTCTCACCCAACTTCATGGGAAACTGCTTACATTTGAGAGAGAGAGATAGAGCAGAAAAGGAAATTGGCATCATCAGGAAAGCTCACTGATGACTTTGTACCAGGAAACACTGCCTTGGTTGGTCATGAGTCAGAATATGCTGCATCTGAAAGTAATTATGATGAACATATAGATTTCTCTTCAAACAGTTCAGATCATGCATTCGTTGGTGTTGATAGTCACTCAGGCTGTAATAGTGACAATTTATGTTTTATCATGGATGATTGAAAGGAAGCTGATGATGATCTAGAAGAGATGGATATTCTGAGCCAAATGGCCTTTATTAATATCAGATTAGAAGTTCTACAAGAGGACTGGCAGGAAATTTCCAGGACTCTTTGGCAAAACAAAGTTGGTTTTGACAAGAGTAGGTTGAGGTGTCACAAATGCCAAAGGCTTGGACACTTTGCAAGAGAGTGTAGATCATCTGGATCTAACTCCTCTGCACCCTTTATGACTTTTCCAAGCACTAGTCCACAAAACAGGGGGCAACATCCTGCTAGTTCTAGTCATCATTCACAACCTGTTTCGCCTGCATATTTTGTCCCTCATGGTCCAATGTCATATCCGTATCCCTGCTATTACATGCCTCAGCCAAATCCAGTTCAAGTTCCTACTGCACAACAACCACAAGCATTACTTGAGCCTCTACCATCTCAATAACAACCTCATCACAACTTTTTCACCCCTGATAATGTTGACTGGAGCAGTTTACCAGATGATCTCTCTGGTACTGAGCAATTATTTACTGGTGATGGTCAACATGGTGGTGAACATCCTTTTGGGAATCTAGCTCTCATGGCCCTGGAATCTACTGAGGGTTCATGCTCCAATGCATCTTCTTCACAGGTAACCCAGGTATCTTCTGAGGCTAAGGCCAAGCTTTGTTCTAAATCTTGCATAGATGCATTGGTCTCTATTAGAGAAGCAAATGTAGCTGTAATTAATCAAAATCTAGAGCTTGAGCAAACTATTTCCAAAAGAAAAGCTGAATATGAGTCTGTCCTTAAGGACAAAGATGATGAGATTTATAAGCTTAAATGCCAATTAAATGATGAAAAGGCTAAGCTAGAGGTCATTCTTGAGAACCATAAGGAACTCAAAGAAAAACTTGCAGTTACCCAAGTTGAGTGTGACCGCTGGTTGTCATCCTGCAAGGGATTTGAAATGCTGCTCAGTAAGCAATCTGCTTCAAATGTGAAGTTTGGAATTGGTTACAACCATATTGCACCTCCAACAGATTTTACTCCAAAACCAATAGTAAAATCTAAAAGTGAAAGCAATCTCCAAACCACATTATCATGTGCATCATCCATAAGTGATCTCCCAAATCACAAGATGAGATGGGTTGATACCTCAACAAGTAAATTGGCTGATGGGTTAACTACTGATAAGCACATGAAGCTGAGTATTTCAGATGTTTGTTCTCAAAGTAACTTAAGTACTGAAGGGCAAGTTACAACAACTGAAAAGCATTCAAATCAGCTGAAATAAATGGATTAACAAACTGCTGGCAATGAACAGCTGAAGAACAACTCTTCAGTTGTTACAAATTCTTCAGTACTCACCAAAATTACTAAAAGGAGGAAAGTTCTGAAGAGCACACCTTCAGTAGTTTCCTCATCAGCAGTTAATCAATCCAAATGAAGAATAAGCCATGTGAAATATGTGGTAAATTCAATCATCTTTCTGATGATGTTGGTACAGAAAGGGTTCCAAACTCAACAGAGATAAGCTCATTAAAATCCAGATGGATGAAATGAAAACTGAGTTTGAGACTAAGTTTGTACCGCAATCATTCCATTGTGATAAACCCAAGCCTTCAACCAAATTCAAAAAGAAGGATAAGGTTCATCACAAAACAGCTGATGGTGCTCCTCATAATAAACATCAGACTAAGTCTGTTAATTTTAAGGAGAAATGGTGGATCACAAGAACTCATCAAACACAAGTACTGATATGTCACAAGAGCTGAAAGCTTTGGCTACAAATCAGACACACAACTTGTTATGATGGTTCAGCATTTGTTAGGGAGAGTTAACCAATTAGATGCACCTGTGATCAAATCACTGAAAAGGCATTCCAAGCCCAAATCCAAGTAATCCATTTCAGCACCATCTCCTTCTTCAGCTGTTAATCATAAGAAACAAGTTATGGTTTGCATCTGTTGATGAAAACAGACCCAAAACCAAAAAGGTTTGGGTCTCAAAATCTAACTAGTTTTCTTTTATGCAGGGTTCTTCACAATGCCAAAGGAGCATCTGGTATGTGGACAGTGGAGGATCTATGCATATGACTGGGAGCAGTTCTCTTCTTAATGACTACTCTCAAGGAAAGAAGGGATTTGTTTCATTTGGAAATGATGCCAGAGGTTACATCATTGGGAAAGGATATGTGTCTAATGGACAGATCTGGTTTGATGATGTCAACCATGTGGAGAATCTCAAGTATAATCTGCTGAGTGTCAGTCAGATGTGTGATAAACGACATGTTGCACTTTTCACAAGCCAGAACTGCAGGATTCTATCTTCCCAAGTTCTGAGGCTGATTGACAAGGTAATGGATGAACATACTCTCCTGAAGGCCAACAGGATTGGAAGAGTGTATGCCTTGGATTTGTCAAAGAAGATTGATTTGAATGGTCATCCATGCCTGTTCTCCAAAGCCTCTCTTCAGGAATCTAAACTATGGCATAGAAGGCTGGGTCATGTCAATCTCAGAAACATGAATCAGCTGATCCACAATCGTTTAGTGAGAGGTTTATCAACAAAGGAGTTCCACTGTGATGAAGCCTGCACTGCTTGTTTGAAAGGAAAACAGCACAAAGTCTCACTCCCTCCCATTGAAGAACCTAAGTCCACTGCCTGCTTGCAGTTACTGCACATGGATCTATTTGGTCCTGTGAGAGTGATGAGCATGGCAAAGAAGAAATACTGTCTGGTAATTATGGATGATTACTCCAGATTCGTATGGACTTTCTTTCTACATTCAAAGGATGAGGTTGCTCAGAAGATTACAAACTTTGTGCTGTATGTTAAGAAGCAGTATTCCCTATCAGTCAAGTGTATAAGGAGTGACAATGGTACTGAATTCAGAAACCATACACTTGATGATTTTTTCCTTTCAAAAGGAATCAAAGGCAGTTTAGCATCCCAAGGACTCCAGAACAAAATGGAGTAGTGGAGAGAAAGAACAGGACTTTAATTGAAGCTGCAAGGTCCATGTTGGCTGACTCTGGTTTGCCTTTGACCTTTTGGGCTGAAGCTGTCAATGCAGCTTGCTATGTGCAGAATAGAGTGTTAGTAAATCAGAGGTTGATGAAGACTGATATGAACTCATTTGGCTCCTTTGATTCATTCTTCAGAGCCTTTGATGTCCTTGTTTCATTCTCAACACAAAGGGTCAACTCCACAAATTTGATCCTAAGGTGGATGCAGGGTATTTTGTAGGTTATTCATCCACTTGCAAGGCTTACAGAGTCTTCAACTGCAGAACAAAGATAGTTGAAGAAACCTTGCATGTGAAATTCAATAAATCTCCTAAGGATAAAATTCCACAAAACCCTATGGAGTTGTTTGATCTGGACATACTACAATATGCTCCTTATCAAACTCCAGTTGTTGCAGATCATGTGGATAAATCATCTTCTGCAGCAAGTCTTCCAGCTGGTGGTACTGAAGATGATGATGATATCAGTACTCACCTTTTCAAGTTCAGTGACCAACTGCCTGAGTCTGCTAAACTTGATGTTCCTGTACCTTCAGCAGCTCCATCCACAACAAATGTTGATGAGATTTATGATTCCTCTACATCGTGTGATTTGCCATCTAATACTTGGTTTCAAGAATCTGAATCAACATCTGCTGATGCTGAACCGGTTACAAACACTTGCACTGATCTTATTGTGCACCAAGAGCTGAAGAATCACCCCATAATCATTGGTGGTATCAATGCTGGAATCTCAACCAGAAGTCAATTTTCTAACTTGTGCTTCTATGCTCTCTTCATTAGTCAGCAAGAGCCAAAGAACTATCATGTTGCTTTGAGAGACAATGGATGGGTGGAAGCCATACAGCTTGAGCTACTTTTCATTCAAGAACAGCAAGTGTGGGAACTGGTTCCTCTACCCCCAGGTAAGTGTGCAATAGGCACTAAATGGGTGTTTTGGAACAAAACAGATGAAAATGGGCTTATTGTTAAGAACAAGGCCAGACTGGTTGTTCAGGGGTTTTCACAAGAAGAAGGTATTGATTATGATGAGACCTTTGCCCCTGTAGCCAGACTAGAGGCAATTAGATTGTTCTTAGCCTATGCTGCATTTCACAATTTTAAAGTTTTTCAAATGGATGTTAAAAGTGCATTTTTATATGGTAAAATAAAAGAAGTTTATGTGTGTCAACCACCAGGTTTTGAGGATAATAAACATCCAGATTGGGTATACAAGCTTGATAAGGCTCTTTATGGGTTGAAACAAGCTCCTAGAGCTGGTATGAGACATTATCAAATTTTCTTCTTTAAAATAATTTCACTAGAGGCTCCATAGACAAAACTTTATTCATTAAGAAGTGGATCAGCATAAGCTACTTGTTCAAATTTATGTTGTCGATATTATTTTTGCATCCTCTGATCCCTAGTTGTGTGATGACTTTACCAATTTAATGCATAAGAAGTTTGAAATGAGTGCAATGGGAGAATTACAGTTCTTTCTAGGATTGCAAATCATACAAAAGGCTGATGGGACTTTCATTCATCAGTCTAAATATACAAAAGATCTTTTGAATAAGTTTGATTTACAAAATTGTAAGCCCTATTCTACTCCCATGTGCAACACCACACAACTGGATGCAGATCAGAAAGGTAAAGCTGTTGATGAAACACTTTACAAATGTATGATTGGGTCCTTGATGTACTTAACAGCTTCTAGACCAGATATCATGTTTGCAACGTGTGTTTGTGCTAGATTTCAGGCTGCTCCTAAAGAGTCTCACATGATTGCAATCAAAAGGATATTTAGATATCTGCAAGGTACACAATCTCTAGGTTTATGGTATTCCACTGGACACTCTTGCAAATTGGTTGCTTTTTCTGATAGTGACTATGCAGGGTGTAAGTTAACCAGAAAGTCAACTTCTGGTGGATGTCAATTTCTAGGCAACTGTTTGATTTCTTGGCAGAGTAAGAAATAAACATCCGTTGCTACATCCACTGCTGAAGCAGAGTACATTGCTGCTGCAAGCTGTACTTCTCAGGTACTCTGGCTTCAGAACCAACTTTTAGATTATTGCATTACAGAGACTAAGACTCCATTATTAATGGATAGTGCTTTAGCTCTTTGCATTGTCAAGAATCCTGTCAGCATTCTAGGACCAAACATATAGAGATCAGACATCATTTTATTAGGGACTGTTTTGAAAAAGGTCTGATTGATGCAAAGTTTGTGCCTAGTGCTGATGAGCTTGCAGACATTTTTACTAAGCCTTTGGATAGTTCGACTTTCCAAAACCTAGTGTTAAGGCTTGGTATGCTGCAGCTAGAATAAGTGATAACTACTGATGATCTCAGTAAATAAGTACCGATGATCATTTGTAACCATATCACAAATAAGTACTGATTCTGTTACAAGAACTGATATAGTCATAACTACTGATATAAGTACAAACAGATAAGTACTGATGTCCTATGAAACAACTGAAAAACAACCAAAAAGACTAATGAGTAAGTGTTGAGGACAGTATGAAATAGCTGAAAAGCTATGAATTAACGAAAACTACTGATGAGAATTTTCTCTTCAGTTGTTTCTAAAACTGCTGCTTCATCTTAAACAACTGATGGCAAAACCATGTCTTCAGTAGTTTCACAACTACTGATGACTAATACCACGTCGTCAACTGTTTACAACAACTGATGACAAAACCATGTCTTCAGTAGTTTCATAACTACTGATGACTAACACCAGTTATCAGTTGTTTCCAACATCTGAAGCTAAAACCATGGTCTTCAGTAGTTTTATAACTACTGATGCCTAAAACCAAGACTTCAGTTGTTTCATCCTCTGAAGGTTAATACCACGTCATCAGTCGTATAAAACTACCGATGACTCATACCAAACCCTTCAGTTGCTTTATAACCCGTACCCTATAAATACCTTATCTTACAGAGCTTCATCATATCAAACCTAACGTTAAAAAACTCAGAACCTTCTCTCACATCAATGGCGAACATGAAACTTAAACCACGACACAACTGTGTTGCTTACCTTACCAAATCACCCTTCTGGACAAAGTTTGATAATTCCATTGATCTAATGATCAACTCTCCATACAAAACGGCTTTCCTTCTAAATCCTACCATTCATGCCGAATCCCTCCATCAGTTCTGGACAAACGTCACCCTCATCACTGGGGAGAATGACACCGACTCTCTCCGATCGTTCGTCAACAATCGTCAGGTGGTCATCACTCCAGAAATCCTTCGCCAAACCCTACAACTGGATGATGCCACTTTCCCCACTGGGTATCCAAAGGGCACCACTGATCTATCATTTGCCCAACATGGATACCAGGGTAACCTTAGTGCCTCTACCATCCTGAAGAAACATTTCCATGATGCGGAACGACTAATTTTTCATATGGTGAATGTATGCTTAGCTCCTAAGACTTCTTCTTGGGATCAAATGTCGACAAGGTGGCAGCAGGTATTATTCTCTATCCTTGACCAACAAAACTTAAATTTTTTTGAAATATTATTTCTTGAACTCAAGGACATGGCCTCCAAGCCTATAGCTAACCGATGGATATTATATCCTCGGTTCCTAATGGCCATTATAGTAACCCAGCTGAAAGCTGAGGGACTTGTTGGCCTTGGAGTCCCTGCCACGACTGTATTGCCTGAAGTATACTCCAGGCACAACTCAGACCAGTCACTCAAACTGGCTGCCAAACTGCGAAAACCCACGCAGCTAGAACCCACAGCCACCACCTCCAAATCCATTGTCCCCACCAAACCCAAACACAAGAAAGCCAAAAAGGCTACTCAGGGAAATGAGTCCCCTGAGGATGCCCCTGCAACACAAACGCAGGTTATATCTACTGGTCATAACCCCCCAGTAGATACAAGGACTCACTCACCCTCAACCGCTCAGGTTTCCTCTCAACAGGAGCCTGTAGCAACCACCACTGGGGCATCTATACATCTGGAACCTTCCTCACTTGAGGAGGTTGCCATTGAAACACACCACTCTCCCCGGGTGCATACTGCCTTCACACCCTCTCCCACTGCAACTGCCGCCCAAAGTCCTACCATCATAATTGCCAAAGTGCTGACTCAGTTGCACTCCTCACCCCCTTCCCAGATACCAATCAAAACTGGGATAGCCCCAACCATTGAGGGGGAGGACCAACGTGCTTCTGATACCCCACATCACAGGGGTTACCATATTCAATCTCCAAGTGTAGAAACGGAGATTCGAATTTCTGGTGAGGCTGCCACTTCTCCTGCTTCAGCAAATGATCAGGATGAATCTGGTACTATCCATAAGACCTCACCAGAGGCAAGTGCTGATGAAGGACATGGTCCTGAGGTAGGAAGTCCCCAATACCATGACCAAGGGGCACATGCTACTACTGATCTACACTCAGAGCATGTTCATCCTGATTCTATCAAGAGGTCAGGTGATTCAGTAAACACTGATGATGACCTGGGCTTCTTTTATGATGTTTTAGCCCAAAACACCATCCTCGAGGATGAGGTGAGCAGACTCAAAGAGCTGCTTGCCAACATTTCTCAGGATCAAAGACCATCTACCCCTCAAAACCCACAGATGACACCTTCCTCTGAATGTCTCCCATACACAGAGCCACTCCAAAACACCAGCCACCTGCCTCTGCTTCTGGTACTATTTCTCAGGGACAGTACCCCCCTAAGCAAATAGCTGCTATCTTTCAACATTCCTTACCTCTCATCACCTCAACTATCACTGATATGGTGCTTAAAACCCTTGATGAGAGGCTTCCCTCAGTTATACAACCCTTGATAGAGGATGCTGTGAGCAAAAGGCTTTCTGACAATCAACCCCTTGCAACCAATGCAACCAAAAAGGGGGAGATTCAGTCAGTGAAAGCAAAAAGAAAGAGGATTGCAGATAGGAAAGAAACTGAGAAGGAGAAGGTAAAGGAAGCTGACATGGAGAAAATGACTGAAAGTACTAAAGACTTTCATGTCACATACAAGAAAAGGAAGAATGAGAAGGAGACTGACTTGGAGACAATGGTGAAGAAGGCTGATGCCGAACACAGCCGATCAATGGATAACATCATTGATCAGTTGTTTAGGCAAGGTCACGACACTGAAAACTTGACTCAGAAATCAGAAGACAAGAGATTGAACAAATCCAAGCTAGATGGGCAAGTTATGATGTGTTGGAAAGGGAAAGGCTAGAAATCATGATCAGGTTCATAGCAAAATATCTGGGTAGATCATTGATTGAGATCAAGGCATCATCCAGGGATAGCATCTTGGCAATAACCACCAAGATCTGTTCGTCTGAAGTATACACTAAAGGATTGGTTATTGAAGCCTTAAATGAAGCTGGTGCTAGGAGCAGGACTGAACTAGTCAAGCAATCTAAAGCCGACCTCACATCCAGAATGCTAGAACAGTGTTAGGATCAGTGATCTATGTTTGATTGATTGAAGAGTATAGCAGCGGAATTCAAACAATGAATTAGTCGATTCACAAGATAAAAATGATATTCAATGAAGAACAAAGACGGTTATAGAGAGAAAGAATATCTGCAAATATATTTCATTCAATATTCGCTTTCGTGGTAACAGAATGTCACATTTATGATTAGGTCGACACCTCTTATATAAGAGATGTGACGTCTGCTGATGTCACTTGATAGTGACATCTAACAGATTTATTACAACTGAAACACAACTACTGAAGATGTCAAAACAGCTGACATCTTCTTACAAAAAGTTCCAAGTGTTATCAGTTGTTATAACTACTGAAAAATATAAAACTACTGAAACTACAACGACTGAAGAACAAGCTCTTCAGTCGTTTTACAAAACTACTGAAACTAGAAATATAAAACTACTGATATCACAACTACTAAAGAAGTACTCTTCAACAGTTGTGACAAACTACTGACGCTTCAGTACTTGATCTTCAGACTTTGACCTTCAGATGTTTCATCAGCTGATGACTTCAGTAGATATCATCAGCTAATGTCTTCAGTCTTTGTCTTCAGACTTTGTACATCAGTTGTTGATCTTCAGCACTTGTAAACTCTTCAGCTGTTGTACTTCAGTACTTTGGTCTTTCAGCTTCAGCACTTGTGTTCTTCAACTGTTCAGCTTCAGTACTTGTGTTCTTCAGCTGTTCAGCTTCAGTACTTGTGTTCTTCAGCTGTTGTACTTCAGCACTTTAGTTCTTCAGCTGTTGAAGTCTTCAGCACTTGATCTTCAGCTGTTGAAGTCTTCAGCACTTGATCTTCAGCAGTTGAAGTCTTCAGCACTTGTCAAACTGCTGATGAAGCATTCAACAGTTGTTGTGATACCATGTGGGACTTAGAGGTTTTCTGATCTTGGCTCATTGGTTCTTTTGGTCCAACAAACTCCCCCTGAACCAATGCAGCCAAAACCTCTAAATTATTTATTATCCCACTTATTGTTGGAAAAAGATTGGTCTTTTTCCTTCTTGATCAGTAGAGAAGATGACCCATGTAAGCTCCGGCCTGGGAAGAAATCTCAGATATTTGTTTGGCAGGGTATGAATGGGAACTCTGTTTTGGGGAACTAGACACAGAGTTGTATCCCATTCATGAGATATACTTCCCCATAATGAGTCTGTATGACTCTCGAACATAGGCCTCAAGGAGAACAACTTGTTCCTCCTTGGAGAGTTCTTCTACTCCTCCTTCGAAGAAGAACTCTGGACCATAGTACTCAGATAAGTACTTCATGGTCCTGCCATTTTTCAGCTCCACTGTAGTTACCTCCCTATAGACAAATTCATCAGGATGGGTGCCTTCAAGGAGTAACTGGAGCTCATTCTTCTTGATGTCTTCAAGCTTTTTATATAATAACCCCTTTTTGATCATCTTGTTTTCCAGTAAAGCTTGAGGGGTCGTCTTTGCTTGATGAGCTTTCTTGAATTCATCAATTATTTCCCAAGGTGAGACTACAATGGCCAACATGATGGTAGAATCTATTGTTTTTCTAACCTGGCCATTGTATCTGTGTGGAATAGTTCTTTTATGGATTCTAGAACTCACCTTGGGGTCTGGCCATACTCTCACTCTCTCCTTCTGATACTGAAATGTGTGCTTGAGAGTGTACAGCCTCTGAGCATGCCCTTTCATGGCTTGTATAGATGATGACTGAGGAAATTCCTTGTCAACCATCTTCAGTAGTTGCTCATCATGCTGTTTCTACTGTTCTTCATCTTCTATCTTGACTCTGACCATTTCCCTTTGAGAGTCAGGTGTGATCATGGGTTGACTTCTGGGTTTTGGTAGCTTTAGAACAGTAGAGAGTGGCAGACTATCATCTTCATCCTCTTCTTCTTCTTCTTCTTCCATCCTCAGCACCCTTCTCCTCCTTCTAGGTGCATCACTGGATGATGGTTGGGTTGGTAAAGGAATTGGTTTTGAAGAATGAGGATGTTTGGATTTTGGCTTAGAGATTGGTTTGGAGATTTGAGGGGTAGGCTGTGTTTGAGTGGGTGGAAGGGAAGGTTGATCCAGCATCTTTGTAGTAAGTTTCGCCTTTGTAAGTTTTTCCATTTCTAACCTTTTACCAGCCCCAGCCTCATCAAGGGCTTCAACAATAATCCCCTTGTGGAATTGCTCAGACAGACAGATTCTGGTGGCTATAGCCAGAATACTGTCACTGGTCCACGCGCGAATCTCCATTAAAGATCTTCCTAAGTATTTTGCAATGAAGCGGATCATGATCTCCAATCTCTCTTTTTCAAGAGCATCATACCCAGCCTATCGGGTTTGAATCTCTTGCACTTCCAACCTTCTGATCTCACTATCCAATGTGGCTGTATCAAACCCTTGCCTGAAGAGTTGTTCAATTATTTTATCCATGGATCGGCTGTGTGTAGTATCAGCATCTTTTACCAGCTCTTCCAAGGATTTGTCTTCAGCAGTAGGTTGATCATCAGCACTTTTCTTTCGTTTGTAAGTGAGCAGTGGTTGCTTTTCTTTCTCCTCCTCTTGGGCTTGCTCTTGAGCCTTCTCTTCTTCTCTTCCTCTGTTCTTTTCCCCTTCTTTTCTTTCACTGCAGTACTCTCCCCCTTTTTGGATGCATTGGTGGAAGGGGTTTGTACCACAGAAAGTGTCTTTTGCACAACAGCATCAATCAAGGGTTGTAAAGTTGAGGAAAGCCTCTCATCAATGGCTTTAGTCACAATGTTAGTGATTATGGGTGTGATGAGAGGGAGGGAATTTTGAAGTACAGCAACTATTTGCTCAGGAGGGTTCTGTTCCTGAGAAATAGTGCCTAAAGCAGAGGCAGGTGGCTGAGTTTGGAGTGGCTCAGTGTTTGGGGAACCTTCAACTGAAGGTGCCATCTGTGGGTGGTGGATGCAGATGGTCTTTCTCCTTGTGAGAGTTGGTCAAGTAGGTTTTGCAGCCTACTGACTTTCTCCTCAAGGATTGTGTTCTGGGCAAGAACATCATAGAAAAAGCCCAGGTCATCATCAGCCGAAGCTGAATCATCTGACCTGCTGCTTGGAGCAGGATGTACATGCACGGATGTAGACCAGTTGTTGCATGTGCCCCTTTTTCTTGGTACTGGGGACTTCCAGCCTCAGGACAATGTCCATCATCAGCTGTTGCCTCTAGTGAGGTCTTAGCAATGTTACCAGCCTCATTCTGATCATGTGCTGATTCAAAAGAGGTGGCAGCCTCACTAGATATTCTAATCTCCTTAGAGATAGAAGTGGTAAACCCCTGTGCTGTGGGTTCTCAATTGCACTGTGTTCCTCCCCCTCAATGGTAGAGGTGTTCCCAGTAGTAAGTGGTTTCTGGGGAGGGGGTGAGGAGTGCAGTTGAGTCAGCGCTTGTGCAACTATTAAAGTTGGGCTGTGAGGGGCGGTAGTATGGGGTGAAGGGATAGAAGCAGTGTGCACCTGGGGAGGTTGGTGCTCTTCAATGGCAATCCCCTCAAGTGAGGAAGATCCCAGATGTGTAGGTACCCCTTGTGTGGTTGCTGCAGGCTCCTGTTGAGAGGAATCCTGAGCGGCTATGGCTGGAAGAGTCCTTATATCCACTAGGGGGTTTGGACCAGTGGATATCTCTTGCGTTTGTGTTGCAGGGGCATCCTCAGGGGACTCAATTCCCTGAGTAGCCGTTTTGGGTTTCTTTTTGGTGGGTTTGGTGGGGACTTTTGATTTGGAGGTGGTGGTTGTGGGTTCCAGCTGCGTGGGTTTGCGCAGCTTGGCAGCCAATTTGAGTGTCTGGTCAGAGTTGTGCCGGGAGTATACTTCCGGCAGAACAGCCGTAGCAGGGACTCCCAAGCCAACAAGTCCCTCAGCATTAAGCTAGTTTGTAATGATGGCCATTATGAACCGTGGATATAGTATCCAACGGTTAGCAGTTAGTTTTTGAGCCTATCCTTGAGCTCCGAAAATATTATTTCTGAAAAGTTTAACGGTTGTTGCTCAAGAATAGAATACATTACCTGCTGCCACTTTGTCGACATTTGATCCCAAGACGAAGTCTTAGGAGCCAAACATACATTCACCATGTGAAAAATTCAGCTGTTTCATGTTGTCCGCAACACTTACTCATCAGACTTTGCATCTGATTTTCAGGTGTTTCATAGGACATCAGTACTTATCTGTTTATACTGATTTCAGTAGTTGTAACTACATCAGTAGTTTGGAACAGATAAAGTACGTCAGTACTTGTGAGGCATTTAGCCATCGGTAGTTATAAAAACTACTGAAGGGAAAAGAACTCATCAGTACTTATATGTGACATGGGTACCAATTATCATCAGTAATTACTACTGAAATCATCAGTAGTTGTCACTTATTCTAGCTGCAGCATACCAAGCCTTAACACAAGGTTTTGGAAAGTAGAACTACCCAAAGGCCTAGTAAAAATATCTGCAAACTCATCAGCACTAGGCACAAACTTAGGATCAATCAGACCTTTTTCAAAACAATCCCGAATAAAATGATGTCTGATCTCTATATGTTTGGTCCTAGAGTGCTGGACTGGATTTTTGACAATACACAGAGCTGAAGCACTATCCATTAACAATGGAGTCTTAGTCTCTGTAATGCCATAATCCAGAAGTTGGTTCTGAAGCCAGAGTACCTGAGAGGTGCAACTTCCAGCAGCAATGTACTCGGCCTCAGCAGTTGATGTAGCAACAGATGTTGAAAAAGCAGTTGCCTAGGAATTGACAACCACCAGAAGTTGACTTTCTAGTTAACTTGCACCCTGCATAGTCACTATCTGAAAAAGCAACTAATTTGCAAGAGTGTCCAGTGGAATACCATAAACCCAGAGATTGTGTACCTTGCAAATATCTAAAGATTCTCTTGACTGCAATCAAATGAGACTCTTTAGGAGCAGCCTGAAATCTAGCACAAACACATGTAGCAAACATATATCTGGTCTAGAAGCTGTTAGATACATCAAAGACCCAATCATACATCTGTAAAGCGTTTCATCAACAGCTTTACCTTTCTGGTCAGCATCCAGTTGTGTGGTGTTGCACATGGGAGTAGAACAGGGCTTACAGTTTTGTAAATCAAACTTATTCAAAAGATCTTTTGTATATTTTGACTGATGAATAAAAGTTCCATCAGCCTTTTGTTTGATTTGCAAGCCTAGAAAGAACTGTAATTCTCCCATTGCACTCATTTCAAACCTCTTTTTCATCAATGTTATAAAATCATCACACAACTGGGGATCAGAGGATGCAAAAATAATATCATCAACATAAATCTGAACAAGTAGCTTATGCTGATCCACTTTCTTAATAATCAAAGTTTTATCAATGGAGCCTCTAGTGAAATTATTCTTAAGAAGAAAAGTAGAGAGTGTCTCATACCAGGCTCTAGGAGCTTGTTTCAACCCATAAAGAGCCTTATCAAGTTTGTACACCCATTCAGGATGTTTATTATCCTCAAAGCCTGGTGGTTGACACACATAAACTTCTTCCTTTATTTTACCATATAAAAATGCAGTTTTAACATCCATTTGAAAAACTTTAAGATTGTGGAATGCAGCATAGGCTAAGAACAATCTGATTGCCTCTAGTTTGGCTACAGGGGCAAAGGTTTCATCATAATCAATACCTTCTTCTTGTGAAAACCCCTGTACAACCAGTCTAGCCTTGTTCTTAACAATAAGCCCATTTTCATCGGTTTTATTCCTAAACACCCATTTAGTGCCTATTGCACACTTACCTGGGGGAAGAGGAACAAGTTCCCACACTTGCTGTTTCTTGAATTGAAGTAGCTCAAGCTGCATAGCTTCAACCCATCCATTGTCTCTCAAAGCAACATGGTAGTTCTTTGGCTCTAGCTGACTGATGAAGAGAGCATAGAAGCAGAAGTTAGACAATTGACTTCTGGTTGAAACACCAGCATTGATATCACCAATAATCTGAGACATGGGGTGATTCTTCAGTTCTTGATAAACAATGAGATCTGTGCAAGTGTTTGTAGAACCTTCAGCAGCAGCAGATGTTGATGTAGACTCTTGAAAGCAAGAATTTGATGGTAACTCAAAAGATGTAGAGGAAACAGAGATCTCATCAGCATTTGTTGTGGATGGAACTGCTGAAGCTACAGGAACATCAAGTTTAGCAGACATAGGCAGTTGGTCACTAAACTTGAATAGGTGAGTATTGATATTATCATCATCATCATCAATACCACCAGGTGGAAGACATGCTGCCGAAGATGATTGAGCCACAGAATTTGCAACAGCTGGAGATTGATAAGGAGCATATTGCAGTATGTCCAAATCAAACAACTCCACAGGGTTTTGTGGAATCTTGTCCAAAGGAGATTCATTAAACTTCACATGCAGAGTCTCTTCAACTATCTTTGTTCTGCAGTTGAAGACTCTGTATGCCTTGCAAGTAGATGAATAACCAACAAAATACACAGCATCCACCTTAGGATCAAATTTATGGAGTTGATCCTTTGTGTTGAGAATAAAATAGGGACACCCAAATGCTTTGAAAAATGAAATTAGAGGAGCCAAATGATGGAGAACTTCATATGGAGTCTTCATCAACCTCTGATTTACTAAAACTCTATTCTGCACATAGCAAGCTGTGTTGACAGCTTCAGCCCAAAAGGTTAGTGGCAAACCAGAGTCAGCCAGCATGGACCTTGCAGCTTCAATGAGGGTCCTGTTCTTTCTCTCCACTACTCCATTTTGTTCTGGAGTCCTTGGGATGCTAAACTGCGTTTTGATTCCCTTTGAGAGATAGAAGTCATCAAGTGTATGATTCCTGAATTCGTTTCCATTATCACTCCTGATACACTTGACTGGAAGGGAATACTGCTTCTCAATATACAACACAAAGTTAATAACCTTCTGAGCAACCTCATCCTTTGAATGTAGAAAGAAAGTCCATACAAATCTGGAGTAATCATCCACAATTACCAGATAGTATTTCTTCTTGGCCATGCTTATCACTCTCACAGGACCAAATAGATCCATATGCAGTAATTGCAAGCAGGCAGTGGACTTAGGCTCTTCAATAGGAGGGAATGAGACTTTGTGTTGTTTTCCTTTTAAACAAGCAGTGCAGGTTTCATCACAGTGGAACTCCTTTATTGGTAAGCCTCTGAATAAACTATTGTGGATAAGCTGATTCATGTTTTTGAAATTAACATGACCCAGCCTTCTGTGCCACAGTTTAGATTCTTGAGAAAAGGCTTTGGAAAATAGGCAAGGATTGCCTTTAAGATCTATTTTCTTGGAAAGATCTAAGGCATACACTCTTCCTGTCCTGTTGGCTCTCAGGAGAGTGTGATCATCCAACACCTTGTCAATCAAATGCAAAACTTTGGATGACAGAATCCTACAGTTCTGACTGGTGAAAAGAGCAACATGGCCTTTATCACATATTTGACTAACACTCAAGAGATTGTACTTGAGATTTTCCACATGATTAACATCATCAAATTTGATTTCTCCATAGGAGGCAAATCCATTACCAATGATGTAACCCCTAACATCATTGCCAAAAGAAACAAATCCCTTCTTTCCTTGAGAGTAGTCATGAAGAAGAGAGTTGTTCCCAGTCATGTGCATAGATCCCCCACTGTCTACATACCAGATGCTACTTTGGCATGTTGGAGAACCCTACAAAAATAAACAATCAGTTAGTTTTGGAGACCCAAACCTTTTTGGTTTTGGGCCTGGTCTCATCAATAGATGGTAAACTAACAGGTTTATTTGAAACAACAGCCTGAGACGAAGAAGATGGTGAAGAAGAGGAATCCTTTGGCTTGGATCTCTTTTTCTGCGGTTTCAACATAGGAGCATCTAGTTGGTTAACTCTACCCAATAGATGTTGAACCATCATAACCAGCTGTGTCTGATTTTGTGATAAAGCTTTCAGCTCATCAGACACATTGCCAGTGGAATTTGATAAGTTCCTATATTGCACCTTCTTCTTCTGAGCACTCTCAGCTGTCACTATTTAACCCCTTCCTTTTTGGATTTCTTTGAAGACTTAAGGGTTACAGGATTTGATGTTACTGATACAAATGTGGTCTCAAACTCAGTTTTCATTTTTACCATTTTCTCTTTAATTTCTTCTTTTTGTTTGAGTTTGGAACCTCTTTTGTACCAGCAATCATCTGTAAGATGATTGAACAAACCACATACTTCACATGGTTTCTTCTTCATCTTAGGTTGATCATCAACTAAAGAGGGTGAAGCAACTGGAGACTTGCTCTTCAATGCTTTGGAAGCATTGGTTGCTTTCTTGACTGCCTCTTTAGTAGTCTTCAAACTCTTTCTACTAACAGTTTTCTTCTCTTCAGTACTAACAGTAGTTGGAGTTTGAACTTCAGGTGTTAAATCCTGCTCTCTAGTCCTTTCAAGACTTTCAGAATTAACTCCTGAGTTGATCAACTCATTGATCATGTGAGTGTCAGCATTTGAACCATCAACATCAGCTGATAGGTTCAGAGAGGGCTTGATGCTGACTTCTACTTCTGATTGTGCTGTATCAGAAAGTAGATCACATGATGAGATGGATTGGTTATCACTCTCACCATCAAATTCTACCTCTGCTCTTGGAGTAAAATCTGTAGGTGGAGCAGTGTGATTGTAACCAATGCCAAACTTCACATTGGAAGCAGATTGCTTACTAAGAAGCATTTCAAAACCTTTGTATGATTGTACCATCTATCACACTCTACCTGGGTAACTGCAAGGGTTTCTTTGAGATCTTTATACTTCTCTAGAAGTATCTCTTCCCTAGCCTTATCATCAGTTATTTGGCATTTCAATTTGTAAATCTCATCATTTTTATCATTAAGCACAGACTCAAATTCAGCTTTGTTTTTGGAAATTATTTGTTCTAGCTCAATGTTCTTGTTGATTAAAGCTACATTTGCTTCTCTAATAGATGCAAATGCTGCTATGCATGTGTCAGAACATAATTTGGCTTTTGCCTCAGAGGATACCTGTGATACCTTTGGTGTAGAGGCATTAGAGGATGAAGTATCAGCAGAATCCAAAGCCATAAGAGCTAGATTTCCAAATGGACTGTCACCACCGTGTTGACCAGCACCTGAGAGCAGTTGTTCATGACCAGACATGTCATCTGGTAAACTGCTCCAGTCAACAACTCCTAGGGTGAAGAAGCTGTGTTGTTGAGGTTGAGTTTGTTGATAAGATTGGGAAGGCTGTGGTTCAGGCAATGCTTGTGGTTGTTATGCAATTGGAGCTTGAACAGAATTTGGTTGAGGCACATAATAGCAGGGATAAGGATATGACATTTGACCTTGGGGAACAAAGTATGCAGGAGATCTAGGATGTGAATAATGACCAGAACCAGCAGGATGTTGCCCTCTGTTTTGTGGACTAGTACTAGGAAAAGTCACAAAGGGTGCAAAAGAGTTAGATCCAGTTGATCTACACTCTCTTGCAAAGTGTCCTAGCCTTTGGCATTTGTGACACCTCAACTTACTCTTGTCAAAACCAACTTTGGTTTTGCCAGAGAGTCCGGAAAATTTCCTGCCAGTTCTCTTATAGAACTTCTGAGATCTGATATTAATCAGTGTCATTTGGCTCAAAATATCCATCTCTTCTAGATCATCATCAGCTATTCCTTTCAGATCATCCATGATGAAGCATAAATTGTCACTATTACTGCCAGAATGACTCTCAATACCAACAAATGCATGATCAGAACTATTTGAAGAGAAATCTATATGCTCATCATAATGCTTTCAGATGCAGCAATTTCTGACTCATGACCACCAAGGCAGTATTGCCTGGTACAAAGTCATCAGTGAGCTTTCCTGATGAGGACAGTTTCCTCTTCTGCTCTATCTCTCTTTCAAATGTAAGCAGTTTCCCATGAAGTTGGGTTAGAGATAGGCCTTCTAGATTTGCAATGGAGCGTAGGACAATAGTGTATGTGTCCCATCTCTCAGGCAGTGATCTGAGGAATCTGTTGTTCATCTGGCTATTGGTGTATTCCTGTTTCACCATTTTCAGCTCAGATATCAAGCAGGAAAAGCGCTCAAACTGTTGAGTCAGTGTCTCACCCTTTCTATGAGAGAATGTCTCATATTGTTGGGCAAGGATCTCTCTATTGTTTGCTAAGACCTCATCTGTGCCACCGAATTGTTCCTTCAGGGCATTCCAGAGATCATGAGTAGTTTCATGATGCATAAGCCCTGAATAGATTTCATTAGGCAGTGCCATGGCCAGAATTCCGTGGGCTTTAGCATCATCTCAAATAGTTTCCGATCTTCATCAAAGTATTGTTCCTTCTTCTTCGGAACCATTTGATTGGTTTCCGGATTGTTCACCATAGGCTTATGTGGTCCATGTACCACAGATGTCCAACAACCTGAACTGTTAACAGACAGGTGATGAAGCATTCTTCGTTGCCATATGTTATACTCGGTCCTAACCAGCATCGGAGGCTTGGTTGAGGAACTGGTATTGTGAGGATCATTAGAAGGAGTCGTCATCTCAGATTCAATCAAATTCAGTTAAGCTAAAACAGATTTAGAACAAAAACGCAACAACCAATTGAACCAGAAGATCTCAAAATAAATGAACGAAAGCGGCAGAAATTCAATAATCTATAACCAGTTCTTGCAAATATGCTAATTCAATCAAACACAGATATCAATTAGCAGTTTCAATGATCAATTGTTAGATCGATCAATGATTAACCTTGCTCTGATACCACTTGTTAGGATCAGTGATCTATGTTTGATTGATTGAAGAGTATAGCAGCGGAATCAAACAATGAATTAGTCGATTCACAAGAACAAAATGATATTCAATGAAGAACAAAGACGGTTATAGAGAGAGAGAATATCTGCAAATATATTTCATTCAATATTCGCTTTCGTGGTAACAGAATGTCACATTATGATTAGGTCGACACCTCTTATATAAGAGATGTGACGTCTGCTGATGTCACTTGATAGTGACATCTAACAGATTTATTACAACTGAAACACAACTACTGAAGATGTCAAAACAGCTGACATCTTCTTACAAAAAGTTCTAAGTGTTATCAGTTGTTATAATTACCGAAAAATATAAAACTACTGAAACTACAACGACTGAAGAACAAGCTCTTCAGTCGTTTTACAAAACTACTGAAACTAGAAATATAAAACTACTGATATCACAACTACTGAAGAAGTACTCTTCAGCAGTTGTGACAAACTACTGACGCTTCAGTACTTGATCTTCAGACTTTGACCTTCAGATGTTTCATCAGGTGATGACTTCAGTAGATATCATCAGCTGATGTCTTCAGTCTTTGTCTTCGGACTTTGTACATCAGTTGTTGATCTTCAGCACTTGTAAACTCTTCAGCTGTTGTACTTCAGTACTTTGGTCTTTCAGCTTTAGCACTTGTGTTCTTCAGCTGTTCAGCTTCAGTACTTGTGTTCTTCAGCTGTTCAGCTTCAGTACTGTGTTCTTCAGCTGTTGTACTTCAGCACTTAGTTCTTCAGCTATTGAAGTCTTCAGCACTTGATCTTCAGCTGTTGAAGTCTTCAGCACTTGATCTTCAGCTGTTGAAGTCTTCAGCACTTGTCAAACTGCTGATGAAGCATTCAGCAGTTGTGTGATACCATGTGGGACTTAGAGGTTTTCTGATCTTGGCTCATTGGTTCTTTTGGTCCAACAAACAGCATGTCAACATTCCACACCAATACCACCACAACCACACCCACTAAACCAATTCCCTACCCCACAAACCAGTAGCCGATGAAGTACCCCAGAAGACGAAGAGAAGGCTACTGAGGCTAGAAGAAGATGACGAAGATAATGATGAGATGAAGATAGGCTGCCACTCTCAACTGTTATACAGTTGCCTAAGGCCACAAGTCACCTCCCAACAATTACTCCTGAAACTCAAAGACAATTTGTGAAAGTGAAGCTAGAAGAGGAATAGCTTTATAAACAACATGATGAGGATTGTTGAGAAGGGTTGACAAGCATATGCTGCCACATCTTCAATCATCAACTGAAGAAGCATGCTCTCAGATTATATACTCTTAAACATAGATTTCAATATCAAAAGGAGAGAGTGAGGATTTGGCCTGATCCCAGGGTGTTCATAGGATTCATAAGAAAAACATTCCACAGAGATACATTGGCCAAGTGAAGAGGATTGTAGATGAAGTGATCTCACTGGTCTTTGTAGTATCACCTTGGGAAATCCTAGATGACTTCAAGAAAGCCTATAAAGCTAACCTGACCCCACAAAAGATGCTGGAAAATAAAATGGTGAAAAAAGGGTTAGTATATAAGAGGCTTGAGGAAGTTAGAAAGAATGAGCTCCAGTTGTTCTTAGAGGGTAATCACCCAGATGAATTTGCTTATAGAGTAATAACAACTGTGGAACTCAAAAATGGGAAACAGGTCAAATACCTATCTGAATATTATGGGCCAGAATCACTTTTTGAAGGAGGAGCTGAAGAGCTTACCATGGAGGAACAGATAACCTTCCTTGAGGCCTATATAAGGGAGTCATACAGACTCATTGTTGGGAAGTAGATCTCATGGATGGGGTAATAGCTCTGTGTCCAGTTCCCCAAGACAGAGTTCCCATTCATCATTTGCCAAACAGATCATTGAGACTTCTTCCCAGGCCTATGCTTACATGGGTCACTTCTGAGCTGATCTAGAAGACAAAAAGACCAAATCTTTCTGCCATAATAAGTGGGACATCTTCAATAAATTTAGAGGTTTTGGCTGCATTGGTTCGGGGGGAGTTTGTTGGACCAAAAGAACCAATGAGCCTGATCAGAAAAACCTCTAAGTCCCACAGACATCACAAAAACTGCTGAAGACTTGATCAGCTGTTTGACAAAGTCTGAAGACTTCAACAGCTGAAGACTAAAGTACTGAAGACTTCAACAGCTGAAGACCAAGTCTGAAGATCAACAGCTGAAGACTAAAGTACTGTAGACTTCAACAGCTGAAGACTAAAGTACTGAAGACTTCAACAGCTGAAGACCAAAGACTGAAGACTTCAACAGCTGAAGACCAAAGTCTGAAGATCAACAGTTGAAGACTAAAGTACTGAAGATCAACAGCTAAAGTACAAAGACTGAAGACATCAGCTGATGACAACAGTTGAAGTTCAAGTACAAGTACTGAAGCCCTCAGAGTTTGTTACAACAGCTGAAGAAGCATTCTTCAGTTGTTGTGATGGTTTCCTTTCAGTAGTTTTCTTTTTTGTTTCAGTATTTGTAAAACGACTGAAGAGCATATTCTTTAGTCGTTGTAGTTTCAGTAGTTTTCTTTTCAGTAGTTGTAGTGACAGTTAACACTTAGTATTTTTGTAAGAAGTTGTCAGCTGTTTTTCAGTAGTTGTGTTAACTTTTAGTAGTCTGAATAATCCTATTAGATGTCACTATCAAATGACATCAGCAGACGTCACATCTCCTATATAAGGAATGTTCCACCACGACATTCTTATATGAGGGATGATTGACCTGATTGTATGTGTGACATTTTGCCACCACGAAAGCGCGTATTGAATGAAATCTTTGATTTGCAGAATTCTTTCTATAATCATTTGTTCTTACTTTGAATATCAACTGTATTCTTGTGAATTGTCTAAATTCATTGTTTGATTTCCGCTGCAATACTCTCTAATCAATACTTCATACGTAGTTCTTCCTCCCTTAACATCAAGATGAAATCATTTATGTCTAGAGTAGCAAGAATTTCGTTTTGTCTCAGATTTGACACAATTGGATCCCATTTATCTGGCACACCATTAGCAAGCTAGAGACTTTATCTTCCATGGATGTGGTCATGCCATGAGTGTGCAGCTCACTCATCAGATGATAGAACCGATCGATGATATCATCCAACTCCGATTCCCAATTGAAGAAAAATTATCAAATTCCTTCTTAAGAGCTTTAGCCTTCAGTGCTTTCAGAGTTGCAACTCCTTCATATCTCTTTTCCAAACCCTCCCATATCTTCTTAGCCTACTTGTTCTTAGATAACTAATGAAAGATGTCCTTAGGTATAGAATGAGTTAACAAGGCATATACTTTCTTTTCAGCATTATACAAAATCTTCTGGGCTTCGCTCATTCCTCCCAAGGTTAACTTGACTCCTTAGAACAGACTAGTACCATGTAACTAGTCTCAATTGATGTCCAAAGATTTGGGTCAACTCCATTTAAGTAGATTTCAAACCGTTGTTTCCACTGTGGGTATTCATCCAACGTTAACAGCTTTGGCGGTTTGTTATGCTTTCCAATCTCATTCTCTAGAAGTAGAAGGTTCTGGATGCATGAGTCCTTTCCAGTAGTAAAGCAGCAATTGGTCTTCCATTGCTTTAAACTTGGTAAACTTAGAACAGGACAGTTTGAATGGACTATGTGAATGAGTCACTCGTGCAAATGAAGGATGCGAATGAATTCAATCATGCGATTGGATTTCGTCATGCATATGAACAAGGTGATTGGACTCAACCAACTGGAGTTGTTCAGTCATGCAAATGAGAGATGCGACTAAGTTCAATCGTGTGAATGGACCAATCGTACGACTAAAGGCTGTTTTGTTTGAATATCGGAGATTTTGACACTTTGACACTAAATATGAGTTTTCTAGGAACCCTAATTTTCCGTATGACGAAAAACCAAAACTTTAATTCCTGAAGACATAGAAAACACCTTTATGAAGCAAAGTGGTGACTCTTTTATTTGAAAACATGATTTTTAACACCAAAAACCAATTGAATCCACACAAAATTACATGCCAAATCTCTGATACCACTTGTTAGGACCGTGTACGTACGGAGTACTAACGGATTCTGTATGAAACCGGATCAAATAGTGTGGAATCCTATTTTATTGGCGATCCAATTAGTGAGAACGATAAGACGATCGATCTAATGATGAAACAAACAACGTTCACAATGAGTAGAAATCGATCAAGAACGAACTATGAAGTTGGATTGACTGTTCTAGACACTCTAGATGGCTAGGGTTTGTGTATATTCGAAGTTTCTCTCCAAGTGTTCTGTATTTCCACGAATTAAGTGGTATTTATAGGTTTGCAGCTGCCATTTGTACGACTGAACCATTAGCATGGTGTAATCATGCGACTGAGTCATGCAATTGAGTCATACGTACGACTAAAGGTTTTGTCATATGTCTGAGTCAATCTTATGTCTAAATCATACAATTGAACTAGTATCCTGGTTCAGTCGTGCGACTGGTTCATTAGTATGACTTATTCATGTGTATGGTCTATAAGTATGGTCCATTAGCATGAATAATCACTGCAGGACCATTGAAGGGTGGTCAAATACAGCAAAACAACACAAAGAGGAGAGTAACTAAACTTAAAACAAATTGTGAACTGGATTAACCACAAATGAAGACACTAAGAATACAAGTAATTAAGAGACATAACACAAGGGCAAGATACATAGTGAGATGGTTTTCAAGATTGTAGTATATTGCTTTCTTAATGTTCTATTACAAGTGTTACAAAGCATAAAGATAAGTTACAAGAACATGAGATACTTATACTACATCCTACAGCCAGCCATACTATGAAAGCCAGCTGGATACAATTGACTAGACTCAAAACAAAATCAATTGTAGAGTCAAAAAGGCAGATTGCCTTTTTGACTTTATGACTATTACATGCCATAGCTCACATCCTTATCTATTACAAAAAGGATAAAGTACATAAAGTAGAAAGTTACAAACTCAAGACCTCAATGTATAGTTACCAAAAGCATGGACCTTTTCACCAACTCATGTAAATTGGTGACTTTACAGAGTTGCAACAGAAAGGGGTCTAGCTTTATGGAAATGTACATCAGATAAATCATGTTACTAAAAGTCTTCAGAAGAAATTTGTCTTCAAGTGTGGAGCTTTGGAAGACTTTGTCTTTGAAGCTTCCAAAGACTTCATCTTTGGCTTCGAAAGATATTGGTCTTGGTTTTGGAACATTTCACACTTAGAATATTTCTGTTACATGTGTGAAACTTCTGAAGCATTCTTCTTCAGTACTTGTGCAGCATGCATGCAGAAAGACTTTGGTTGCTTCAACCTCTATACATATTCTCTACAAACTCCCCTTAGGCTAATGCTACCAAAACTCTTGAAGACTTTAGATATCAACAGTCCTCATTAGGATGATAACCAGTCCTTTCTTGATAAGATGATCAGGATCCTTCAGACTATCAAAGTATCTTCTCATGTGAAAGAAATCATACAGAGGCAACTGAAACATGTCTTGCCAAGAGTAGACATTCTTAATGCCATGATCTCCGATGACATGCCACCTTTCATGATTTGTAGTGTATGTCCAGGACAGAATGGGTCTTTCTGATGCTAGAGTAGCTATTGGAATGGGAGATGATGGAGCATCCTTTGGCTGCACATCGTCAGGATCTTCTGACTCATCCTAAGGTTTAGAAAAGGATGTAGTCGTCTTCTTCTTCTTTGGCTTTGGTTTAGAAGCCATCCTTTTCTTTCTCTTTACAACTTTCAACTGAGAATACTGGATTGCAGTATCAGATTGATCTTCATTGTCTTTCTCAGTTGGGTCCTCTACTCTCATAGGTTCAGATTGAGAGTGAGTCTGACCCTGCTGTGGATCAAAGATGAAGCTTGCTGAGATTCAATAGGAGGTCCAGGTTGTGATGTCTATGGTTGTTCAACCTTAACCTCCACTTCAGGTGGAGCTTGACTTGGAGGGGAATGCAAGTCACCAGCTCTCCACTCTTTATCTTCTTCTTGATCACCCTTATATGCTCATCCATAGTGAATAGAGACATGGGGCCAAGTCTCCTTCCGGAGAATCCATACAACTTCAAGAAGCTCATCATCCTCTGCCTGTCAGTAGATTTCTTCATGCTTTTGTGAATGATGGCTCTTGACTTAGCAGCTTCTTCCCTTAGATTTCTTTTGGTTGTCTTTCTTTCTCTGACTATCTCAAGTTCAAGTTGTTTGAGATACTCAAACTAAACATAGTCATAAGACAAGGGAAGAAGTGCTTCTACCTCATAGAGGCCTGTGGCACTCAGGTAGTTGATCATCTTGATCCTGTCTTCTTTTTTATCTACCTGAGGTTCTTGTTGATCCACATCGTCTTATGCAAGACTTTCTTGAACTGGGGAGATGGTAGGCACATACTTGTACAATCTTTTATTTCTTCTATCTTCTTTGATTTGTACTAGAAGTTCTGCATCTTCTGCCTCCTTCTTCTCCCTTGACCTTCCCAGGTCAAGCAGTTCATTTAACTCATCCAAGGGGAGAGAGTTGACATTGTCATAGTTCCTTGTCTGCAGATAGTTTATCTTGACTGCCCATAACTTATCATTCTGAGTATCTGGTCTGGGGGAAGCCCTGATTGCAGTCTCCATGAGTCTTGCAGACCCAGAAGAGGAACTTTCTCCCTTAGCTTCATTTCCCTCTCTCTCTTCTCCTCCTCAATATCCTTACATGTCATCTTTCTTTTCACTTTGTCACTCACAGACCTTTGTGACTCAGGGTGGAGAGTGCTTTGGCCTTCATTGCCTGATGCAGCTTCTAAGCTCTTGCTAGAGAGAGGTTGAGAATCACCTTCACCAGCAGGTGTCTCAAAAAGGGCATTGGTCTCTGCAGTAGTTGTTGGTGATAAAACTGGGCTCTCAGGTTCTGTCACTGGGCCTTCAGTCAAGGTTTCCTCTAAGAAGCTAATCTTAGGGTCTGCCTCAACATCCAGTTGACCGATGACATTGCCTGATTCCCACAGTCTTCTTCTAAGGTTGAACTCTACAGTGATTCGGTCTTGGATTCTTTGAGCCAACTTGTCAGCTTGTCTTGATTGGCTTGGATTGACAAGTGCCATGTTGACTAATCCAGACTGTCATAATTGTTCAGGTCTGAAAATTGAATATCTCTTGTTGCCTTTGAACCTTAATGATGATTAGGGCTCTCCTGTTGCTATCATACCTCCACCCAATGAAATGATTGGAAAATGGTAGAGATGACATGGCCCTTGGTATCCCTTCCCCAAACAGACTCTATATGAAGGAGTCTATGTAGTCCACATCAATGTAAATTTGAGGAGGTTGCTAAGAATACACAATTGCAAGTGAGGATGGTGAGTCCTCAGTGTCCATTCTCTCTTAAGAACTCCTAGGTTCTGTAGCTATAATGACTTTCTCCCCTTTTTTGGTAGCATCACCCACTTGCATAGGTGAGCCAGTAGTTAGATCAATCACATCCATAGGTTCTTGTGTTCCTGGTTGAGCTCTTCTTAAAGGTCTCCCATCTAGTTTTTCCTTAAGATATGAAATCTGAAGTTGCTGATCATTGACCCTATTCTACAAGGTAGTCCGTTGAGATTCAAGGTGACTAACCTTGGAGAATAAATAGGTGCATGTTTTAGATAGTTTTTGCACCTTTAGTCTTAAATTCCTCTCATCTTCATCAGAAGAATCATTAGGGGATGAGATGATTGGACCAAAGTCCTCACTCTCACCACCAGCTTCAGGTTCTTGGCTGCTGGATTTCCTCTGCTCACTGGCAATCTTAGTTGAGATGTTAGTGGTCTGAGTTGTCATGGTTGAGATCTTAATGATGTAATCACTTTCAAAAGTGAGAGCCTCTTCCATATGAACATCCTAAATAGGTTCAGAAGTGTCGACCTCAGTAGTAGTATCTTAGAATCCTTTTGATAGTGATAAGATGAGACATCTTAAGATTGGCTTGATATCTTTCATAGATGCAAGTGGCAAACATAATATCAGGCTTGCTAGCAGTAAGATACATAAGAGACCCAATCATAGCCCTGTATAAGTGTTCATCTACACACTCCACCTCAAGATCAGGTCCAAGGAGTGGTTTCTAGCTATGGGTGTCTTAGCAATCTTACAATTAGTCATGTTGAACTTCTTGAGTATGTCCTAAACATACTTTGACTGACTAATGAAGATGCCATCTTCAACTTGCTTCACTGGAATTCCTAGAAAGAAATTGAGTTCCCCCATGGCACTCATTTCAAATCCGTCCTTCATCAGCTTCTCAAAATCTTTGTAGAGCTTTGGATTACTTGAACCAAAGATGATGTCATCCACATATACTTGAACTAGCAATATGTCATTTCCCTATCCTTTAATGAAGAGAGTTCCATCTATAGTACCTCTCCTATATCCATGTTTGCAAAGATACTCAGATAGTGCCACATACCACTTCCTGGGTGCCTGATACAACCCATAAAGAGCTTTGTCAAGCTTGCAGACATAATCAGGATGATCAGGATCTACAAACCACGTGGCTATTTTACATACACCTCTTCATCAATCACTCCATAAAGAAAAGCACACTTCACATCAAGTTGAAAAACCTTGAAGTTCTTGGAAGCAGCAAATTTTAGTAATATCCTAACAGCTTCCAGTCTTGCTACAGGAGCAAAGACATCTGTGTAGTCAACTTCTTCTTCTTGTGTATATCCTTGAACAACTAGTCTAGCTTTGTTCTTGATGATGAATCCTCTATCATCCTTCTTGTTCCTAAACACCCATTTTGTTCCAATGGTAGTCTTCCTATTAGGAAGAGGACAAAGGTTCTAAACTTTTTGTCTTTTGAATTGAAGCAGCTCCTCCTGCATAGCTTCAACCTAGCTTCCATCCTTCATAGCCTCATCAACTTTCTTTGGCTCTATCTAGGATAAGAAACAAGAGTGAAGACAAATATTTGCTTCATGGGTTCATCCTCTTGTTCTTACCTCTGTGAAAACATCTCCAATGATGTTTGTGGTGGGTGGGACTTGTAGATCCTTAGCTGAGGGATCATTGCAAGTTGCTGAGAAAGATCTAAATTAGAGAAATCTAGATCTGGCATAGAAGTTTCACCCACCACATCAGCACACATATCAAGAGAGACTTGATCCAAGGAGTTTGTGACATCATTGACGTTGTCATCTATGGAGGGGTTATCAGCATCAATAAAGTCTTGATCACTTTCACCACTACCATCAGTGTCTTCTATAATTGAAGCATCTTTATCTGGTTTTGGAGCCTCTAAGCTAGAATTTGAAGGCATACCAGATGTATCAGCTAAGTGTGTCAACCTCCAGGATTTAAAGATCCACAGCAACCCAACTATGTGTGCAAGTTGGATAAAGCTCTATATAGGCTGCACCAAGCACCTAAGCTGTCGTATGAGACTCTGTCTCAATTTCTCCTAAAGAATGGCTACACTAGAGGCACTATTGACAAGATTTATTCATAAAGAAGTATGGAAAGACATTTTGCTCATCCAAGTCTATGTTAATGACATCATATTTGGTTCCTCAAATGACCAAATGTGCAAAGACTTTAAGAGCATCATGAAGAAGAAATTTGAGATGAGTTCCATGGAAAAGATGGATTTCTTCCTTGGAATTTAGGGGTGTTAAAAAATATCCGAATCCGAACCGAATCCGAAATATCCGAAAATTCGAAATTCGGATATTTGAAATTTCGGATTCGGATAGTGATTTTGAGAATTTTTGGATATTTCGGATATCCAAAACATCCGAAATATTCAAAATATTTTTATAAAATTTTAAAAAATATTAAATATTACTATATTTTTATAAATTCTATCAAATAATACAACTTTTTTTGAAATTCGGATATCCGAACAGATATCCAAATCCGAATCCGAAATTTTGGATATCCAAAAATCGAATATCCAAAATTTCAGATTCGGAATCGGATTCGGATAGTGAAATCCACTATCCGAAAATTTCGGATATCCGAAAATGAACACCCTATTGGAATTTAGGTAAAACAAATGAAGGAAGTGTTGGTCCATTTGATCGATTTCCAGTACAAATGAGATGTTGGATCGTTCAATATCAAATCGAGACAATAGATAACGAAGATGAAGAAGATTAAAATCAACCACAAAAGTATCAATAATAAGAACAATGATGATGATCAATACACAATAATAACAAAGCACAATTATATTTCTGTGAATAGACTGATTACAATACTCACTTGCAACAATGATAATCGATTAGGGTTTTGCATGGTTAGCCAACTATGAAGTCATTGGATCGGTTGACATCCGAGCATGTTTTTGACGGAAGGAAAGAAAACCAAGAGACAAACAATAGAACAAACAATAATAGAATGGTTTCATTGATAAAACCTAATGATTACAAGCTCGCTAAACATAAGAATCAAGACTCTTGGCAAGGGTAGATCGAGCATGATCTCCCCTCTCATCTGGCAGCACCCAGGCCCCAAGCACACTCTCAAACCCTTACCTCTCTACACAATGAAACTGGTATTTATGTAAGGCCCCGATCCCGGGATGCTCACAGTTGGACAATCATCGCACATAAAACATAAATATACATTTACATCTATGAAAATCATCGCAGCGGAATAATTTAAAACCATTTTATATATTAATGACAGGTTTTGCAAAATAATACAATGTATTTAATTCTTACAAAATATCATGATTTGCATTACATCACAAAAACATCATTATTATACAAATGGATACCATCCAAAAAATGCCAAGTAGCTACCGCGTGCCATCCTCAGCAACAATCACCTGCCAACTGGAAAATACATAAAAGTTAGCGTTGCTGAGTGAGTTCTAGTTTTATGAATAAAATGCTTTATATCCTTTTACAATCATCCATTACTTTCATTCGTGATCATGCATTATACGTATACATAGATAATAGCATTATTATCTTTGATAATTCATTCGTTAACTTTCATTCATTCATAATCATACGTCATTGTTTTCATTCACTTTCATTCATAATCTTCTTTACTTATCTTTCGTACATTCGTTAACTTCTGATGACATGTACTGTACCCCGAACATTGTGCACGAAGCTGACCCTAGGGCCTGGGGCAAGTACACTCATCATTATCATTCATCTTATATTCCGGACCAATGCCATGTGCTATACCCCGAATATTATGCACGAAGCTGGTTACTAGGACTGAGGTCTATCATAGACCTCGAACTTTATGCACGAAGATGAGTCCAGTTCCTTGGGCAAGCGACAAGGATCGCATACGTATGGTCAATCACAAATATTAGACCCCAGTGTGCATCCTTTTGGGGTAGCTAACCCACACACAGTTGAGCTAACACCCTTCATTGGGTGTGAACCTCCATACATTGCTTGCAAAACTTTCTTACTTTCATTCATTCATTAATGCATGCATTCGTTCTTAATTGCATTCCTCTTATCATTGTCATTAACTTTCGATTTACGATACATAATATTTTTCATTCATTCCCTATTCATAACACGTAAGTCACAGAATAATACATAATAGGAAAGTAAGAAAACATAACATGAACATACATAGCATCATATAAACATCACATACCCCATCACACATCATCATAAACATCATACATCATCAATTCACATACACATACACATGCCCAACAAGCATAAGTCATCATAAAACATAACGGACCCACCGCGGGACAACGGGGGTTCGGGGTGGCAGCCCCTGACAGCGGGGTCCTAGGGGCAGCAGGCCCTAGTAGGGTCCAAGGGGCAACGCCCCTGGCTGGGGTCGCACTGCCAGGTCAGCGTGAAAAATATTTATTTTAACACTTTTATATGGGACATATCCTTATAGAAAAATCGATCTTCCCGTTAAAACTTCTTAAAATCTTGGTCATTTAAAATATACATTCAGTATGCATTTCCAGCCCCCAAACTAGTTTAAAACCTTTAAAATAGGGGATCTAGAACTCACTTGTACTCAATGAGTAGCTTCTCAATCAAGCTTTCAAAGCAAGGGTTGCACTACACAGCCTGCAGATAAGTTAACACTCAAGGGAGTTAATTTCTGCCTAATTTCGCTGCTAATTTCGCTACTAATTTCGCTGCTAATTTCGCTGGCATCTTCGCTGCCAGTTTCGCCCAACTTTCGTTGGAAAACCATGTCTGCGAAACTACTTACGAAACTATAGTTGTGTAGGAAGATCCACAGTTTCGCTGGACGAATATCTAATTTCGCTGGATGAACACCCAGTTTCGCAGAATGGGCTGAAAAATACGAACCAACCCATTTTTGACCCAAAACTTCAATATTTTACATCCAAACCCTTGGTTTATCACCCAATAAGCTTTATCTAAGCTTCTTACATGTTTAGTTACACAAAACGTAAGTTTTGGGCGAATC
Source organism: Flaveria trinervia (assembly GCA_025506515.1). Lineage (NCBI taxonomy): Eukaryota > Viridiplantae > Streptophyta > Magnoliopsida > Asterales > Asteraceae > Flaveria > Flaveria trinervia. The sequence continues at coordinate 37,332,725 of CM046456.1, forward strand.
TTTACCACTTTCACAAAAACCCAAACCTAGAATCCGGGTTTACATCAAAAGGAACGATTAAATGATGTTTCTTACCTGGATTCATGGTGTTTTCTTGTTGTTTGGATGCCCATGAACACCGATCTTCAATCCGGAGATCAACCGAGCCTTGAATCTTCACTTCTCTCTACTTTCTCTCTCTCTAGAACTAGAGTGTTGAGCTGCAAATAAGAGCTGCTCAAGCTAATCCGTTTATATATATAGATATATATATATATATATATATATATATATATATATATATATATATATATATATATATATATCAGGCGTTCCCGAGATCTTAAACTCGTCAAACTCATAACCCGAAGAGTTAACTCGGTCTATAACTCACATCCATCTTATTTTCATTAAATGATTTTGTCGAAGCTCATTGTTATCGTCTGGCTCGCTTGGACTTTATTTGGGGCATTACAATTTATAGGCCTCAGCCCATATCAGATACGACTAGGCGTATTCGTAGGATTGGACCATGTGTATGGTTCAAGCGTACGACTAGATCATACTTATGGTTTAGTCTTACGAATGGCCCAATAGCATCTCTTTGTCGCACGACTGGTCCATTAGCATGGCTCAGTTGTACGACTGAGTCTCATTCGCATGTGCTCCTTTGAATGACTTAGTTTCATGTGGTTACAACATATCAGGTGTATTACATTAAGCATAAACAATTCATCAAGCGATAGACACACTATATATGACAATATATGTTCCAACAAATTCCCCCTTGGATGTTGCTTGCGAATAGTAGAGAACACCTATTACAATCTTCAGTCAATCCTTGCTGTGGTTTCAAATAGAATCAAATGAAAAAAGCATATTAGCCAACGTTGTCGATCCGTTAGGTTGCTACAGTATCCCTGAAAATGAATTTAGGCACAATAGCTTTCGTCTACTTTGCAGAACATCATCATAGCAGCAAGATTCCCCATATGAATGATTTTTCCGGATAATGACATGAACAGTTTTGCATTGCTCCAATCTTCACACAGGCTAACTTGATTAACATTAACACTGTTGGACCAAAAGAACCAATGAGCTGGATCAGAAAAACCTTTAAGTCCCACAAACGTCACAACAACTACTGAAGATTACAACAGCTGAAGACAACAGCTGATTACAAAGTCTGAACACAAGTACTAAAGACAAAGTCTGAAGACACAAGTGCTGAAGACAAAGTCTGAAGACACAAGTGCGGAAGACAAAGTCTGAAGACACAAGTGCTGAAGACAAAATCTGAAGACACAAGTGCTGAAGACAAAGTCTGAAGACACAAGTGCTGAAGACAAAGTATCAGACGTTGTCACAACAGCTGAAGAGGTCTTCTTCAGTAGTTGTGATGGTTTACCTTTCAGTAGTTTCTTTGTTTCAATATTTGTAAAACAACTGAAGAGTATGTTCTTCAGTTTTTATTGTTTCAGTAGTTTGTTTTCAGTAGTTGTAATAATAATTAACACTTAGCATTTTTGTAAGAAGATGTCAGTTGTTTGACATCTTCAGTAGTTGTGTTAAGTATCAGTAGTTTGTGATAAATTCAGTTAGATGTCACTATCAAGTGACATCAGCAGACGTCACATCTCTTATATAAGAGGTGTCGACCTAATTGTAATTGTGACATTCTGTTACCACGAAAGCGAATATTGAATGAAATTTATCTGCAGAATTCTCCCTATCTATAACCGTTTTTGTTCTTGCATTGAATATCTTTTTGTTCTTGTGAATTGGCTAATTCATTGTTATAATTCCGCTGCTATACTCTCTAATCAATCAAACGTAGATCACTGATCCTAACAAGTGGTATCAGAGCTGGTTAATCATTGATTGATCTAACAATTGATCATTGAAACTGCTAATTGATATCTATGTTTGATTGAATTAGCATTTTGCAAGAACTGGTTATAGATTATTGAATTTCTGACGCTTTCGTTCATTTATTTTGAGATCTCTCTTGGTTCAATTGGTTGTTGTGTTTTTGTTCTAAATCTGTTATAGCTTAATTGAATTTGATTGAATCTGAGATGACTACTCCTTCTAATGATCCTCACAATACTGGTTCCTCAACCAAGCCCCCGATGCTGGTTAGGACCGAGTATAACATATGGCAGCGAAGAATGCTTCATCACCTGTCTGTTAACAGTTCAGGTTGTTGGACATCTGTGGTACAATCACCTGTCTGTTAACAGTTTAGGTTGTTGACATCTGTGGTACATGAACCACATAAGCCTATGGTGAACAATCCGGAAACCAATCAAATGGTTCCGAAGAAGAAGGAACAATACTCTGATGAAGATCGGAAACTGTTTGAGATTGATGCTAAAGCCTATGGAATTCAGGCCATGGCACTGCCTAATGAAATCTATTCAGGGCTTATGCATCATGAAACTGCTCATGATCTCTGGAATGCCCTGAAGGAACAATTCGGTGGCACAGATGAGGTCTTAGCAAACAACAGAGAAATCCTTGCCCAACATATGAGACATTCTCTCATAGAAAGGGTGAGACACTGACGCAACAGTTTGAGCGTTTTTCCTGCTTGATCTCTGAGCTGAAAATGGTGAAACAGGAATACACCAATAGCCAGATGAATAAAAGGTTCCTCAGATCACTGCCTGAGAGATGGACACATACACTATTGTCCTATGCTCCAGTGCAAATCTAGATAGCCTATCTCTCACCAAAGGTATCACAGGTATCCTCTGAGGCAAAAGCCAAATTATGTTCTGAAACATGCATAGCAGCATTTGCATCTATTAGAGAAGCAAATGTAGCTTTGATTAACAAGAACATTGAGCTAGAACAAACAATTTCCAAAAGAAAAGCTGAATTTGAGTCTGTGCTTAATGAAAAGAATAATGAGATTTACAAACTTAAATGCCAAATCACAGATTATAAGGCTAGGGAAGAGGTACTTCTAGAGAAGTACAAAGATCTCAAAGAAACCCTTGCAGTCACCCAAGTAGAGTGTGATCGATGGGTACAATCATGCAAAGGTTTTGAAATGCTTCTTAGTAAGCAATCTGCTTCCAATGTGAAGTTTGGCATTGGTTACAATCACACTGCTCCACCTACAGATTTTACTCCCAGAGCAAAGGTAGAATCTGATGGTGAGAGCAATAACCAATCCATTTCATCATGTGATCTACTTTCTGATACAGCACCATCAGAAGTAGAAGTCAGCACTAAGCCCTCTCAGAACCTATCAGCTGATGTTGATGGTTCCACTGCTGACACTCACATGATCAAAGAGTTGATCAACTCAGGAGTTAATTCTGAAAGTCTTGAAAGGACTGGAGAGCAAGATTTAACACCTGAAGTTCAAACTCCAACTACTGTCAGTACTGAAAAGAAGAAAACTATTAGTAGAAAGAGTTTGAAGACTACTAAAGAGGAAGTCAAGAAAGCAAAAAATGCTTTCAAAGCACTGAAGAGCAAGTCTTCAGTAGTTTCATCCTCTTTAGTTGATGATCAACATAAGATGAAGAAGAAACCATGTGAAGTATGTGGTTTGTTCAATCATCTTACAGATGATTGCTGGTACAAAAGAGGATCCAAACTCAAACATAAAGAGGAAATTAAAGAGAAAATGGTTAAAATGAAAACTGAGTTTGAGACCACATTTGTATCAGCAACATCAAATCCTGTAACCCTAGGAAGGGGTTAAACAGGTAACAGCTGAGATTGCTCAAAAGAAGAAGGTGCAACATAGGAACTTATCAAACTCCAATGGCAATGTGTCTGATGAGCTGAAAGCTTTATCATAAAATCAGACACAGCTGGTTATGATGGTTCAACATCTATTGGGAAGAGTTAACCAATTAGATGTTCCTATGTTGAAACCACAGAAAAGGACGTCCAAGCCAAAGGATTCCTCTTCTTAACCATCTTCTTCCTCTCAGGCTGTTGTTTCCATCAAACCTGTTAGTTTACCATCTGTTGATGAGAACAGGCCCAAAACCAAAAAGGTTTGGGTCTCCAAAACTAACTGATTGTTTAAATTGCAGGGTTCTTCAACATGCCAAAGTAGCATCTGGTATGTAGACAGTGGGGGATCTATGCACATGACTGGGAACAGCTCTCTTCTTCATGACTACTCTCAAGGAAAAGAGGTTTGTTTCTTTTGGCAATGATGCTAGGGGTTACATCATTGGAAACGGCTTTGTCTCCAATGGAGAAATAAAGTTTGATGATGTTAATCATGTGGAAAATCTCAAGTACAATCTCTTGAGTGTCAGTCAAATGTGTGATAAAGGCCATGTTGCTCTTTTCACCAGTCAGAACTGTAGGATTCTGTCATCCAAGTTATGCATTTGATTGATAAGGTGTTGGATGATCACACTCTCCTGAGAGCCAACAGGACAGGAAGAGTGTATGCCTTAGATCTTTCCAAGAAAATAGATCTCAGAGGCAATCCTTGCCTATTTTCCAAAGCCTCTTCTTAAGAATCTAAACTGTGGCACAGAAGGCTGGGTCATGTTAATTCAACAATATGAATCAGCTGATCCACAATAGATTAGTCAGAGGCTTACCAATAAAGGAGTTCCACTGTGATGAAACCTGCACTGCTTGTTTAAAAGGAAAACAGCACAAAGTCTCATTCCCTCCTATTGAAGAGCCTAAGTCCACTGCCTGCTTGCAATTACTGCATATGGATCTATTTGGTCCTGTGAGAGTGATGAGCATGGCAAAGAAGAAATACTGTCTTGTAATTGTGGATGATTACTCCAGATTTGTATGGACTTTCTTTCTACATTCAAAGGATGAGGTTGCTCAGAAGATTATTCACTTTGTGTTGTATGTTGAGAAGCAGTATTCCCTTCCAGTCAAGTGTATTAGGAGTGACAATGGAACTGAATTCAGAAACCATACACTTGATGACTTCTATCTTTCAAAGGGAATCAAAAGGCAGTTTAGCATACCACGGACTCCAGAACAAAATGGAGTAGTGGAGAGGAAGAACAGGACCCTAATTGAAGCTGCAAGGTCCATGCTGGCTGACTCTGGTTTGCCACTGACCTTTTGGGCTGAAGCTGTTAACACAGCTTGCTATGTGCAGAATAGAGTCTTAGTAAATCAGAGGTTGATGAAGACTCCATATGAAGTTCTCCATCACTTGGCTCCTCTAATTTCATTTTTCAAAGCATTTGGGTGTCCCTGTTTTATTCTCAACACAAAGGATCAACTCCAAAAATTTGATCCTAAGGTGGATGCAGGGTATTTTGTTGGTTATTCATCTACTTGCAAGGCATACAGAGTCTTCAACTACAGAACAAAGATAGTTGAAGAGACTTTGCATGTGAAGTTTAATGAATCTCCTATGGACAAGATTCCACAAAACCCTGTGGAGTTGTTTGATTTGGACATACTGCAATATGTTCCTTATCAACCTCCAGCTGTTGTAGATCATGTGGATAAATCATCTTCTGCAGCATGTCTTCCACCTGGTGGTATTGGATGATGATGATAATATCAATACTCACCTATTCAAGTTTAGTGACCAACTGCCTGTGTCTGCTAAATTTGATGTTCCTGTAGCTTCAGCAGTTCCATCCACAACAAATGCTGATGAGATCTCTGATTCCTCTACATCTTTTAGGTTACCATCTAATTCTTGGTTTCAAGAGTCTGCATCAACAGCTGCTGCTGCTGAAGGTCGTACAAACACTTGCACAGATCTCATTGTTTATCAAGAACTGAAGAATCACCCAATGTCTCAGATTATTGGTGATATCAATGCTGGTTTCAACAAGAAGTCAATTGTCTAACTTCTGCTTCTATGCTCTCTTCATCAGTCAGCTAGAGCCAAAGAACTACCATGTTGCTTTGAGAGACAATGTATGGGTTGAAGCCATGCAGCTTGAGCTACTTCAGTTCAAGAAACAGCAAGTGTGGGAACTGGTTCCTCTTCCCCCAGGTAAGTGTGCAATAGGCACTAAATGGGTGTTTAGGAATAAAACTGATGAAAATGGGCTTATTGTTAAGAACAAGGCTAGATTGGTTGTACAGGGGTTTTCACAAGAAGAAGGTATTGACTATGATGAAACCTTTGCCCCTATAGCCAGACTAGAGGCAATCAGATTGTTTTTAGCCTATGCTGCATTCCACAATCTTAAAGTTTTTCAAATGGATGTCAAAAGTGCATTTCTATATGGTAAAATAAAGGAAGAAGTTTATGTGTGTCAACCACCAGGTTTTGAGGATAATAAACATCCTGAATGGGTGTATAAACTTGATAAGGCTCTTTATGGGTTGAAACAAGCTCCTAGAGCCTGGTATGAGACACTTTCCACTTTTCTTCTTAAGAATAATTTCACTAGAGGCTCCATTGATAAAACTTTGTTTATTAAGAAGGTGGATCAGCATAAGCTCCTTGTTCAGATTTATGTTGATGATATCATTTTTGCATCCTCTGATCCCCAGTTGTGTGATGATTTTACAACATTAATGAAAAAGAGGTTTGAAATGAGTGCAATGGGAGAATTACAGTTCTTTCTAGGCTTGCAAATTAAACAAAAGGCTGATGGAACCTTTATTCATCAGTCAAAATATACAAAAGATCTTTTGAATAAGTTTGATTTACAAAACTGTAAGCCCTGTTCTACTCCCATGTGCAACACCACACAACTGGATGTAGATCAAAAGGTAAAGCTGTTGATGAAACACTTTACAGATGTATGATTGGGTCCTTGATGTATTTAACAGCCTCTAGACCAGATATTATGTTTGCTACATGTGTTTGTGCTAGATTTCAGGCTGCTCCTAAAGAGTCTCATTTGATTGCAGTGAAGAGAATCTTTAGATATTTGCAAGGTACACAATCTTTAGGTTTATGGTATTCCACTGGACACTCTTGCAAATTAGTTGCTTTTTCAGATAGCGACTATGCAGGGTGCAAGTTAACTAGAAAGTCAACTTCTGGTGGTTGTCAATTCCTAGGAACTGTTTGATTTCTTGGCAGAGTAAGAAACAAACATCTGTTGCTACATCAACTGCTGAAGCCGAGTACATTGCTGCTGCAAGTTGCACTTCTCAGGTACTCTGGCTTCAGAACCAACTTCTGGATTATGGCATTACAGAGACTTAGACTCCATTATTAATGGATAGTGCTTCAGCTCTGTGTATTGTCAAAAATCCAGTCCAGCACTCTAGGACCAAACATATAGAGATCAGACATCACTTTATTCGGGATTGTTTTGAAAAAGGTCTGATTGATCCTAAGTTTGTGCCTAGTGCTGATGAGCTTGCAGATATTTTTACTAAGCCTTTGGATAGTTCTACTTTCCAAAACCTTGTGTTAAGGCTTGGTATGCTGCAGCTAGAATAAGTGACAACTACTGATGATTTTAGTAAAAAATACTGGTGATCATTGGTAACCATGTCACATATAAGTACTGATGAGTTCTTTCACCTTCAGTAGTCTTATAACTACTGACGGTTAAATGTCTCACAAGTACTGAAGTACGTTATCTGTTCTCAACCACTGATGTAGTTACAACTACTGAAATCAGTACAAACAGATAAGTACTGACGTCCTATGAAACACCTGAAAAGCAGATGCAAAGTCTGATGAGTAAGTGTTGAGGACAGTATGAAACAGCTAAAAGGCTATGAATTGACGAAAACTACTGAAGAGAACTTTCTCTTTAGTTGTTTCTACAACTGCTGTTTCATCCTAAACAACTGATGACAAAACCATGTCTTCAGTAGTTTCACAACTACAGATGACTAATACCAAGTCATCAGCTGTTTACAACAACTGACGACAAAACCATGTCTTTAGTAGTTTCACAACTACTGAAGACTAACACCAAGTCTTCAGCTGTTTACAACAACTGCTGACAAAACAATGTCTTCAGTAGTTCACAACTACTGATGACTGATACCAAGTCTTCAGTTGTTTCATCATCTGAAGTCAAAACGATGGTCTTCAGTAGTTTTCTAACTGCTGATGCCTAAAATCACGACTTCAGCTGTTTCAACGTCTGCAAGGGTAATACCATGTCAACAGTCGTTTAAAACTACTGATGACTAACACCAAACCCTTCAGTCGTTTTCTAACCCGTACCCTATAAATATCCCTGACCTAATCCTTCAGAGCCTCATCTTCTTCAAACCTAACGTTCATCTCTCCAAAACTTCTCTCTCATTAATGGCATCCATGCAGCTCAAACCGCGACACAACTGTGTAGCTTACCTCACCAAATCGCCATTCTGGGCTAAGTTCGATAATGCTATTGATCTTATGGTCCAGTCACCCTACAAAACGGCCTTTCTTCTCAATCCAATCCTTCATGCCGAATCCCTTAACCAGTTTTGGATGAACGTCACCCTCACCACTAGGGAGAACAACACAGCGTCTCTCCGGTCGGTCATCAACAACCACGAAGTGGTCATCACTCCCGATATACTTCGTCAAACCCTACACCTGGATGATGCCACTTCTCCTGCTGGATATCCAAAGGGCACAACTGATTTATCCTTTGCCCACCATGAATATCAGGGAACCCTTAGTGCCTCCACCATACTGAAGAAACATTTCCATGATGCTGAACGTCTCATATTTCACATGGTAAATGTCTGTTTGGCTCCTAAGACTTCTTCTTGGGATCAAATGTCTACAAGGTGGCAGCAGGTAATGTACTCCATCCTTGAGCATCAACCTTTAAATTTTTCGGAAATACTATTTTCAGAGCTCAAGGATATGGCTCAAAAACAAACAGCTAACCGTTGGATATTAAATCCTCGGTTCATAATGGCCATAATTGCAAACCAGCTTCAAGCTAAGGGACTTGTTGGCCTGGGAGTCCCTGCTATGGCTGTATTGCCTGAAGTATACTCCCGGCACAACTCTGACCAATCACTCAAATGGTTGCCAAGCTGCGCAAACCCACGCAGCTGGAACCCACAGCCACCACCTCCAAATCAAAAGTCCCCACCAAACCCACTAAAAAGAAAACCAAAATGGCTACTCAGGGAAATGAGTCCCCTGAGGATGCCCCTGCAACACAAACGCAGGCTATATCCACTGGTTATAACCCCCTAGTGAGTATAAGGACTCTCCCAGCCTCAACCGCTCAGGATTCCTCTCAAAAGGAGCCTGCAGCAACCTCAGAAGGGGTACCCACCAATCTGGGATCTTCCTCATTTGAGGAGATTGCCATTAAAGAGCACCATCCTCCCCAGGTGCAGAGTGCTTTTACCCCATCTCCCCATGCAACCGCCCCCCAAAGCCCTACATTACTTGTTGCACAAGTGCTGACTTAGTTGCACTCCTCACCCCCTCCCCAGATACCAATTACTACTGGGAACACTTCTACCATTGAGGGGAGGACCAAAGTGCAGCTGAGAACCCACAGCATAGGGGTTACAATGTTCCTTCTCCTATGTAGCAATGGAGATTGGAACTTCTGGTGAGGCTGCCACTTCTCCTGCGTCAGCATATGATCAAGTTGTAGTTTGTACCATATACTAAGACCTTACCAGAGGCAACTGCTGATGACGGAAGTCCTGAGGCAGGAAGTCCCCAGTTCCAAGACAAAGGGGCACATGCTACAACTGAGCTACACTCAGTGCATGTTCATCCTGATCCTATCAGGAGGTCAGGTGATTCAGTATCTACTGATGATGACCTGGGCTTCTTTTACGATGTAATCGCCCAAAACACCATCCTGGAAGAGGAGGTGAGCAGACTCAAAGAGCTGCTTGCCAAAACTTCTAAGGAACAAAGACCATCTGCCTCTACCACCTCACAGATGGCACCTTCATCTGAAGGTCTCCCAAACACTGAGCCACTCCCAACAACTAAGCCGCCTGCCTCTGCTTCTGGCACTATTTCTCAGGAACAAAACCCTCCTGAGCAAATAGTTGCTATCCTTCAAAATTCCCTCCCTCTCATCACACCCATAATCACTGACATCGTGATCAAAGCCATTGATGAGAGGCTTTCCTCAGTAATCCACCCATTGATAGAGGAGGTTGTGGGCAAACACCTTTCTTGCAATAACCCCTTGCAACCAATGCAACCAAAAAGGGGGAGATTAAGTCAGTGAAAGGAAAAAGAAAGAGGAGTATAGAGGAGAAAGAAAAGGAGAAAGAAACAGAAGGGAGAGTAGTGGAAAAGGAGTTGGAGTTGAATGTGGAGACTAATAAAGAGAAGGAAAAAGAGAAAGCCTTGGAGCTACTGATAAAAGAGGCTGATGCCGAACACAGCAGATCAATGGACAACATCATTGATCAGCTATTTAGGCAAGGCCATGACACCGATAAACTTGACTCTGAGATTCGACGATTAGAGATTGAAGAAACCCAGAATAGATGGGCGAGTTATGAAGTGTTAGAAAGAGAAAGGCTTGAGATCATGATTAGATTCATTGCAAAATATCTTGGAAGATCGATGATCGAAATCAAAGCTTGGTCCAGGGACAGTATCTTGGCAATCACCACCAAGATCTGTTCATCTGAAGCATATACTAAGGGACTTGTTATTGAAGCTTTGAATGAAGCAGGAGCAGGGAGCAGGACTGAGCTAGCCAAATACTTAAAAGCAACACTCACCTCCAAAATCTAACTCAGCCTGTCAACATTCCCTCTCCAAAACAACCACAACCACAACCCACAAAACCAACTCCCTTACCATCTAAACCAACAGCCGATGATGCACCTAAGAAGAAGAAGAGAAGGGTGTTGAGGCTAGAAGAAGAAGAAGAAGAGGATGATGTGGAAGAAGATAGGCTGCATCTGTCTGCAGTTCTAACATTGGCGAAAGCCAAACCCATGCCCATCACTCCCACCTCACCGATGGAAGCTGTGAGAGTAAAGATTGAAGAAGAACAGCAGCAAAAGCTTCATGATGATGAAATGCTGAAAAGCATTGACAAAACTTATGCTGCTTCGTCATCAATTATTAGTATGAAGAAAGAAGCTCTGAGGTTGTACACCCTTGCCAACACATTTCAATATCAGAAGGAAAAGGTGAGAGTATGGCCTGATCCTAGGGTGGCTCACAGGATTGTAAAGAAAGACATTCCTTCGAGATACAAGGGCCAAGTCAAAAGGATCGTAGATGAAGAGATCACAGTGGTCCTTGTAGTATCACCCTGGGAGATTGTAGAAGACTTCAAGAAGGCCTATGAGACTAAACAACCACCCCAAAAGATGTTAGAGAACAGAATTATTAAAAAGGGGTTAGTCTACAAGATGCTTGAGAACTTCAAACAAAATGAGCTCAGTCTGTTACTTGAAGGGACTCATCCTGATGAGTTTGCATACCGACAGATTACAACAGTTGAGCTCAAAATGGTAAACAGGCCAAGTACATCTCAGAGCTTTATGGGCGAGAAGGATTGTTTGATGGTGAAGCCGAGAACCTGACCATGGAAGAACAAATCATGTTTCTCAGAGCATACACCAGAGAATCCTATAGGCTTATACATGGGAAGTGAGTCTCATGAATGGGGGAACAGCTCAGTGTCCAATTCCCCAATACAGAGCTCCCATCCATACATTGCCAACCAAATCTTCAGAGACTCATTTCCAGGCCAGTGCTTATATGGGTCATCTTCTCAACTGATCACGAAGGAAAAAAGACCAACCATTCTGCCAACAATAAGTGGGACCTCAATAAAGTTAAAGGTTTTGGCTGCATTGGTTCAGGGGGAGTTTGTTGGACCAAAAGAACCAATGAGCTGGATCTGAAAAACCTTTAAGTCCCACAAACGTCACAACAACTACTGAAGATCACAACAGTGAAGACAACAGCTGATTACAATGTCTGAACACAAGTACTGAAGACAAAGTCTGAAGACACAAGTGCTGAAGACAAAGTCTGAAGACACAAGTGCTGAAGACAAAGTCTGAAGACACAAGTGCTGAAGACAAAGTCTGAAGACACAAGTGCTGAAGACAAAGTCTGAAGACACAAGTGCTGAAGACAAAGTCTGAAGACACAAGTGCTGAAGACAAAGTATCAGACGTTGTCATAATAGCTGAAGAGGTCTTCTTCAGTAGTTGTGATGGTTTACCTTTCAGTAGTTTCTTTGTTTCAATATTTGTAAAACAACTGAAGAGTATGTTCTTCAGTTGTTATTGTTTCAGTAGTTTCTTTTCAGTAGTTGTAATAATAGTTAACACTTAGCATTTTTGTAAGAAGATGTCAGCTGTTTGACATCTTCAGTAGTTGTGTTAACTATCAGTAGTTTGTGATAAATTCTGTTAGATGTCACTATCAAGTGACATCAGCAGACGTCACATCTCTTATATAAGAGGTGTCGACCTAATTGTAATTGTGACATTCTGTTACCACGAAAGCAATATTGAATGAAATTTATCTGCAGAATTCTCCCTATCTATAACCGTTTTTGTTCTTGTATTGAATATCTTTTTGTTCTTGTGAATTGGCTAATTCATTGTTAGAATTCCGCTGCTATACTCTCTAATCAATCAAACGTAGATCACTGATCCTAACAAACACCTACAGAAATTCCCCCTCAAATTTAGCATATCCCAATATATTGACATTGTGCTCTCCTAGCATCTTCATACGATGTATTGGGCAAAAAGTAGAAGGTTCCAATCCACAGCTGACAATCTCAAACAAATCAGCATGCACTTAGATTATCATCAGAAACCAGCTCACGTCATCACTTTCTGATTGTGTCTTTAGTTTCTCTATACATGGAATCCCCCTAAGAATCAAAATTCTCTCTGTGAGGATAAATATAACTTGATTGGCCCATAAATAGTCAGATGCTCCTGACTATCCCACAAAATCAGCACCGACTGCTGGCATCTTTTCTTCTCTCTTTTGTGTTCTAACTACCTTCATCTATTCTGGAAGTCCAACGAATAATGGGGTATCCATCAAACTTATTTGACAAAAGAACCTCAGGGTGAATGTGCTTTGCTCATCCTCAAATCTGTGCAAGAGACAGTTCGAGAATTATTTTTTTTGGTTTGGAACACCGTTCATTCGTATGACATGGAGGACAAATATCACATTCGTGTGAATGGATGATACGAAAGATATATTGGTGTGACTAGTCACAAAACTAATCCAGTAGCATGACTAGACATAAGACTGGTCTAGTAGCATGACTAAACATAAGACTGGTCCAGTACCACGACTGGACATAAGACTGGTCCAGTCGTATGAAGGGTCCATTAGCATGGTCCAGTCATACGAATGGTCCATTAGCATCATCCAGTAGTAAGAATGGTCCATTAGCATCGTCCAGTCATACGAATGGTCCATTAGCATGGTCCATCAAACGAATGGTCCATTAGCATAGTCCAGTCGCATGAGTGGATCTACACGTAGATTTTCAGATCTGCAGCCGCCATGGCTGCCAAAAACCCTAATCTGATGAATTTTACATGTACTGAAACAAAATAGACATCATAAGATTTTCAATGGTGATAAGAACGTGGTTCCGAGTTCAATTTAAACCAAGGAGCAACACACGTACCAAGATCTGAGCAAAACATGAAGAACATGAACTGGGTTTAACATCAAAGAACAAGAAATAGATCCTAAAATCAAGAGCATGGGTTACTAGAATGATTATTAGATTATTCTCGCAGTAACCTTGCTCTGATACCAATTGTTAAATCACTAGATCGGTTGACATACGAGCGTATTCTTGATTGAAGGAAAGAAAATTAAGAGACAAACAATAGAATGAACAATAATAGAATGGTTTCATTGATAAAACCTAATGATTACAAGATCGTTAAACATAAGAATCAAGACTCTTGGCAAGGGGAGATTGAGCATGATCTCCCCTCTCATTCGGCAGCACCAAGGCCCCGGGCACACTCTCAAAACCTTACCTCTCTACACAATGAAACTGGTATTTATAGTCCTCAACCCGTATCAGATGCGACTGGCCCATTCGTATGATTGGACCATGCATATGTTCAATCGTACAACTGGGCCATACTTACGGGTTAGTCTTATGAATGGCCCAATAGTATCTCTCAGTAGCACGACTGGTCCATTAGCATGGTTTAGTCGTATGACTGAGTCTCATTCGCATATGCTCCTGCGAATGACTCAGTTTCATGTGTTTACAACATATCAGGTGTATTACATTAAGCTAGACTATTCGTCAAGCGACGGACACACTATATATGACAATATATGTTCCAACACCAACAATGAAAAAGATCAAAACTATACAGAGCAAACTTAGTTTCGCATACAGTTTCGTTGTCAGCAAAGCCGTTCTGCTGAAACTATAGTTTCGGCTGCCAGAAACAACAGTTTTGCTGGGTGAACTAAATAGTTGTCCGCGAGCAAAACACAGTTTTGCAGGAGTACAGAATTTAACTAAATACATACAAAAGTAAACTAACATTAGACCAATTACAAAGTAACACAAACAATCTAATCTAAGGTGAGTCCAACCTATACTTGATCTTTAATACTCCCCCTAGGTTGGATCTCACTGCCTTCAGTTGTCTTGATTTGTCGTGTCCGCTCCAGTCTCTCCTATTGCGTTTGATGTTTCTTCATTACCTCATTCAGCTTCTTCCACGGAGCTTCAGCAAATGATTCACCCTGCTCACCTACTGCTTTATTTGCTCATTTGGAACGAGCACTAGCTTGCTCAATTTGTCTAGATAAGTCCCTCACATCCTGTCTAGATCATCCTGAGCTTTCACTCTCTCCGAAGCTCTTTCACATCCGCCCTCATTCCCCTGACTTTGTTAACTATAGTCATAAATAGATTGGCTTCCTTTCGCGTCTCTTCCCCAGCCCCTACCTTAATGTGGTTTTCCTAAAGAATGTCTTAATCACAAAAACTGAATAACTCCATTGGATCAAACACTTTGAACTCACCCCCATTCTTTACCCTGATCACCGCCTCCCCCATATTGTTGTCGTAAAACCACTTCTCAAAGTTTTGTAATTGCTAGGGGAGAGGATCTGCCAGTCTGACCCTGTTCACTTTCTTTGGGGGTTTCACCCTTAGCATAATCTTTCCTTTTCCTGTTCCCAGTCCGTATCCTCTTCGA
Organism: Flaveria trinervia; assembly: GCA_025506515.1. Taxonomy (NCBI): domain Eukaryota; kingdom Viridiplantae; phylum Streptophyta; class Magnoliopsida; order Asterales; family Asteraceae; genus Flaveria; species Flaveria trinervia. The sequence continues at coordinate 37,347,776 of CM046456.1, forward strand.
TCATCTCCTCTTAGCTTTCATAAAGCCGAATGACTCAAAGTTGTCATTCAATCCATCTTTATCTCCTTCTCGAGCAATGAGGATCTTTCACTTAGATTAGCATTTAGTGGCAAAGCTGTGAGCCTTCTCAAATCCCATTTGGTAAGATCTTGAACGCCTTCCTCTTGTGCATGTAGGTTATTCTTCCACCTCTCCTCTTAATCAAGAACATTTTAAGGCCGGGATTATATAATTATTCTTTTGTCAGCCTCCTTCTTGTTCAACCCGGCATGTTCTAGAATAGTGGTGTTATCTCCTCCGGCTCGTTTTCCCTCACAAACCACTCCTTCTAAGACATCTCAAACACATCCCCTTCATTCAAGCCTTTTTTGGCTACTCAAGTCAATGGTCTCTCATCTACCTCATAGTATTCTAGCTCAGAGTCATAATCAACTAGTTGCTCATCATCTTCTTCTTCGTCAGTTAGCCCCTTCTCAGCAGTCTTCTCAACAGATTTCTCCCTCACCACCTCTTCACCAACCAAGTCTTTCTCATAGTCAAAACTAATGCTCACAAAGCCAACTTCAAAAACCTGTTCAACATTCTCCACATTTTCATTTTCTTGCCTAACCCTAGAGCGTCCTGCTTCCTCATCCGCTGCACTAGATGTGCCCTCTCCTACCTTGGAGGATGTACCCATATTTAAGAATGCGTATTTGGAAGTATTACTCAAATCATCTAACTCAGCTTGAGTTAGTTGATTGGGCAGACCGGCAGCAGCTTTCATTTCATTGACTTCTTCAAACAGTCTCTTTATTAACTTACTTTGGTCCACCAACATCTTTTTCATTCCTTCAATCACCTCATCCTTTTGGCTTTCTCTCATCTCTTTATTGGTAAGTTTTGTTTTTATCATGCTTAGTTCATTAGCAAGAGATGCATTTAGGTTTCTTATCACATCTTCATCCAAACTTGTTCTCTCTTCCCTCCGAGAAGCAACTGTGAAAGATTGGTGTCGTTGTTTAGTTCTTATTTGTGTTTCTCCTGTATCAGCCTTACTTTTTGATCACTTTTCCTTTTCAACCCTTTCCTCCTCAGCCATCACATGAACATCATCCTCAAAATCATAATCATTTTCTTTCGCATGTTTTTTCTCTTCTTAGTCTTATCAGCATGTTTCACTCTTGTCTCCTCCGCCCTTTTGTTTTTAGATTCATCAACCCTCCTGATATAATTCCACCTTTCTAGTGGGTACATGTTCTCCCAGAGATGTGAAATCTTTCCGCGAAAATCGTAACGGATGGCGTAGTAGTCTGCGAAGATACGGGTGTTCATTTGCACCAGTCTCTTAACCTCCCCATTCCTTGGAATATTAGGGATAAAGTCATCAAAAATTATTTGTATAAATCGAGGATAAAGCAACCATTTATCCTTCTTTAGAGCCATTACGTTATCTGCCATACACACAAAAATCAGTTCTGCAATGTTTACCTTCTCTCCCCTATAGCATAACATCATTACTTTTGCCCAGTCTATATTAAGCCCATTTGATCCACCTTTACGGTGATCTAAGCTCATAATGAAGACATGAGCCATGTATCTCCATTCCTCGGAGAGGAAGGACTTCTTGATCTCCTTCCTAGTGCCAAAAGGTGGTCCCTCATATCCCATCAGCATGAATGCCTCAAACACCTCCAGATCTGTCAGAGTAACCTCCTCTCCAGTATCTTCATCTAATCTCAGAACCCTCGAAACTATCTCTGTTGTAATGGTCACCTCATTCTCCATGACTTTGGCTATAATCCTTTGTGTGTTGCCTCTAGTATCATACTCAGTTGTTCTCCAAAAATCTCTAAGGTGAAGATCATAAATAGTAGTAGAGTGAGATATGGCATATGCAATAAGAGATCCCTACAGCCATCAGATGCAATCTCTATATCCAGCTGCTTTGGGGTGAGTATCATCCAATATAGCAGTTATGTTGTTTCTCTCGTCAAATTTCAGATTCTCCATTTAATCTGAAAAACAGATGAAATGCATTAGAATAGAATATTAAATGATAATATTAAAAAAATAAGAAAAATATAAAAATTAAACAAAAAACAAATTAAATTCGCTAGCCGAAATTATAATTTCGTTTAGTTTTGGCATGCGAAAGTGTAATTTTGGCAATGATTAGCTATTAATTTCGGCAAAACAATGAGGTATATTTGACCGGCCGATATTATAGTTTCGGCATAGCGAAACTAAAGTTTGGTCAGGGAAACTGTGAGTTCGCTCGGACAGCATAACTCCATAGTTTCGCGGAAAAACTTTGATCTTTCATTCAATTTCGCTGGACTATCAGTACTTTCACAGTAAGAACTGCGAAGATACCGAAGAGACTTAATCAAATAAACCTCAATGTTGTTAGAAAAACCTAGATTAAATTAAGGTCCTGAGTTCGAAACTCACTTGCGAATAAGAAACAAAAATCAAACAAGAATCAAAATCACTGAAAGTCCAAATCGCCAAAGAAGTCTACGGAGAAACCCTAGAACGACAGTTCAAGAGAATGAACGAAAATAAGAAATCAATTTCGCAAAAGGAGTTATATAGCTGATAGTTTCGAAAATAGCGAAACTATAGTTTTGCTAGGCGAAGATGAAATTTCGCCAGACGAAACTCTAGACGAAACTGACCCTGCCATTTGCGAAAGAACCGGCGAAGCTATAGTTTCGCCGGGCGAAACTACTAGTGATTTTATAATTTCGCTGGAAATCAAAATTTAGAAATTTAACGTTTAATTTTTTTAAATAAGCTCCACAAAACCTCACCACTCTTCACGTAATTTGGTTAAAACAACATCAAACAAATATAAAAGGATATGAACATAAAGCTGAAAAGATCTTCTGGAGAGTCAAAGTTTGATGGGATTGCTAATATTCTCATCCTTTTAAGTCCATGCCTTCTTCGTTTCAACAAGTGCACCGTAGCTACTGTTATCATGTTTTGATTCTTTTTAATGAAAACATAGAATGACCTAGTCCTCATAGATATTTGGCAAAGAAACTTATCATGTTCTCATGATGTATTGAACAAGTGACATGCTCTGCTTGACTCTTCCTCTCATAAGCATCATAGGTCTTATTTCATAAGAAGCAAAGCCCTTATAAATGTCAAATGATGAGAGCTCTAGGTCTATACATACATATAACAAAGTAGTAGATCAATTTAAGTCTTATAGATGAGAGCTTCAGGTCTAAACTTACGTATAACAAAGAACATCAACATATTGTACTGATGAGAGCTCCAAGTCAGTACTATCATATAGGAGAGGAGATGATCACTCTAGGTCAATGTTCACACATAGCAAAGGAGATAAGCACCAAGAGAAATACAACATGGAGCATCTTAGGTACAGAGGTGAGAAAGCGTATAGTTTTAGAGATAGGGTGGAATGATATGACTCAAAGATACTTTAGATAAGAATAACTCAAAAGAGAGATATCACATTCTCAACCCTTTTTGAACAAGGACTTGAATCTTTATGAAGGCCAAAAATATCAAGGAGTTATCTGAGTCATCAAGTTTCTTGCTCTATTATTAAGCTACGAGTTTAGTGTTAACTTTGCTTTCTAGCTGAACCTATCAACCAAATCCCACACAATACTATCAACTTCATTTACATCATCCAGCCTATTCATTTTATTTTGCAGAGAAAAACAAGAAAAACATTTAATAGGGAAAAAACAAGAAGAACATTTAATATGTATTCTCCCCCGAAATTTCTACATTTAACAAGAAGCAAAATGTAGAAATTTCTATATATTTTATTATTTCATTATATATATATATATATATACATATGTATACATATGTATATATATGTGTGTATATATATGTATACACATACATATATATATATAATATATATATTATATATATATATGTATATATATGTATATATATATACATATAATATATACATATATATACACACACACACATATATATATATATATATATATGTATATATATATTGTATATATACATATATGTATATATATATATATGTATATATATACATATATATGCATATATATACATATATATATATATATATGTTAAGCGAAAAATGATGAAGAGCAATGGAGCGACCATAACGAAGGGAAAAGAAAGAAAAGGAAACATAAAAAATATATAATAAAAAATAAACAATATATATAATATATATATATATAATATATATATATATATATAATAGTTGGAAGGAAACAATGATTTTAAAGTGATATTAAACCTAACATAGCGATCAATTCATAAAAGCGAGGTTTATCAAATGTTTTAGTTCAAAGATTCGCATTTTGATTTTGTGTGTCTATTGGAATAATATCAATATAACCCTTTTCATGAGCATCATGAATCGCATGAATCCGTGTCTCAATGTGCTTAGTTCGAGAATGATAAATTGGGTTCTTGGCATGTAACACCCAGTTATTTTTTATTAAAGTTAGTAAAGAAAGAAAAAAGTGAAAAAAAGAAAAAAGATATTTTACCCAAGTTGAGGAGTAGAAAGTGTCAAAATAACAAAAAGGTTAGAAAGTGGGTGTAAAGTGGGCATGGCCACCCACTCTCTTCTTACAACATCCAAATCTACAGATTTTTAAAGAGAGAGTACAAAAAGGAGCAGCAGAACTCTCGGTTTTAGAAAGAAAAACAAGAAAGAATTCGAAATCAAGGTAAGAATTCATGATTTGATGGTGTTTATAACTGGTTACATCCTCGGTTGTGTGCTCATGTGTGTTGTGTGTGTTCGGTTGTATGTTTTTGGTGGGTTTCTAGGTGGTTGAACTCAATTGCAAACGAGTTTGGAAGCATCCATACTCAAGAGATGCAAAGGTGAGTTCTAGAACCCCTCTTTTACATGTTTTAATTGATTTTGGGGCTAGAAATGCATGAATGTATGTATTTATAAAACAGGGTTTCATACCCGTACGTTTGAATGTGTTTATGTTGCTGGTATGGTTTGATTGTGGACTATGTTCATGTTTGATGTTGTTATGGTTGTGTTTCTAAGGCTTAGGATGTAAGATTTAAGCTTAGAACATGATAGATGAGGTTTGGGGACTGAATCAGATGTTAAGTGTGACCTGGGCTGCTCATGCGCCCAAACCGTAGTTCATACGCCTAAGTTTAGAAAAAAAACTTCTTAAGTGTTCCAAATGCGGATGAGAAAGTCAATGCGGGTGAGAAAGTAAATGCGGATGAGAAAGTCAATGCGGATGAGAAAGTCAATGCGGATGAGAAAGTCAATGTGGATGAGAAAGTCAATGCGGATGAGAAAGTCAATGCGGATGGGTAAGTTCATGCGACTGAACAAATGCGGATGAACAAAGTTAATGCGGATGAGTAAGTTCATGCGGCTGAACAAATGCGGATGAACAAAGTTAATGCGGATGAACAAATGCGGATGAGTAAGTTTATGCGACGGAACAAATGCGGTGAACAAAAAGAAATGCAGATGAACAAAAAAAGAAATGCGGATGAACAAAAAGGGAAATGTGAATGAACAAAAAGAAATGCGGATAAACAAAATGGGAAATTTGCGGATGAACACTTAGAATATTTTCTGACTTTTTAGGAAAAAAGTGAAATGTAGGCTTTGACTTGGGTGGTTCTCGCGGGCATAGTAAGTTGACTTTTTGAAGTCAAAGATGAAGTGATGGACATAGTCTGTATGATGTCATGGTGATGTTATGCATGATGGTATGTTTGATGTATGTTATGCATGTATGATGGTGTCTTGTATGGCGATGTTGTGTATGATTGATGCTTATGCATGATGGTATGTATGATGTATGTTATGTATGCATGATGATGCCCTATATGGTGATGATGTATGTTTATGTTTGTTGTTACGCATGATTATTTTCCGGTGGCTTTACGTTGAAAGTTAGTAAATGAAATGAAAGTATTATGTAACGTAAAGTGGAAGATAATGAAAAACGGAACAGAATGAATGAATGCATGCATTAATGAATGAATGAAAGTATGAAAGGCTTGCAAGCATATGTATGGAGGTTCACACCCAGTGAATGGTGTTAGCTCAACCGTGTGCGGGTTAGCTACCCCAGAAGGATGCACACTGGGGCTTGATCCGTGTGATTAAGCGTATGTATGGAGGTTTACACCCAATGAGGGTGTCAGCAAAACTATGTGCGGGTTAAATACCCCATGAGGATACACACACAGGTCTAATCCTTATGATTGACCATATGTATGGGACCCTTGCCGCTTACCCTAGATTCTAGAGTCAGCTTTATGCATGACGGTGGGGTGAATCAGATGGCATTGGTCCGAATGAAAGTAAAGATTTAATGATGAATGTACGGAATGAACGAACGAATGATGAAGATAATAATGATATTATCTATGTGTATGTATAATGCATGATCACGTATGATTGTAAAGGACGGTTTTAAACGAAAGATAATGTATGTTTTATTTTAAAACTAGAACTCACTCAGCAACGTTGACTTTTTATGCATTTTCCAGTTGGCAGGTGAAGTTGCTGAGGATGGCACGGGGCGGCTGCTTGGCTCTTTTGGATGGCATTCTTTTGTTTAATGTTTTTCCATTGTAATGCGAATGAATTAAATTGTGTAAAGAATGTTGTATTAAATTGCAAAAGCATTTTTAATGAAAATGTTGTTTTTAATGTTTCTGCTGCAATGTTTATTTCAAGTTAATGTAATTATATATGTTTTATGGGCGATGATTGGCCAGCTGTAAGCATCCTGGGAACGGGGACTTACATTTGAAGCATGATAGTAGCCTCGTTAACATCCACATGAATCTCAGTATCGAATTCCCCTAACGTGTCAAACCACTATCTTCGATCTCGGATCTCTTGAAGCGAAACAGTCTTGTTATGGATCTTGCAACTCAGCACGTCGGCTACAACATTCGCCTTTCGAGTGTGATAGCGGATGTCACAATCGTAATCGCTAATCAACTCGATCCAACGTCTTTCTCTCATGTTGAGATACTTTGATTGAACATGTGTTGGAGACTCTTATGATTGGTGTAGACTATGCGTTGCGTCCCATAAAGATAGTTCTGCCAGATCTTCAAAGCAAAAACCACAGCACCAAGTTCAAGATCATGTGTTGTGTAGCACACTTCATGAACCTTTAATTGTCTCGACACGTATGCTATGACTTTTCCTCGTTGCATGAGTACCTAACCAAGACCTTGATTAGAGGCCTCACAGTACACGGTAAAATCGGTGTTTCCATCGGGGAGTGTTAGAATAGGAGCGTTACACAGCTTGCGTTTCAATGTCTCGAAAGCCTCTTCTTGTTTGGGTCCCCATTCAAAGAGTTGGTTCTTTTGAGTTAGCACCGTTACTGGTTAGCAATCTTTAAAAAGTTTGTGATGAATCTACGGTAATAACCCGCTAAACCCAGAAAAGAACGAACTTTGGTTGGGGTCGTGGGCACGCACCTGTTTTTCACGGTTTCTATTTTAGCAGGGTCGACGTGAATTCCTTGGCTATTCACCACATGACCTAAGAATTGGACCTCTTCTAGCCAGAACTCGCACTTAGAGAACTTGGCGTATAGTTGTTCTTTCTTTAAAAGTTCGAGAACTTGTCGCAAGTGCAACTCATGATCGGTTTTTGTCATGGAATAGACAAGAATATCATCGATGAACATGATCATGAATTTGTCCATGTACGGTTTACATACTCGATTCATGAGATCCTTGAACACAGCAGGTGCATTGGTTAAACAAAAGGCATAAGCATGAACTCGTAATGCCCATATCGAGTACAGAAAGCGGTTTTTGGAATATCGTCATCGTGAACACATAGTTGATGATATCCAGAACGTAGATCGATCTTCGAGAACTGTGTAATGACATGCAGAACGTAGATTGATCTTCGAGAATTGGTAGCTCCTTGAAGTTGATCGAAGAGATCATCGATTCGCGGAAGAGGATATCGGTTCTTCATAGTAAGCTTGTTAGTTCCTAGTAGTCGATACACATACGGAAAGAACCATCTTTCTTCTTCACAAATAACACAGGTGCATCCCACGGTGAAGAGCTGGGACGAATGAAACCCTTATCGGTCAACTCTTGCAGTTGGCTGGCTAGTTCTTGCATTTTAGATGGTGCAAGACGATAAGGTGACTTAGCCACAGGGTATGCACGAGGGATCAAATCGGTTTTGGACTCAACTTCTCGTACAGGAGGTAACCCCATCATATCCTCAGGAAACACCTCGGGAAAATCTTGCACGACAGGAATATCTTTTGGTTCTTTACCCTTGGCTTTCGTGTTAACTACATAAGCCATGAAAGCTTCGTAGTTTTTAGTTAAACACTTTCGGGCCTTGATGCAAGACATAAGTTTGAGTCTTTGAGATAATTTCTCCCCGAAGACTTTCAAAGTATCAACCTATGGTAAAGGAATTTGAATGCACTTCTCGAAGCATATGATTTTCGCGTGATGCTTAGCTAACCAATCCATACCGATAATAACGTCGAAACTTCTCAGTTGCACAGGAATAAGGTCGATTAAGAACTCGTGCTCGTTAAGATTCACGGTACAATCGCGTATTACGATGTCTACGATGATCGATTTTCCATCGGCGACTTCGACCGTAAAGGGTCTTTCTCGATTAGCACGCGCTTTAGTAAGTATTGGCTCGAACTCCAAAGATATGAAATTCTTATCCGCACACGAATCAAACAGTACAGAAGCATAACGACTATTTACAAGATATATACATGTTCAGTAATGACCTATTATTGGTATAATGAACGCGGGTAGGGATTTTTACAATACAAAGAACGATTAAAGGAAATTAATGATGTACCATTCACCACATCGTTATTGGCATGAGCTTGGTTGGCGTTGATGTTTAAGGCCCTTCCACGAGTCGGAGGCATAGTTCCTTCATTGCGAGGACATTGTGCATGAATATATCCAGGTTTGCCACAGTTGTAGCAGGCTTGATTAGCAAGCATCGCAACATTGTTTGGAGCATGAAGGCAAGTAGCCACCAGATGCCCATACTTCCCGTACAATGAGAAAACTCAGCAAGGGACATTTGGTGTTACTCGCGTGATTGTACTTGCCAGTATTGAACATTGGGTGCGACCCAGTATAAGCCCTGGCCACGAGGGCTTGATTTGCATCGACAGCTTGCCTTTAAGGGACATTTGGTGTTGTCATGCATAATTACGAGTCAGCATGAACTTGTGCTTCTTGCTTTGGAAAGAGGACTCGGCCTTCACCTCCATTCTAGCTTCGGATGTCACCATTGCAGCATTTTGGCACCTTTCACCGACAAAGTGCCAGCCCTAAAATGGTTTTCAGTGAGTTGGGCGGTGATAGTAATCGCCTCCTTAAAGGTTGTGGGCCTACTACCCACCACAACATCTTGAATTTGAGGTGGTACCCCCTTAATAAACTTCTTTATGTTGCGGGGCATGGTATCCACCATGTGGGGTAGGAGCATGCTCAACTCATGATGTCAGGTGGAATAAGCCAAATAATTGCCACTGTCTTGCTTGAGGTTCCAAAACTCTTCCTCCAGTTTTTGTAATTCACTCCACCGGCAGAACTTTTAGATCATTATGTCTTTAAATTCTCCCCAAGGAAATGCCAAGGCAACTTCAGTCCCTCAGTTCCTTTTCTCACTATTCCACCACGTGAGCGCCCGTTGTTGAAGGACACTTGCAACATAGCGAACCTTGAATTCATCGGACACTCGTAGACAATAAATGTATTCTCCATACTCTCTAACCACTTGAGAAGTCCGATGGCTCCTTCCTTTCCACTAAAGCTAGTGGCTTTACATGAGTTGAAATGCTTAAATGTGCAGGTGCGATTATTCCCACCTTGGTTGTTGGTATTTTCCCCTTGAACATTGTTGTCACTACCACCATTGTTTCCATCGGTATTGTTGTTGTTACTGACCATTAAGGTGCTGCTAAGTTCAGTAACCATTGATAGGAGTACAACAGCCATTTGCTGGGCGATCATTACAGTGAGCTTATGATTGGAGCTTCCACGCTTTCCATGGTGACGAGACATGCTAGATAGAAAATGAGTTAGTCACGGGGTGTGGATATAAAAGGACAGGAATTTAAACAAGGATAAATCAAGAGTTGTAAGGCTCATGGAATGGTTCCATTTGGTAACGCATTACCATTTGGAATTGTTGACAGGTCAGGGTGAATTAACCCATTTGACTTAGAAACGTGTGTATGTTGATCATAGTTTATCACTCATCCCAAATATCCCCAAGTAAGCATAACTAGTCCTGTAGGATTTATGTGAAATGCTTACCTTTGCCCAAAGGCTTTTTTCCAGGAAATCCAGAATACAGGTGTGTATGTGCCAAACAATATTTCTTAGGTTTATGCATAAGTTATAGTCTAGGTCACCATTTCAAATAACCTAAATCCCTATAGTTATGGGCTCTTATACCAATCTGTCACACCCCAACCTTGATGGCGGAATCATCGAGATGTGATGGTTAAGATTGTTCACAGCCACATAACGCTATCATTTAATCCAATATTATTATCATAAGTTTCAAATGTAAATTGCAGACATAAGTCTCAAATAGGAAAACAAACATAACATAAGATGAAATAATCCAAGAAAATTCATTTATTAATCTAGGTCCAATCCTAGATGTGAGTAAACTTTAAAGATGACATCAAACTTGAGCGTTTCTTGAAACATGTTAAAAATAAAGGGTCAGCATAACGTTGGTGAGTTTTCCATAGTTTTCATACTTACATATATAAAAGATGGCAATTTATGTCATAGGTTAGTGAGCAAAGTAACTAGGGATGTATGACAAATGTAACAATCAAACTTTGACAGTTTACAAGATTACAAGAATATATGATTAGCTAAGTGTACTTGGATTAACCAATCAGGCTTGTCACGCCCATAGCTCTATGACGTTGCCAGGCTAGCAATAGTTATAATTGTACATATAATAGTCATCACATGGTAATTACTAAAGTTCAACTAACCACAACAAGCAAGGTGAATTGCCCAAGTGCTTACAAGATTAAAATGAGTTTACAAATGCAATAATCATAAGGTAACATATTTCACCCCAAAATGTAAAAATAAGCAAAAGAGGTATGGAAAAACTCACTTGATCAAATAGTTTATAAATGACGATCAATAAGAATAATAAGCAACGTTCCAACGTAAATACTTCACAAGGTACCTAAACATATGTTTGTTATTACAAGGTTTCAGTTTAATGATAAGTTTAACTTTTTAGCGAGAACTAGGCATCAAGGAGAATTTGGTGTTTTGATAAAATAAAAGTTAATAACATAAACACTTTGATTTTTTGAATTTAATGAAAAGAAATATCCCAATTAATTAGTTTATCATAAAGAAATAAATTTTAATCATTTATAATAATTGACAAACCTTAAATGTAAATACATTTGTATATTTATTTATAAAAAAATTTATGATTTTAAGCAATAACATTTGAACCAATAGTAATAATTTAAGTGACTTAAGTCATTATTTAAAGTCTATTTTTATCAAATCAAACTAAATATAACCTTGTTTTATAAAAATATAAGAGTTTTTAAGAACATAAATTTTTAGAAATTGATTAGGTAAATAATTTAAGTTTACAAAAATTGATTTTAATAATTTTCAGAAATTATATATATATATATATAAATATATATATATATATATATATATATATATATATATGTAATTTAAGGCTAAAAAGCCATATAAAATTAAGTGAGGTTGCCCGGGTTCGAACCCGGGACCTCTAGTTGAACAGACATATGGTTTACCGGCAAGCTAAGGGCCGTGGCCAGGCTAATTGATGAAACCTAACTTTAAAAACACGATTTCAAGAACACCCCAAATCTTATGAAGCCAAATTTTAACTTTGATCAAATTGAGTCCAACGTTTATTGTTAATGATCAATTGGTTAGGGCTTTTGTTCCCTCCCGAAACCAAGTGTATACATGTCTTCATTTACCTGGTTTTGATGTTCGATCGACGGAAACAAGAGTCCTTAAACTGCGACAAAAAATTGAATCTGTTTGATGCGCAACAGTTGATGTTTAATCAAATTAAACTCGTGTGAATCTTCGGGTGACGCTCGCAGTTCTAAGCCCTCAATCAATTACAAGTGACAATGCGTGAAGACTGGGGTTCGATTAAACACAGGTTCGCGATGGAAATGGTAATCATGTGTGATGATTTCAGGTGTTTAGACTTAAATTGTTCTTGGGAATCGATTAGAAACGATTAATTGATTGTGTGGGATTAACTAATTTGATTATTATCGATATTTAATGTTCAAATGGTTTGAAGATTGAAATCAAGGTTTAATCGGATGCCTCATGCTTATAATTGTCTCTTTAACTCGATTATTATACACCTCAAAGTTCGAATCATGCCACAAATCGATTGGAAATGGTTTTGGTTCATTATTCAAAGTTTTTAATGGGTTTTAGGGTGGCCGGAAGGCCGCCAGAGTTTGGCCAGGGAACTGGCCGGAAAAATAGGGGAAGAAAAGGGTGGGGGGTTGGGTTTGTAAAATTAGAAATTTACATTTTGGTCCCTTAGTTTTGGATTCTTATTATTTTATGCTAAAACTTTCATTTAAGGTTTCAAAATTAACAAAATAACCCTGTGGACTTCAACTAACTTTAATTTTAAACATTTTTAAGTTTAATAACCTTTACAAATTATCATTATTTATTGTTTTTATTATTATTATTATTATTATTATTACTATTATTATTATTATTATTATTACTATTACTGTTATTTATTATTATGTTCCATTTAATAATTAAATTATTAGCTTTCAAATTAAAGAATTAATACCAAACTAAGAAATAAACATAATTAAGTCATGAGTTACAAGATTAACAACTTTGGTCCTTACAAAAAAAAAATGATGCTAACTTTTAATTAACGGGTAAATACAGGATGTTAAAGTAGATCCTACAAATGAATTGATGAAATAAGATCCATGTACATAAAGTATTGTTGGCTTATGGTCTTTCCAGCAATATAACTAAAATTTTCAAATTGTTGCTTCAGGGAATCTTTCTTAAAGTCATTGAGCTGGAGTACATCTGAGTCAAGGATCAAAGAGTTCTTTAGCTGACTGGCAATGCTCAATTCCCACCATGATGGAGTTGGGTATGGTTGTCATTAGAACAATCATTGCTTTGTTATCAATATCCAACCATTTCTAGCCTTCATCAGAGTAGTCTTCAACAACCTTCTCTATCATAGCACTATTTCCAGTTGGTGTTGTAACCTTTGGCTTGTAAGGGCCATTGGTGACTCAATATAATTGTTATCTCTCAAACTTACTAAGTCACACTCTGTTTAATGATGCAAAATCCCTTAAGAGTTGATTATAATATAATAAGTAAAAAAACACAAGAGAAAGGTTTTCAAGATACTTGTATATATTAATTCTCAACTCAAAGTATTACAAGACTCTTACAAGAATGTTTACTAAGTGTACAATGAGAACTATATATACTACTATCTACAGTCGGTTATACTTTGATACAAGCTGGAACTTACTACTAAACAAATACTAGATTACTAGAAGTAACGTATCTAAGATCAAATACTATCTAAGATTTAGTAGTCATGACATGTCCAGAACTTACCTTTTGTCACCAACTAAAGTTGGTAACTGTACTAACTGATAGGGATGAATAGTGGAATAAAGCACAGTCAACTACATGGACGTGGGAAAGCACCATGCAGTATCTCAGAGATTGCATCGATTTGTCAGAGGGACCATACTTATGTCCACTGGTTCATAGTACGTTTTTCCGAAGGTTAATTGGATTCAGAAGAACAACTTCTTCCGAAGCAACTTATACTTCAGAAGAGTATACTTCTTCCGAGACATGTGCTAAACATCAAGACTTCATGCTTTGGAAGTCTTTATCTTGAACTCTTTAAGTGATGAACTTTGAAAGAAAGAAGACTTTGTCTTCAGAAGTTAGAGTTCCTCTTCGGAAGCTCTTTCATCCTTGATCTTTGGAAGTTCACTTTTTGCCTTCAGAAGCTCTTTCGTAGTTGTACCAAAATTGTTTCTAAGTGTTTGTTTTGGTTGCACCAGCCTTACTTGATCCAACAATTACTATATATCCTCCTCCACCACCCTCTCAAGTTCATACATTAAGACATTCTAAAACTTTAACTAGATATGGGAATAATGAACCGATTATGAGTTGATGCTAAAAAGAATATGTATGTGATTAAGAGAAAAGCCGGAGCAATTGAGTATTATCAAGATAAACATGACTTCCATACTCTTAAACCTTTAGATCTTTATGCTATAGGAAGGGTGGCATTCATAAATTCGAGCAATGATTCAGGGACACAACAAATCCAACTTTAAGAAGTTCAAAACTACCATATCTAAGGTAATTGAAGATGAGACACGAATTGATCCAAACACTAATGATGTAGAGAATATGCATAGAGGCTGAAGCAACCAAAGTCTTTCTACATGCATGCTGCACAAGTATTGAAGAAGAATGCTTTGGAAGTTTCACACATGCAACAGAAACATTCTAAGTGTGAAATATTCCAAAGCCAGGACCAATATCTTCCGAAGCCAAAGATAAAGTCTTCTGAAGCTTCAAAGACAAAGTCTTCCGAAGCCTCCACTCTTGAAGACTGGTTGTTCCGAAGACTTTTAGTAACATGCTTTATCTGATGTACTATTCCATAAAGCTGGACACTTTTCTGCTGCATCTCTGTAAAGTCACCAACTTGCATGAGTTGGTGAAAAGGTCCATGCTTTTGGTAACTGTACATTGAGGTCTTGAGTCTATAAATTTCTACTTCATGTACTTTATCCTTTTTTAAATAGATAAGGATGTGAGCTATGGCATGTCATTATCACAAAGTCACAAAGTCAATCTGCCTTTTTGACTCTACAATTGATTTTGTTTTGAGTCTAGTCAATTGTATCCATTTGGCTTTCATAGTATGGTCGGCTGTAGGATGTAGTATAAGTATCTCACGTTCTTGTATCTTTCCTTTATGCTTTGTAACACTTGTAATAGAACATAGAGAAAGCAATATACTACATTCTTGAAAACCATATACTTGTGCTCTTGTGTTCTGTCTCTTATATTACTTGTGTTCTTAGTATCTTACTTGTGGTTAATCCAGTTTACTGTTTGATTAAGTTTTGGTTAATCTCCTCTTTGTGTTATTGTGTTGTAAGTGACCCCCTTCACCAGTCATGCATTGGTATCAGAGCATTCCAGGCTCTTGATATAAGATCTCACCATCTTAAGATCCCTCACACACACAAATACTAAACTTTTCAAATTGCAGCCATTTCCAAGACTGATATTGAAACTGGAACCATGAACAAGTACCCACTGATCACTCTTGATGACTTTGATACATGGTGCCTAAGAATGGAAGGTTTCATCAGGTATCTAGACTCAAATGTGGGAGTCTGTTGAGAATGGACCTTACATACCTAGCACCCCTTCTGCTACTGGTGCTGGTATGATCCCTAAGGCTCTGGAAAACTACTTTGATGATGACAGGAAGAGAGTAGAGATTGATAGAAAAGCCATGATAGCCCTTCAGACTGCTCTTCCAAACTCTGTATACAGAGGTTTTAAGAAGTGCAAAACAGCCAAGCAACTCTGGGATGCACTAAAACTGATGTATGAGGGTTCTTCTGAAGCTAAGGAGAATAAGAAGCATCTCTTGAAGTAGTAGTTTGAAAACTTCACCTTCAAAACAGGTGAAACCATGACTCAGCAATACTTCAGGTATGTTGAGATTGTGGATACTCTTGTGGATGGAGGAATTCCTCTTGAGAACAGGGACATTGTAAGGAAGTTCATGTCCTTACTTCCTAGGCAGTAGACACACTACTGTGTGGTGATCAAGAGGACTAATAATCTAAAAACTCTTACTCAGACGGAGTTATATAGGATTCTCAGTGGCTACCAGATGGAGATGAACATGGAAGGTTCATCTGGCAACTCCAACAATCAAATGGTTCAGCCCTGCATGTGATTGAAAGGGATAGCATAGAACCCCAACGTCATCTCATATGCTACCCTGACAACTCACTTAAGGGCCCTTTCATCACCTTCCTAGAGACACCAAGGAAGAACTACACCCAAGGAAGCCTATTCCAAGAGACAAGTTCTTCTCAAGCCTTTGTGTCTTCTGATGAAAGTTGTGGCAGCTTTCTGTTCACCCTTGAAGACCTAGACTGTATCCATCCAGATGATCTGGAGTACATGGAGATAGTCCAGCAGATGGCTCTTCTCACTCATAGAGCTAAGAAGTTCTACAAGCGGACTGGAAGGAAGTTTCCATGCAATGCAACCAGTGGAAAGTTTGGCCTAGACAAAGGCAAAGTCAAGTGTTACAACTGTAACTTGATGGGCCACTTTTCCAGGGAGTATAAGGCACCTAGAACAAGTGGTTCCGAAACACAGTCCAGACCCAACTACACTAACAAAACTCCCCAGAATGAGAAGCCAAAGCAGCAAGTTGTTGTTGCTGTTGAAGATGGAAGCTTTGACTGGAGCTTTCAGGTGGAATATGCTTCTCCAAACCAAGCACTAATGGCAGATCATGATGAAGCCAAGGTACTGGAACATCTCTGTACCCCTGAATGCATTGCTAAAGTAAATAGATACAGGTCCTATAACTTGGAGATGAGATTTGATCTTGAGTCCTCAAACATTTTAAAAGTTGATTTTAGAAAGTCTGAAAATGATTATAAACTAAACATATAGGACTTAGAGAAAACTATTTCAGTTCTAAAACATGAGCATACAAATTTGTTTACTCAAATCAAGGATCTCATAACCAAGCTGACTGAGTGCTAGGCTGAGCTTGTGATCAGCAAAGCTAGGGCAGACAAGTGTGTTCTTGAAGAAGAGACCTTCAAGAACATGATATCCTCATCCCTGCACAACAAAGTATGCTATCAAAACAAGCAGAGACTAGGATCAAATGAGATAGCTCCTCCACACACAATCTTGTCTATAAGATCTCCTAGGTGTAGAACTTATGAAGATGAGCTTCCTCTCATAGATCCTTTGAGTGAAGAGGATGAAGAAGTGATAGTGAAGAATTCCTATAAGAAGGGTGAAGATGAGGATTCTAAGAAGGGCCACTATCCTTTTGAGGATAAGAAAAAGACTATGATGACCAAGTCAATGAGGAAGACTTGATCAGAAAAGGCAAAAGAAAAGCAAGGAAGGCTCAAAAGATCAAGGCTACTTTTGACTCCAAGCAGAATCAAGTGTTTATCTCTACAGGGTTTGAAGTAGTAAGGACTGAAGACATCAACCTAAACTCTTCTGCTAAGAGTTCTGGTTCTTGTTCAAATCATCTTAGTACCAAGAAAAGACTGATCTGCTGTGTACCACTCGCACAGCTTGGACCATCAAACTCCAAGAATAGTTCCCAGCCCAAAAGGACTGTCTCAGCATCTGCAAAGATAAAGGTGGAGAAGGGATGTGACCAAAGTTAGTCTTGTTCCTAGTAGAAGGCTCTTGGGAAGAAGAAATAGAGTGTGTCATGTGTAAAAGTACTGCTCATCTTGCTAAGGATTGTCCATACAATCCTAAGGGTACTCTTCACATGATCAAACCAAAGACTTCCAAGAGTTCTAAGAAGATTTCGGCTTCAGAAGGAAAATTTGTTTCCTTTGGAAGCTCCAAATCAAAGAAGAAGGCAAGTGGAAAATTGCCTTCGGAAGAAAAGTTGGTCTCGAAAGGAAGGAATATTTCCAAAGCACTAAGGTCTGTTGCAGTGCCTGCAGGATCTTTCGAAGGCACACTCATCAAAACTTCCTAAGTATCAAAAGCTTCCGAAGTATTGAAGGTCAAGTCCAAGAATCCAAAGGTGGTGTGGAAGTCTAAGAAAGACCAAGTGACTAAGAATTCTCCTCAACAACAGATCAAGATCCTCCTAGCATAACCATAGGATCTATTACTGTTGCATTACCTTCTATTTCTCTTAATGAGCCCAGACAAGTAAGGCTTGGGTTTCCAAATGTAACTAATCATCTTCTTTGTGCAAGGACAGCTGAAGACAACAACAATGTCTGGATCATTGACAGTGGCTGTTCCAGGCACATGACAGGCAATAGGTCACTACTCTAGAACTTTGAAAGGATTGATGGAGGGCCAGTTGCCTTTGGAGGAGATGAAGGTGGTTACATTTTAGGAAGGGGCAAGGTCATAAATGGTAAGCTCAGCATTGAAAAGGTAAACTTTGTCAAGGAGTTTGGGTATAATATTTTGAGTGTATCCTAATTTTGTGATCAGAATTATAACATGCTTTTTACTGAGCATGAGTGCATTGTTCTCAAACCAGGGTGGTCATTCCTCATGAGCATATTCTGCTTAGAGCCCTCAGGAAAGGGAACATGTACAAGATGGATTTGCAAGAAACATCTCCCTCTAGAGAAGTTTCATGCTTTCTGTCTAAAGCCAATAGTGATGAGTCTTTCTGACGGCTATGAGGAAGATGAGGGAGATTTTTCTATCAAGACCTTTAGGAAAGGGAAGGTCTTATCCAAATGGAAATTCCTGCTCCATGTGGTTATCCACAGCTTATCAAACAGCATGGTGGATGGGACCAGATTCCTAAGGATCTCTCCTTCATTCTTCATGGGATGGTTCAGGGAGTCAAGTTTAGGTACTCTTAGTTTATTTATACTAATCTACTTGCAAACTTGGACTCCTTAGAGTACTATATGTTCCCTAGATATGTTCAATACATTCTTAACTGTGAACTGGGCTCATAGTTAAGGGGTACAGGTAATACTCTTAAATTGGGACAGATAAAGTCCGACATCTTTAAAATATTGAGAAAGCCCACAGTTGACTTCTCTGGGGTAGAAACATGTAGGATTCTATGTGCCCAAGATACTTAGAATATTGATGTGGTTAGTACGTTATGATCCAAGTCGGGTTATACCCAATGACAAGCTTAGCAAACACCAATTAATATTTAATTGATGATATGATCATGCAATTCAATATTTACACCAAATTTAGAAAATGGGTTTTCTTAATAAGTTGCATATGAGATGGAACAAAGTATAAGGATAATTTGTTAATGAGTTTATTGTTATTTTTTTGTCATTTAAAAGAGTTTAAATAACATTAATAACATATGAGTGTACTTTAATTAAAGAAGACATATGTCACATTTTAATTAAGTCTAGTAGATGACTTATTAATGTGTGACAAAAGACTAGTTTTAATATTGTGTGTGTTCAAGTTTTAAATGGGAAACCTTGTTTTTTAAAAACATTTGCCCCCCCCCCCCCCTTTAATGGTTATTGGACCATTGTTGCCTTGAACACACATAACTTAATTAGTCTTGTACTCTTCATTCACTACTCTCCATACATGCAAGAACATCAAAATAATCTCTCTCTCTCTCTCTCTCTCACAAAAGCTACGGCCAGGAGCAGCAGCATTAGGAGGTTTTGAGAGCTATTTTGGTTTGTTTTGGTATTGAATCTTCCTAACAAGAAGGTGCTTTGCAAGGAGGATTGGGTATACAAGCTTGAGGGCTCCTTCCTTGGAGATTTGGCCGAAGTTCTAGCATCTAATCACCCTTCTTTGGTCGACATTTCAGCTGGAGAAAGGTAGTTATCACAGCTTTATGTAGCTGTGATTTTATGTACACTTTCATTATGTTCATAGCTTGTTTATTCACATAAAAGATCCCCTTTGTTCTTGGGTTTGTTTACACTTTAAAACAACAAATAGAACATGATATTTTCATCTTACAAACAATGTAATAATGTTTAACTTCCGCTGTGTTTTACAAAGTTTAAGTGGTTAAACTATGTCTTGTGTTCAAACAAACCCATCAATGGCATCTTGAGCCGGTTATGTGGATAGCATGCTTGTTTGTATCCTTAAAAATTTGTTTTATGGGATTTTATAACCCTTTTAGGGCTGAAATGTTCTTGTTTGTTGAATCCCCAAGCTTTCAAGGTTATATTACACGTGCTTGTGATTAAACCTTGAAAGATATGTTTGTTGATATGTTGTTTGTTTGGACAACATCTAAACCCGAATTTTCAGTTTATGTTGGCTAAAAATTCATGGGTTTTGAGGGATTCATAGTTATGTTTTGGTTTATGATGTATGTTCATATTGGTGCATAACCTAGCTTAGACCTTGTGTTGTTATGGTTTGGATTGAATGTATTTATTTGATTGTATTCATTCAATGGGGTTGTATATTAATTTGTGCTTTGTTTAAAATGTATTTTGTCTATTTATTCATTGGGATGTAATAATAGATTAGGAGTAATTTCTTTTACTAGAAAATATGTATTAGGATATATATTTTGTAAAAGAAGATGCTCGGGAAGGAAGCACAAGAAGAAGACACAAAAGAAGGACTTGAAGCATATGGATGCAAGTTCAAGTGGGAGTCTATGTTGATCTCATTTTGTGTTAGATTCAACCCTTAAGAAAGACCAAATGACCACACTTGTGATGGAAAACAAGTGTGGTCACAATAGTAGCTATGGTTATGCATATTATGGTTGTTTATATTATGCTTGTTTGATTGTGGTTTTATGAATGATTGTATGATTTTTGGATATGATAAACAATTTCAATACAAATGATCTTAACAAGCTAATATAAAATGGTTCTTAATCATTAAGTGTTAATAAATGATTTTAAAAGGATTAATTTTTATAATAAAATGGGTTTTATTAAAAGAACCATAGGATATCTTGTATTTGAAAGCATGCAAATACAAGTACATAGAGTTTTCTAACTAGAATTATGAAATCTCTAAACTTTTGTCAAACAAGTTTAACACCGTCCTTTTGCACAACACTTGAGTCATTTGGAAACTCTTAATGGGATAAAAGACCTAACCATTTAGATGGAACTTGTTTTTAAGGTGGGGATACCACATTGGTGAGATAAAGGTCACCTAACCACTTATGTGATAAAACTCACACGTGTGTGCAAGTAGGATAACTTAATTTGCAAACCATGTTAAATGGATCACCTAAATATGGTTTCTAAATGGTGTTGATGGGATTACATGCCAACTTTACATATGATGTTTAAAGTCGATCCCATACCTCTAGAAGTTGCAAATGGTTGCAACCGTCAATCGTTGACCACCTTATTAATTTAAATCGTGGGATAAAGGTCACCTAACCACAAAATGTAATGTTGGTTCTAGATTTTAATATAAAAATGACCTTAAAAGGCATTAATTATTAAAAATACCAATATTGAAAATACTAAATAGATCTTTGTTAAATTTTGTAGATGGCCACCAATAATGACATTCATGATAACTCATCCGCGTCCACCCAATCATTACGAGCGATCCTCCAAAAGGAACGTCTAAATCATAATAATTTCATTGATTGGTATCGAACTTGAGAATCGTTCTCAAGCAAGAGAGAAGATCGTATGTTTTAGACGACCCTATCCCCGATCAGCCTACTGAGGATGATGAGGAGGCCTACAACGATTGGCTGAAGTACACTGAGGACTCCGTCCAAGTGTCTTGTCTCATGCTAGCGAGCATGACTTCAGATCTCCAAAAGGAGTATGAACATCACAGAGCTTATGACATGATAACCCAGCTGAAGGAAACGTTCCAATAGCAAGCAAGGGTTGAACGCTTCGAAACGGTTTGAGCACTCCATGCATGTCGTATGGATGACAACCAATCTGTTTCATCTTATGTACTTAAGATGAAAAGTCATATTGACCGCCTCGAGAGGCTTAATTGTCCCATCTCGAAGGAATTGGCCACGGATTTGATCCTTAATGGCCTTACCAAGAAGTTCGAGACATTTGTGTTGAATTACAACATGAATGCATGGACAAGAGTATTGGTGAACTTCACTCAATGCTTAAAACGGCCGAGGCGGCCATGGGTAAAAGGGTTTTACCCGTTCTCACCATCAATGAAGGTGGGAACAAGAAAAGGCCTCATCCCGCACCCAAGGCAAAGGTTGCCAAGGGTAAGGGACCAGTATTGGGAAAGGGGAAAGGGGTGACAAGGGTGCCACCCCAAACACAAGAGAAGAAGCAAAAGGTTGCTACTAATGACCCATGCTTCAAGTGTGGGGAGATTGGACATTGGCAAGAAATTGTCCTATCCATCTCCAAGAGTTGAAAGCCAAGAGGGATGTCAGGCAGACTTCAGGTACAATATACATGATTCATATTGATCTTAATGTTACATATTCTAACACATGGGTATTGGATAACGGATATGGAACTCATATTTGCAATTTGTTGCAGGGGTTCACAAGAAGTAGGGACTTCAATCAAGGGGATGTTAGTCTCTTCATGGGCAATGGAACCAAAGTCCAAGTTGAAGCTCGTGGGGACTACATCCTAAAACTTCCAAGTGGCTTGGATGTTATTTTGAAGAATGTTTTGTATGCTCCTAGTCAGACTAGGAACATTATTTCTATATCCCAATTAAGACTTTATGATTATGTATTATCTTTTGTTGAAAATGATATTCATGTTTCTTTAAATGATATGTTCTATTTTAAAGCTATACCCATTAATGGTATTTACGAATTGGTTCATGAAAATACTTTAAATAGTTCATTATACCAAACTAGCACCAAGAAACTCAAGTTGGATTTGAGTGATACCTATCTTTGGCATTGTCGTCTTGGTCATATAAACAAGAAACGTATACAAACACTTCAAAAGAATGGTCTTTTAAAAACAATGAATGTGATTCATTTGATGTATGTGCATCTTGTTTACAAGGTAAAATGACTAAGGCACCCTTTAGTGGAACTAACGATAGGGCAAAAGATTATTACGAATCATACATTCGGATGTATGTGGTCCTTTTAAGCCCATGACTAGGAATGGTGAAAGATACTCCATTACTTCTTACCGATGATTAGTCGCTATGGGTATGTGTACTTATTAAGGCACAACGATGAAGCTTTTGAAATGTTCAAAATCTTCAAGAATGAAGTGGAAAATCAACTTAACAAGTCAATTAAAGTTCTCCGTACCGATAGAGGAGGTGAATACCTAAGTGATGCTTTTCAAGATCATCTTAGGAGTTGTGGGATTGTCTCGCAACTCACTCCACTTGGAACACCACAACACAATGGTGTGTCTGAGAGGAGGAATCGAACCTTACTGGATATGGTCCGATCTATGATGGCTAGAAGCACATTACCTCTATCATTTTAGGGTTTCGCTTTGCTATCCGCGGCCCGTATTTTAAATATGGCCCCAACCAAAAAGGTGGAAAGGACACCTTTTGAGATATGGCATGGAAGAGTTTCATCCCTATCATACTTCAGGGTCTGGGGTTGTGAGGCTTATGTTAAGACTCCTACCCCAAACAAATTGGAAGTTCGATCCACCAAGTGTATCTTTATTGGATATCCTAGAGATTGTATGGGATATTATTTCTATGATCCACTGGAACAAAAGGTGTTTGTTGCCAGAAAGGGTGAGTTATTAGAAGCAAAGTTCCTTATGGAAGGAACTAGCAATAGAACAGTGGATCTTGAGGAGGATCAAGAACCACAATCCGATGCACGTTTGGTTGAAACTAGCACTCAACATGAGGATGTTGAGGTTGATCAAGTGGTTGATCAATGCACACAAAACGTTCGTAGAAGTGGTAGAACTAGTAATCCACCTGAAAGATACGGATTTTTCATGGATGGATGCTATGTGGTAGATTCAGATGAACCAACCACATACCATGATGCAGTGTCTAATTTGGATTGTGACAAATGGCTTGAGGCCATAAACGGTGAGATGCATCCATGTATGACAATCAAGTTTGGGAACTTGTTGTACCACCTCTTAATTCTAAGGTAGTTGGAAGTAAGTGGGTTTTCAAGAAGAAAACCGATATGCATGGAAACTTGGATACTTATAAAGCTAGACCTGTAGCAAAGGGTTTCACTCAAACTCAAGGGGTTGATTATGATGAAACCTTCTCACCTGTTGCGTTGCTAAAGTCTATAAGGATATTGTTTAACATAGCTGCTCATTATGATTATGAGATTTGGCAAATGGATGTCAAAACGGCTTTCCTAAATGGATATCTTGAGGAGATGTCTTTATGGTTCAGCCTGAGGTTTTGTTGATCCAAAACATCCTAATAAGTATGCAAGTTAAAGAAATCAATCTATGATTGAAACAAGCGTCAGAAGCTGGAATCATCGTTTTGATGAGGAGGTAAAGAAATTTGGCTTCATCAAAAACGCTGATGAGGCTTGTGTGTATAAGAAGGCTAGTGGGAGCACAATAACTTTCCTAGTATTGTATGTTGATGACATACTACTATTTGGAAATGACATTCCAACCTTGGAAGGTGTAAAAAGCTGGCTTGGAAGTTGTTTTTCCATTAAGGATCTTGGAGAATCCGCCTATATTCTGGGAGTAAAGATCTATAGGATAGATCAAGGCGTTGATTGGTTTGAATCAAAGTGCATACATTGATAAGATCTTGAAAAGGTTCAAGATGGAAAACTCTAAGAAAGGTACCGTACCTATTCAAAGAGGAACGATATTGAGTACGACTCAATGTCCTAGCTCAAAGGATGAGCAAGATAAAATGAAGGCACTCCCATACGCATCTGCTATTGGATCCATCATGTATGCAATGATATGCACTCGACCGGATGTGTCATGCACCTTAAGCATGACAAGTCGTTACCAACAAAATCCTGGAAACAGTCATTGGATGGCTGTTAAGAACATACTTAAGTACCTAAGGAGGACAAGAGATATGTTCCTAATCTATGGATCTGGTGATGAGGAACTCGTTGTAAAAGGTTACACGAATGCAGTTTCCAAACCGATCGTGATGATTCTCGGTCACAATCGGGATATATTTTCATTCTGAATGGAGGAGCGGTCTCATGGAAGAGCTCCAAACAGGATGTGGTGGCTCTATCAACTACAGAATCAGAATACGTCGCCGCCGCATTGGCAGCTCAAGAAGCTGCATGGTTAAAGAAATTCATTGCCAATCTGGGGGTTGTCCCTTCCATTCAGGACCCCCTAGAGATCTTTTGTGATAACGAGGGTGCAATTGCTCAAATCAAGGAACCTCATGCTCATTAAAAGACTAGGCACATTAAGCGGAGATTCAACTACATACGAGATGAAGTTGAAAAGGGAAGATATGTATTCGCAAAGTTCACACGGATCAGAACATTACGGATCCTCTCACGAAGCTCCTTGAAAAGGCAAAGCATGAAGGTCATACTTGTGCCATGGGACTTCGATATTCTAGTGATTGGATTTGATCTGTAATTTTGTATTTGGATATGTGGAACTCTTTATTATTTGAATAAAATTATTTGGTTATAATGTTTCAATTAATGTTCCAATTAGCATGTTTAATCCATGAGTAAATTGTTTACTCTAAATGTTCGTAGTCGTTCATACTTGTGGGAACAAGTGTGAGGGTAAGATTATTATGAACTTGGATTGGTTGATATTCATAAGGATGAATATAGAGAAATGGGTTGCTACCAAGGTTCATAGATATTTGTGGGATACAAATATTGGACTAACCCGCATCTCAAATTTACTACATGGAATCTTATTGATTGATCATAAGTAAATTTGAGTGAAGGCGAATATCATTTGGTATCCTCCGACCTGAGATACATATTGGTTTTTGATATTCACCAAGTATTATACCTTGAGCTTATTCTTCACTGTCCTGGAATAGTGGACAGCACATAAGGGTATGTTCAGGTATGACACGAGGTGTTTGTGAGAAATGTATGTAGTCAAGATGGAATTTGTTCCTCTTATTCGTTGAGAGCAAGATGTTTAAGGCCTGATTAAGTTAAATCAACAAGGAATGATCACTCTGTGTCCTTGGATTTAACATGACATCTGTAACAAAAGGATATAATTATTGATTCACCTAAATCATTTCAAGTAGGGTACTTGAAAGGGATGACGTTATTAAATGGCTATAAGTCATGCGTATTAAGGGTAGTAAACCGTTGTTAGGCGGTATTTACTGCTTGCATCAATCTTCTATGAATCTTGGCAAGTGGGAGATTGTAGGATATCATGTGCCCAAGACACTTAGAATATTGATGTGGTTAGTACGTTATGATCAAGTCGGGTTATACCCAATGACAAGCTTAGAAAACACCATTAATATTAATTGATGATATGATCATGCAATTAAATATTTACACCAAATTTAGAAAATGGGTTTTCTAAATAAGTTGCATATGAGAGGAACAAATTATAAGGATAATTTGTTAATGAGTTTATTGTTATTTTTTTGTATTTAAAAGAGTTTAAATAACATTAATAACATATGAGTGTACTTTAATTAAATTGTTTAATTAAAGAAGACATATCACATTTTAATTAAGTCTAGTAGATGACTTATAATGTGTGACAAAAGACTAGTTTTAATATTGTGTGTGTTCAAGTTTTAAGTGGGAAACCTTGTTTTTTAAAAACATTTGCCCCCCCCCCTTTAATGGTTATTGGACCATTGTGCCTTGAAACACACATAACTTTAATTAGTCTTGTACTCTTCATTCACTACTCTCCATACATGCAAGAACATCAAAATAATCTCTCTCTCTCTCTCTCAAAAAGCTAGCTACGGCCAGGGCAGCAGCTTAGGAGGTTTTGAGAGCTATTTTGGTTTGTTTTGGTGTTGAATCTTCCTAACAAGAAGGTGCTTTGCAAGGAGGCTTGGGGTATACAAGCTTGAGGGCTCCTTCCTTGGAGCTTTGGCCGAAGTTCTAGCATCTAATCACCCTTCTTTGGTCGACATTTCAGCTGGAGAAAGGTAGTTTATCACAGCTTTATGTAGCTGTGATTTTATGTACACTTTCATTATGTTCATAGCTTGTTTATTCACATAAAAGATCCCCTTGTTCCTGGGTTGTTTACACTTTAAAACATCAAATAGAACATGATATTTTCAGCTTACAAACAATGATAATGTTTAACTTCCGCTGCGTTTTACAAAGTTTAAGTGGTTAAACTATGTCTTGTGTTCAAACAAACCCATCGAAACAGCCCTTGTCTGAAAAATGTTAGAGCTCATTGCTGAAGGTGACAACCTAGCAACACCAGCTAGTGTGAACCCACACCTTCTACATCCCAATCACCTAAACAGCCACAAATCACCCTCACCTACCAAAGAAAATACAAACGAATCCCTACACAGACTATTCAGACTGTGCAGGATCCCATATACTCACCACATAGGAAGATGTGGACACTGGAGCTCCCACTTATCCTGAGGAGGAGACCACTCCCATTCCTTTAATAATCAGTGATGAGGTTTCTCATGCTCAGCCTGATGAGCTCATAAGCCCAATGCCTTAAGCCATCACTTTGAGCCTCAACACTCAAGTGATCAACCTTTAGGGGACAGTTACCATCCCTAGCCTTGGACTTAAACCAACCTATCCCCAACCTTGACTTCTACACTGATGAAGATCTAGGTTTCAGTGAGTACCATGATTCTTTCTTCTTTTCCCCTACTCAAAGAGAGATGAGTGTTCCTGAGTCTCCTATTTCTAGCCCGCATCAGTCACCTACTACTGAGGTGGACACTTCTAAACCTGTTCAAGATGTCCATATGGAAAGGCTCTCACTTTTGAAATTGATTCCATCATTAGGACCACAACCGTGGCAACTCAGCCCACTAACATTTCAACTGAGGTTACCAGTGAGCAAAGGAAA
The DNA here is from genome assembly GCA_025506515.1 of Flaveria trinervia. Classification (NCBI taxonomy): domain Eukaryota; kingdom Viridiplantae; phylum Streptophyta; class Magnoliopsida; order Asterales; family Asteraceae; genus Flaveria; species Flaveria trinervia. The sequence continues at coordinate 37,375,555 of CM046456.1, forward strand.
TCCAGCAGCCAAGAACCTAAAGCTGGTGGTGAGAGAGGGGACTCCGATGCAATCATCTCATCCCCTAATGATTCTTCTGATGAACATGAGGGGAATTTAAGACTAAAGGTGCAAAAACTATCTAAAGCATGCACCTATTTAGTCTCCAAGGTCAGTCACCTTGAATCTCAAGTGACTACCTTTCAAAACAAGGTCAATGATCAACAACTTGAGATTTCTTATCTTAAGAACAAACTAGCTGGGAGACCTTTAAGAGGAACTCAACCAGGAACACAAGAACCTATGGTTGTGATTGACCTAACTCCTATCTCACCTATGCAAGTGGGTGATGCTACCAAAAAGGGGGAGAAAGTCATTACAATCACAAAACCTGGGAGTTCTTCAGAGAGAGTGGACATTAAGGACTCACCATTGTCACTGGCAATTATGCACACTTAGCAACTTCCTCAAGTTCACATTGATGTGGACTCCATAGACTCCTTCATACAGAGTCTATTTAAGGAAGGAACACCAAGGGCTATGTCATCTCCACCAACTTCAAATCATATCATTGGGTGGAGGTATGACAGTAGCAGAAGAGCCCTTATCACTCATAGAGTTCAAGGGCAGCAAGATCTCTTCAATTTACAGACCTTCAACTTCTATGATGGTCTGGATCTAGTCAACATGCCACTTTTCAACCCGAGCCAATCAAGACAAGCTGACAGGCTGGCTCAAAGAATCCAAGATAGGATCACTGCAGAGTTCAGCTTCAGAAGGAAACTAAGGCAATCAGGTAATGCCATTAGTCAACTAGATGTTAAGGCAGACCCTAAGATTAGTCTCAAAGGGGAAACCTTGACTAGAAGCCTAGTGGCAAAACCTGAGGGCCATGTCTTATCATCATCAACTGCTGTAGAGATTCATACCCTTATTGAGACACCTACTGGTGAAGGTGCTTCTCAAACTCTCTTTGGCCAGAGCTTGGATGCTACACCAAGCAATCAAGGCCAAAGCTCTCTCCACCCTGAGTCACAAAGGTCTGTGAGTGAGAAAGGGAAAAGAAAAAGGACATATGAGGAGATTAGGGAGGAGGAGAGAGAGAGGAAAAGGAAGCTGAGGGGAGAAAGTTCCTCTTTTGGGTCTGCATGGCTTATGGAAACCGCTATCAGGGTTTCCCCCAGACGAAACACTCAAGATGATGAGTTGAGGGCAGTTAGGATCAACTACTTGCGAACCAGGAACTATGACATTGACAATGTCATTTCTCTCTCCTTAGAAGAGTTAAATGAACTGGTTGACAGAGAAAGGTCAAAGGAGAAGAAAGAGGCAGAAGATGATGAACTACTTGTACAAATCAAAGAAGAAAGAAGAAAGAAGAAATAAGAGATTATATAAGCATGTGCCCACTCTCTCCCCAGTTCAAGAAAGTCCTGCACATGAGGATGTGGTTTAATAAGAACCTCAGGTAGACAGAGAAGAAGAAACGATCAAGATGATCAACTACCTGAGTGCCACATGCCTCTATCAGGCAGATGCACTTCTTCCCTTATGCTATGACTATATTGAGTTTGAGTATCTCAAACAACTTGAACTTGAGATAGTCAAGGAGAGAGAGACAACTAAAAAGAAGCTAAGGGAAGAAGCTGCTAAGTCAAGAGCCATCGTCCAAAAGAGCATGAAGAAATCTGTAGACAGGCAGAGGATGATAAGCTTCTTGAAGCTGTATGGATTCTCTAGAAGGAGACTTGGCCCTATGTCTCTATCCACCATGGATGAGCATATCAGGGTAATCAAGTAGAAGATCAAGAGTGGAGAGTTGATTGACTTACACTCCCTTCCAAGTCAAGCTCCACCTGAAGTGGAGGTTAAGGTTGAACAACCAGAGATAACACAACCTGAACCTCCTGCTGAATCTCAGCAAGCTTCATCTTCTGATCCATAGCAGGGTCAGACTCCCTCTCATTCTGAACCTGTTAGAGTGGAAGACCCAACTGAGAAACACAAAGAAGATCAATCAGGTGCTGCAGATCAGTCTTCTCAGTTAAAAGAAACAAAGAGAAAGAAAAGGATGGCTTTAAAGCCAAAGCAAAGAAGAAGAAAGATACATCCTTTTCTGAACCTCAAGATGAGTCAGAACATCTTGAGGATGTGTAGCCAGAGGATGCTACATCAACTCCCAATCAAGCAGCTCCTCTAGCAGCAGGAAGACCCATCTTGTCCTAGACATACACCACAAATCCGAAAAGATGGCATGTCATTAGAGATCAAGGCATTAAGGATGTCTACACATGGCAGGACATGTTCAATCTGTCTCTGCATGATCTCTTTGACATGAGAAGACATTTTGAGAGTCTAAGTGATCCTGATCATCTCATGAGGAAATGGATGGTCATCATCATAATGAGGACTGTTGATATCTGAAGTCTTCAAAGAGTTTTGGTAGCATCAGCCTAGGGGGAGTTTGTAAGGAATACATGTTAAGGCTGATGCAACTCAAACACTTCAAGTCTCCTGCATGATGCACAAGTACATTGAAGAAGAATGCTTCGGAAGTTTCATACAAGCAATAGAAATATTCTAAGTGTGAAATCTTCCGAAGCCAAGACCAATATTTCCGAAGCCAAGGCCAATATCTTCTGAAGCCAAAGATGAAGTCTTCCGAAGCTTCAAAGACAAATTCTTCCAAAGCTCAACTCTTGAAGACAAATTTCATCCAAAGACTTTTAGTGAACATGCTTTATCTGATGTACTTTTACATAAAGCTGGACCCCTTTCCGCTGCAACTCTATAAAGTCACCAACTTGCATAATTTGGTGAAAAAGGTCCATGCTTTTAGTAACTGTACATTGAGGTCTTGAGTCTGTAACTTTCTACTTCATGTACTTTATCCTTTTTGTAATATATTAGATGTGAGCTATGGCATGTGTTAGGTCTAGGATCAATAGATCTAGTCCATTTTGTATAGGCTTAGTACTTGAATTAGTATGTGTAATGAATGGTTGTAATTCATTATTGTGTATGCATTAAATGTATAGGTTAACCCATATATATGTGTGTGATTTATGTATGTTTGCATGTATAAAATTATATTTAGTCAATTGCAGAAATTGATTAAGGGAAAGAAACATCTACGGATGAACATTTTGTTCTTCCATAGATATGTTTCTTACAAGTAACAAACATCCGAAGATCATCTGCGGATGAACCATCAACTGGAGTGAAGTGATAATTCCAAGTGAAGATTCCTACGGAAGAACAATTGCTTCGGAAGAACAAGTTTGCTTCTGAAGAACAATATTCCTACGGAAGAACAATTGCTTTGGAAGAACAAGTTTGCTTCAGAAGAACAAGTTTGCTTTAGAAGAACAAGTTTGATTTGGAAGAACAAGATTCCTACGGAAGAACAATTGCTTCAGAGAACAAGTTTGGTTTGGAAGAAGATGTTTGCTTCGGAGGAACAAGATTCCTACGAAGAACAATCAACTACGGAAGACAATATTCCAGCAGAGTCCAAACACTTGTATACAAACAATACAAGTGTAACAAGTCAACAAGTCAACAAGGAAGTTATGCGAATCCCAAGAAATCAGATGATTCCTTAATAGAAAAATTCAAATCCCAAGAGATCCGATGTTTCCTTAACAGAAACATCATCGTCTATATATATGGATCCTAGGTTTTGAATCAAGGGGGACTATGATGACAATACGACGATTCTACAATAGAAAAACATCACATCAAATAACATAACCAAACCCTAGCAGCCATCACATCATTAAACACAAAATTCACTATCATTCGTTCATTATTTGTAATCATTAACATGTTTTAATAAAATAAGTTTGAATTTAAACTTTGTTCATTCATTAATTGTTTCTTTCACTGTGTTCTTGAATCTTTATTGATATTGAAATTTAACACAACCAATTAAACCAAGCCAACGTGATTTCGCAAATGTTGACTTGATTTCAACCAATGCTAATAATTCCTGATTACAATCCTTACATTCACAGGTGGTATCAGAGACAAGTGCTCATTGATTTAGATCGATTAGATCTATCAGTGTTAGTTGTTTTTAATTGTTTTTTGAATTCTTTAGATTTGTTAGTTTTTACTGATTAGATCTATTGTTTTTAAGCAAAGAGTTTGTGTGAAACTTGATTTGTCGTTCAGCAGTACACTGTTCGATTAACTTGGATCTATATTAAATCTGTTAGGGTTTGTTAGAAGATGAAATCCAAGTTTAACCTATTAAACTTTCTGAAAAACGCAGCGGAAACATGCATAATAACTTAGTTAATAAACTGAATTTTCAGTTTTCATCTTGTTTTAACAAAGTTATAATCAAACCCATGAACATAGTATCTATATGTGAATAGAAGCTAGCTATGTTAACATAAAGCAAACAATATGGACAGGCATGTTGAGGCTGCCTAAGACTACCTTCCAGGAGTCAAATACGAAAATGGAGGATGATATGGATCAAATCGAATGACCAAGGCACCAAGAGAGGTCCTCTCAAGCTTGTATAACCAAAGCATGATTGCACAACACTTTCTTGTTAGGAAGAAACACCACCAAAAAACCGAAAACCCTTTCTTTTCAGTGCTTATGCCGTTAGCTATTGAGAGAGAGTCAAGAGTTCTTGTTTTGATTTTTGCATGTATTGTGTGAGGTGAACCTTGAGTTTAAGACTTTCTTTATTGTGTTGTGTGTTTCAAGGGAGAAAAGGGCCAATCCCCTTTCTTGGGGCGGCTGAAAATGATGTTCAAAGGGGGTTTCCCTCTTAAACAAACACACACATAATACTAAACAAGTCACTTAATAAGTTATACAATTAACCATTTAATTGTATAAGTTATACACCCTTTTATTATTTGATGTTATCTAACCTACTTAAATAACATCATAATAAATTTTTGAATAAAATATCTTAATAAGTTGTTCCATCTCATATGCAACTTATTTAGAAAACCCATTTTCTAATTTGGTGTGATATTTAATTGCATAATCATATCGTCAATTAAATAATTGTTTATGTTTGCAAAGCTTGTTATTGGGTATAACCCGACTTGGATCATAACGTACTAACCACATCAATATTCTACGTGTCTTGGGCATATAGAATCCTGCAATCTCCCACTTGCACAAGATTCATAGAAGATTGATGCAAGTAGTAAATACCGCCTAACAACGGTTTACTACCCTTAATACGCATGACTTATAGCCATTCAATAACATCATCTCATTCAAGTATCCTACTTGAAATATGTAGGTGAATTAATCATTTATCCTTTTGTTTCAGATGTCATGTCAAATCCAAGGACACAGAGTGATCATTCCTTGTTGATTTAACTTATCCAGGCCTTAGACATCTAACTCTCAACGAATAAGAGGAACAAATCCCATCTTGACTACATACGTTTCTCACAATCACCTTGTGTCATATCTGAACATAGTCTCATGTACTGTCCATTATATCAGAACAGCAGATAACCAGATCAAGGTATGACACTTGGTGAATATCAAAACCCAATATGTATCTCAGGTCTGAGGATACCAAATGATATTCGCCTTTACTCAAATTTACTTATGATCAATCAATAAGATTCCATGTAGTAAAATTTGAGATGCGGGTTAGTCCAATATTTGTATCCCACAAATATCTATGAACCTTGGTAGCAACCCATTGCTCTATATTCCTTATGAATATCAACCAATCCAGTTCATAATAATATTACCCTCACACTTGTTCCCACAAGTCTGAACGACTATGGACATTTAGAGTAAACAATTTACTCATGGATTAAACATGCTAAATTGGAATATTAATTGAAACATTATAAACAAATAATTATTCAAATAGTAAAGAGTTCCACATATCCAAATACAAAATTTACAGATCAAATCCAATCACTAGAATATCGAAGTCCCATGGCACAAGTATGACTTTCATGCTTTGCCTTTTCAAGGAGCTTCGTGAGAGGATCTGCAATGTTTTGATCCGTGTGAACTTTGCGAACACATATCTTTCCCTTTTCAACTTCATCTCGTATGTAGTTGAATCTCCGCTCAATGTGCCCAGTCTTTTGATTAGCATGAAGTTCCTTGATTTGAGCAATCGCACCCTCATTATCACAAAAGATCTCTAGGGGGTCCTGAATGGAAGGGACAACCCCTAGATCGGCAATGAATTTCTTCAACCATGCAGCTTCTTGAGCTGCCAATGAGGCGGCGACGTATTCTGATTCTGTAGTTGATAGAGCCACCACATCCTGTTTGGAGCTCTTCCAAGAGACCGCTCCTCCATTCAGAATGAAATTACATCCCGATTGTGACCGTGAATCATCACGATCGTTTTGGAAACTCGCATCCATGTAACCTTTTACACCGAGTTCCTCATCACCAGATCCATAGATTAGGAACATATCTTTTGTCCTTCTTAGGTACTTAAGTATGTTCTTAACAACCATCCAATGACTGTTTCTAGGATTTTGCTGGTATTGGCTTGTCATGCTTAAGGCGCATGACACGTCCGGTCTAGTGCATATCATTGCATACATGATGGATCCAATAGCAGATGCGTATGGGATTGCCTTCATTTTATCTTGCTCATCCTTTGAGCTAGGACATTGAGTCGTGCTTAATATCGTTCCTCTTTGAATAGGTACCGTACCTTTCTTAGAGTTCTCCATCTTGAACCTTTTCAAGATTTTATCAATGTATGCACTTTGATTTAAACCAATCAACCGCCTTGATCTATCCCTATAGATCTTTATTCCTAGAATATAGGCGGCCTCACCAAGATCCTTGATGGAAAAACAACTTCTAAGCCAGGTTTTTACATCTTCCAAGGTTGTAATGTCATTTCCAAATAGTAGTATGTCATCAACATATAATACTAGGAAAGTGATGATGCTCCACTAGCTTTCTTATATACACAAGCTTCGTCAGCGTTCTTGATGAATCCGAATTTAATTATTTCTTCATCAAAACGGTGATTCCAACTTCTCGATGCTTGTTTAAACCCATAGATTGATTTCTTTAGCTTGCATACTTTATCAGGATGTTTTGGATCGACAAAACCTTCAGGTTGAACCATATAGACATCTTCCTCAAGATATCCATTTAGGAAAGCGGTTTGACATCCATTTGCTAAATCTCATAATCATAGTGAGCAGCTATGGCAAACAATATCCTTATAGACTTTAGCATCGCAACAGGTGAGAAGGTTTCATCATAATCAACCCCTCAAGTTTGAGTGAAACCCTTTGCTACAAGTCTAGCCTTATAAGTATCCAAGTTTCCATGCATATCAGTTTTCTTCTTGAAAACCCACTTGCTTCCAACTACTTTGGAGTTAAGAGGTGGTACAACCAAGTCCCATACTTGATTGTCATGCATGGATTGCATCTCAATGCTCAAGGCCTCGAGCCATTTGTCACAATCCGAATTGGACACTGCATCATGGTATGTGGTTGGTTCATCTGAATCTACCACATAGCATCCATCCATGAAAAATCCGTATCTTTCAGGTGGATTACTAGTTCTAACACTTCTAAGAACATTTGTGTGTATTGATCAACCATTTGATCATCTTCAACATCCTCATGTTGAGTGCTAGTTTCAACCAAATGTGCATCGGGTTGTGGTTCTTGATCCTCCTCAAGATCCACTGTTCTACTGCTAGTTCCTTCCATAAGGAAATTTGCTTCTAAGAACTCACCCTTTCTGGCAACAAACACCTTTTGTTCCACTGGATCAAAGAAATAATATCCCATAGAATCTATAAGGTATCCAACAAAGATACACTTGGTGGATCAGACTTCCAATTTGTTTGGGGTGGGAGTCTTAACATAAGCCTCACAATCCAGACCCTTAAGTATGATAGGGATGGAACTCTTCCATGCCATATCTCAAAAGGTGTCCTTTCCACCTTTTTGGTTGGGGCCATATTTAAATTACGGGACGCGAAGAGCAAAGCGAAACCCCAAATGTGCTTCTAGCCATCATAGATCGGACCATATCCAATAAGGTTCGATTCCTCCTCTCAGACACACATTATGTTGTGGTGTTCCAGGTGGAGTGAGTTGTGAGACAATCCCACAACTCCTAAGATGATCTTGAAAAGCATCACTTAGGTATTCACCTCCTCTATCGGTGCGGAGAACTTTAATCGACTTGTTGAGTTGATTTTGTACTTCATTTTGAAGATCTTGAACATTTCAAAACCTTCATCTTTGTGTCTTAACAGATACACATACCCATAGCAACTATAATCATCGGTAAAGGTAATGAAGTATCTTTCACCATTCCTAGTCATTGGCTTAAAAGGACCACATACATCTCGAATGTATGATTCCTAATAAATCTTTTGCCCTTTGTTAGTTCCAATAAAGGGTGCCTTAGTCATTTTTCCTTGTAAGCAAGACTCACACACATCAAATGAATCACATTCATGTTTTTAAAAGACCATTCTTTTGTAGTGTTTGAATTCTTTTCTTGTTTATATGACCAAGACGACAATGCCAAAGATAGGTATCACTCAAGTTCAACTTGAGTTTCTTGGTGCTAGTTTGGTACAATGAACTATTTAAAGTATTTTCATGAACCAATTCATAAATACCATTAATGGGAATAGCTTTAAAGTAGAACATATCATTCAAAGAAACATGAATATCCTTTTCAACAAATGATAATACATATCAAAATGTTTTAATAGGGCTACAGAAATAATATTCCTAGTCAAACTAGGAGCATACAAAACATTATTCAAAATTACTTCCAAACCATTTCAAAGTTCCAAGATGTAGTCACCACGGGCTTCAACTTGAACTTTAGCCCCATTGCCCATGTAGAGGCTAACATCCCCTTTCTTGAAGTCACTACTTCTTTTGAACCCCTGCAACAAATTGCAAATGTGAGTTCCACATCTGGTATCTAATACCCATGTGTTAGAGAATATCATGTTTAAGTCAATATGGATCATGTATATTGTACCTAAGGTTTGCCCAACATCCCTCTTTGCTTTCAACTCTTGGAGATGGACAGGACAATTTCTTGCCCAATGTCCAACCTCCCCACACTTGAAGCATAGGTCATTAGTAGCAACCTTTTGCTTCTTCTCTTGGGTTTGGGGGCACCCTTACCACCCCTTTCCCTTTTCCCCATACGGGTCCTTGCCTTGGCAACCTTTGCCTTGGTGTGGGATGAGGCCTTTTCTTGTTCCCACCTTCATTGATGGTGAGAACGGGTAAAACCCTTTTACCCATGGCCGCCTCGGCTGTTTTGAGCATTGAGTGAAGCTCACCAATGCTTTTGTCCCAAGCATTCATGTTGTAGTTCAACACGAATGTCTCGAACTTCATGGTAAGGCCATTGAGGATCAAATCCGTGGCCAATTCCTTCGAGACAGGACAATTAAGCCTTTCGAGGCGGTCAATGTGACTTTTCATCTTAAGTACATAAGATGAACCGATTGGTTATCGTCCATACGACATGCATGGAGTGCTCGAACCGTTTCGAAGCGCTCAACCCTCGCTTGCTGTTGGAACGTTTCCTTCAGCTGGGGTATCATATGATAAGCTCCGTGATGTTCATACTCCTTTTGGAGATCCGGAGTCATGCTCGCCAGCATGAGACAAGACACTTGGACGGAGTCCTCAGTGTACTTCAGCCAATCGTTATAGGCCTCCTCATCATCCTCAGTAGGTTGATCGGGGTAGGTTCGTCTAAAATATATGATCGTCTCTCTTGCTTGAGAACGATTCTCAAGTTTCGATACCAATCAAGGAAATTATTATGATTTAGACGTTCCTTTTGGAGAATCGCTCGCAATGATTGGGCGGACGCGGATGAATTATCATGATTATCATTATTGGTGGCCATCTACAAAATTTAACAAAGATCTATTTTAGTATTTTCGATATCATTGTTTTAATAATTAATACCTTTTAAGGTGGTTAGCATATTAAAATCTAGAACCCAATATTACATTTAAATAGTGGTTAGGTGACCTTTATCCCACGATTTAATTAATAAGGTGGTCAACGTTTGATGATTGCAACCATTTGCAACTTCTAGAGGTATGGGATCGACTTGAAACATCATATGTAAAGTCGGCATGTTAATCCCATCAACACCATTTGGAAACCATATTGTAGGTGATCCATTTAACATGGTTTGCAAATCAAGTTACCCTACTTGCACACACATGTGAGTTTACCAACATAAGTGGTTAGGTGACCTTTATCCCATAAATGTGGTATCCCCACCTTAAGTCACAAGTTCCCTCTAAATGGTTAGGTGACCTTTATCTCATTAAGAGTTTCCAAATGACTTAAGTGTTGTGCAAAAGGTGTGTTAAACTTGTTGGATAATATTTAGAGATTTCATAATTCTAGTTTACAAAAAACTCTATGTACTTGTACTTGCATGCTTTCAAATACAAGATACCCTATGATCCTTTGATTAAAACCCATTTTAATCTTAAAATCGTTAAATCATTTAATAACCTTTTATTCCTTTAATGATTAAGAATCTTTTAATTAGTTTGTTTTGATCATGGATAGGATTGTAAAAACAAATATCACATACATGCCATCAATCCAATAATATAAACAAAACAACATAGCATATGTGCATAACCATAGCATCTAAAATGGTCCACACTTGTTTGCCATCACAAGTGTGGTCCATAGGGCATTCCTAAGGTCATAACAAAACACATCACAAAAAATCCAAGAACCTCCCACTTGAAAGCGCGTCCAAATGCTTCATGTTTCTTGTGTCTTCCCTTGTTCTTCTATCACGTACATCTTCATATTACAAGACATAATGTCCTAATACAAGATTTCTAGAAATATAAAAAGTACCTAATCTATTTATTACAGCCCAATAATAAATAAATTACACTCGAAACAAAGCACAAACAATAGATTATACAACCCAATTGAATGAATGAATGAATACAACCATTACAAACATCCAAACAACACAAGGTCAATGGCTAGGTTATGCACTAAAATGAACAATGAACATATCAACCAACCAACAATGAAACCCCACTAAAACCACGAAATTTCAGCCAACATAAACTGAAATTTCAGGTTATATAATTCCCAAAAAAAACAACAAATAACATACATGTCTTTCAAAGTTTAATCACAAGTATGTGTGATATAACTTTGAAAGTAGGGGATTCATAAAACATGAACATAGCAGCCCCTAAAAGGGGTTTCAAAGTCCCAAATAAACCGAAATAACAAAGACAAAACAAGCTAGCATCCTCTAGATCCAATGTTAGGGTTTGTTAGAAGATGAAATCCAAGTTTACCTATTAAACTTCTGAAAAACGCAGCGGAAACATGCATGATAACTTAGTTAATAAACTGAAATTTTCAATTTTCATCTTGTTTTAACAAAGTTATAATCAAACCCATGAACATAGTATCTTTATATGTGAATAGAAGCTAGCTATGTTAACATAAAGCAAACAATATGGACAGGCATGTTGAGGCTGCCTAAGACTACCTTCCAGGAGTCAAATACGAAAATGGAGGATGATATGGATCAAATCGAATGACCAAGGCACCAAGATAGTCCTCTCAAGCTTGTATACCCAAAGCTTGATTGCACAACACTTTCTTGTTAGGAAGAAACACCACCAAAAAACCAAAAACCCTTTCTTTTCAGCTGCTTATGCCGAGAGCTATTAAGAGAGAGAGAGAGAGAAGGTTCTGTTTTGATTTTTTGCATGTATTGTTGAGGTGAACCTTGAGTGTAAGACTTTCTTTATTTTGTGTGTGTGCTTTCAAGGGAGAAAAAGACCAATCCCTTTCTTTGGGGCGGCCGAAAATGATGTTCAAAAGGGGGTTTCCCTCTTAAACAAACACACACATAATACTAAACAAGTCACTTAATAAGTTATACAATTAACCATTTAATTGTATAAGTATACACCCTTTTTATTATTTGATGTTATCTAACCTACTTAAATAACATCACAATAATATTTTTGAACAAAATATCCTAATAAGTTGTTCCATCTCATATGCAACTTATTTAGAAAACCCATTTTCTAAATTTGTGTGATTATTAATGGCATGATCATATCATCAATTAAATAATTGTTTGTGTTTGCAAAGCTTGTTATTGGGTATAACCCGACTTGGATCATAACGTACTAACCGCAATCATATTCTACGTGTCTTGGGCATATAGAATCCTGCAAAATCGATTGAATAGTAGATCTTAGATTGACCATCATCAATAACTTGTTCATATCCTTTGAACAAATCATTAGTTAATATCTCAGATCTTAACTAATCATGAGCAACTTTGGGGATCATCTTACCAACCGTCGAAGTTGGAAACAAAAGCAGATTTCAAATCCTGGAAAATCAAGTTCAGGAATCATGTAAATTATATAGATTCTGACTTATGGGTCTTATTAATAGAAGGTCCTTATATTCCACCCCCCTGGGTCGGATTATAATGATAACAATCAACCCATAAGCATGAAGATCTGTCATCTGATGATATAAGAATGTTAAAGTTGTTATCAAAGCATACGCTTGCTTAGTATGGCTTTACCAAAAGAAATTTGATGAGATGTAAATTATAAAACAACAAATTCCTTGTGGAAGATTCTTCATACACTATGAAGGGGGTGATGAAATCCAAAGCATTAGGAAGGACACCCTTCGTTTCACATATGAAACATTTCATCATATTGAGGGTGAATCAATTCCTCTACAACTCCACAGGTTTATGCAACATTGCAGAAATAAACATTCTGGATTTGAAATAACAAATGAGGAACTGAACAAGAAAATGCTCCATACTTTACCAGAAAGTTGGAAGCAAACTGTATCCATGTTCAAGAACACCATAGATCTCAAAGTAGTTAGACTAGATACTCTAGTGGCTAAAGTTGAGGCTCTTGAAATGGATGAGAAATCAAGAAACAACAGTGTAATAACTCATGTATCACCATATCACTTTAAAGAAACAAGAAGTGCTGGAAGTGCTTTCATGTCCCGTAATGATGGTGATAACTCTTGTACTTTGAGTGAAGATGAAGAGGAAGTAAGTTTCTATGCTTCAAAACCTCCTAAGAAATCTTCTCAAACAAGAAGTGCTGGAAGTGCTTTTATGTCTTGTAATGATGGTGATAACTCTTGTACTTTGAGTGAAGATGAAGAGGAAGTAATTTTCTATGGTGATAACCCTTGTACTTTGAGTGAAGTGGAAGCTATTTTGAATATCAGCGAGTGCCGATAATACCAGAAGCTGAAATTTGTTGCCCACTCATTTCTGGACTCGCTCTGTGTTGGTGGGACAATATAGTCCAAGCCGAGGGTAGTCGGGCAATTGGGAGAATGACATGGACTTAGTTGAAAAGTTGGTGATTTAGGAGTTTTGTCCTCATAGGGAAATGGATAAAGTGGAAGGGAATTCCTACAGCTAGAGGCAGGAAGAATGAACATCAATAATACACCAGTAAATTCAATGAGATGGCACGTCTGGTGCCGGACCAAGTTATGCCTTTGTCACGAAAGATTAAGAGATACATTCAGGGTTTCCAGCGGATATCCGTAGAAACATGATCGCTGCCCGACCGAGCATGTTTAGGTCGGTGGTTGATTTGGAAGGGATGTTGTATAATGAAAGAACTGTGGTCGTGACTGAAGGCAGGAAGAAAGGTGGTGGTGCCCCGACAAGTACAGAGAAGGCACGAGTAGATGATCGTCATTTGGTCACGTCTGGTGTGGGGTTGAAGAAGTGTGGCAAATGTGGAAGGGAGCATATCAGAGAATGTAGGTTGGGATCGAACTTATGCTTCAAATGTGGGAAGACGGGGCATATAGCAAGGGACTGTCATGGGGTCAGATGTTTTAACTGTGGTCGAGAGGGTCACATGAGTAGAGACTGTAAGAAACCGAGGGCTGAAGGTTCGGGGTGAAGAAGGCTAGGGGATAAGGACCGAGGGTGAGCACTAGAGTATTTACGATGACGCAAGAGGAGGCTAGGATAGACCTGATGTTGTGTCTGGTACGTTTCTAGTAAACCAAACTTTAGCCTCTGCGTTATTCGATTCTGGTGCTAGTAGAAGTTTCATTTTTGCTGCTTTCTATGCTAAATTGTCTGTTAGTAGTAAGAATATAGATGCGCCCTTTGATGTAGAAACTGCCATAGGTAAGTCCACCAGGATTTCTAAGATGATAGAGGGTTGTGATGTGGAATTAGAAGGTCATAAATTTCCTATAAGACCATTCGTGATGACCTTAGGTGGGTTTGACGTAGTCCTGGGAATGGATTGGTTAGCGGACTACGAGGCCAACATTGTGTATCACAAGAAGATGATTCGTTTGACAGCGCCTGATGGGAGTTTGGTGACGGTTTATGGTGATCGAGTCACTACGATTCCGAAATTGATTTCGATGGCGGTGGCGGGAAAGTGCATGAGGGGTGGATGTAGTGCCTACTTGGCCTATGTAAAGGAAGTGGATACACCAATACTACAACTATCCGATGTCCCGGTTATGTGTGACTTTCCAGATGTATTTCCCCAAGACTTACCAGGATTGCCACCAAACCACGAGATCGAGTTTCAAATTGATCTGATACCGGGTGCCCAACCCATTGCCAAGGCACCATATCGTTTGGCTCTGACTGAGATGAAAGAGTTGACGGAGCAATTGCAAGAGCTGCTCGATGAGGGGTTTATTAGGCCGAGTATCTATCCTTGGGGTGCTCCGGTCTTATTTGTGAAGAAGAAAGACGGCAGCATGAGGATGTGTATCGACTACCATGAGCTGTATAAGTTGACAATAAAGAACCGATACCCGTTACTAAGAATCGATGATTTGTTTGATCAGCTTCAAGGTTCCAGTTGGTTTTCAAGGATAGACCTTCGATCAGGCTACCATCGGCTAAAGGTGAAAGAGTAGGATATTCCTAAAATAGCTTTTCGCACGCGTTATGGTCACTACGAGTTCCTTGTTATGTCATTTGGTTTGACCAACGCGCCAGTTGCTTTTATGGACTTGATGAATCGAGTGTGTCGACCGATGTTGGATAAATCAGTAATTGTGTTTATCAATGATATATTGACTTATTCCAAGAGTGAAGAGGAGCATGTCGGTCACATTCGAGAGGTGTTGGAGACGTTGAGGAGGTAGAAGCTGTATGATAAATTCTCCAAGTGCCCATTCTGGTTGCACGAGGTTCAATTCTTGGGTCATGGTGAATCCCGAGGGGATATGGTGGACCCGGAAAAGGTGGATGCAGTGATGCAATGGAAGTCTCCAAAGACGCCATCCGAGATTCGTAGTTTCTTGGGTTTGGCAGGCTACTACAGAAGATTCATTCAAGACTTCTCTAAGATCACTTCTCCACTAACCAAGTTGACCCGGAAAGATGTAAAGTTTGTATGGGGTCAAGCTCAAGAGAAGGCGTTTGAGGAGTTAAAGGTGAGGTTGACTCAAGTTCATGTTCGGTCATTACCCGATGGAAGTGAAGATCTGGTGGTTTATTCTGATGCTTCCTACTTGGGGTTGGGGTGTGAGTTAATGCAGAGGAGAAAATTTATAGCCTATGCATCCTGACAGTTAAAGGTTAATGAGGTTAATTACCCTACTCATGACTTGGAGTTAGCAGTTGTGGTCTTCAGGTTAAAGATATGAAGGCACTACCTATAGGTACCAAGTGCCATATTCACCGAACACAAGAGCTTGAAGTACTTCTTAGAGCAGAAAGATTTAAACATGAGGCAGATACAATGATTGGAGCTTCTAAAAGACTATGATTGCAAGATCCATTACCATCCGGGCAAAGCCAACATGGTGGCGGATGCCCTTAGCCGAAAGGAGAGACCCGAGCCGATTCGGGTGAAAGCCTACCAGTTGATCATAACCTCGGATGTGATGAAGCAAGTAAAGGAGTTTCAAGATGAGGCATTGAAAGAAGATCATCTTAACTCCGAAAGAATGAGAGGTCTGGTTACGGAATGGGTGAAAACGCACTCGGTGTTAGAACCTGATTTGGACGAATGTGGATTCCTTGTTGTGGGGATCTACACGAAGATCATGGACGAAGCTCATAAGACTCGGTACTCTATTCATCCTGATGCTACAAAGATGTACCAAGACATGAAGAAAGATTATTGGTGGCCGGATATGAAGCGTGATGTGGTGGAGTATGTGAGTAAATACCTTACTTGTTTATAAGTGAAGGCCAAGCACCAAAAGCTGTATCAGAAGATCCAACCTTTGGATATACCGAGTGAAAGTGGGAACATATTACCATGGACTTTATTAAGAAGCTACTGCATATCGTGCGAGGGTATGATGCCATATGGCTGATAGTTGATCGTTTGACGAAGAGTGCTCACTTCCTACCGATTCGTGAGATGTATTCATCCGAGAGGTTGGTGGATCTTTTCATCAAGGAGATTGTAACTCGTCATGGTGTTCCGGTGTCTATTGTGTCTGATCGTGACACACGGTTTACATCAAAATTTTGGAAGAAGTTCCACGATGAAATGGGGACGAGGTTACATATTAGCACGGCTTATCATCTTCAGACAGATGGTCAGTCGGAAAGGACCATTCAGACGCTAGAGGATATGCTTCGGGCATGTGTCATCGATTTTGGAGGAATTTGGGATGACCACTTACCGTTAGCTGAGTTCTCATATAACAACAGTTATCACGCCAGTATCGGTATGCCCCCTTATGAGATGCTATATGGTAGGAGATGTAGGACACCCGTTTGTTGGGGTGATATTGGCCAGAAGGAGTTAGGGAGTGGCGAGGTGATCGAGGCTATGACTGAGAAGCTTGAAAAGATCAAAGCCTTCATGAAGGCATCCAAAGATAGACAGATGTCATATGCTGATAAACGACATAGACCGATTGAGTTCCAGGTGGGTGACAGGGTTATGTTGAAAGTCTCACCTTGGAAGGGTATCATTCGGTTCAGAAAGCAGGGCAAGTTGAGCCCGAGATACATAGGGCCTTTCCGAATCATTGCTAGAGTAAGAGAGGTGGCCTATAGATTAGAATTACCAGATGAGTTAAGTGGAATTCACCCGACATTCCATGTATCTTATTTGAGGAAATGTTTAGCAGACGAGGATATGGTTGTACCACTGGAGGATATCGAGGTAGATGAACAACTCAATTATATGGATCAACCAGTGGCGATCATTGATCGAAAAGAGAAGAGGCTGAGGAGTAAAGTGGTTCCTCTTGTGCGTGTACAGTGGAAGAACAGGAAGGGATCCGAGTCTACGTGGGAGACTAAAGAAGAGATGAGACAGCCTTACCCATAATTGTTTGAGGAATAACAGGTTTTGGTGATGAAACATAAATAATGGGGTGGACTTGTAACACCCGGTGATTTTTTTAAGTTAGCAAAGAAAGAATAAAGTGAAAAAAAGAAAGAAAAGATATTTTACCCAAGTTGAGGGGTAAAAAGTGTCAAAAGGACAAAAAGGTTTGAAAGTGGGTGTAAAATGGGCATGGCCGCCACTCTCTTCTTACAACATCCAAATCTTTGGATTTTTAGAGAGAGAAGATGAAAAGGAGCTGATATAGGGTAAGAATTCATAGATTTTGAAGAAAAAGAAGAAATCAAATTCAAGGTAAGAATTCATAGAGTTTGAGTGTTCTTAACTGGTTTCATCCTTGGTTGTGTGTGTTGGACCAAAAGAACCAATGAGCCAAATCTGAAAAACCTTTAAGTCCCATAGACATCAAAACAACTGAAGTGGTCTACAACAGCTTAAGACAAAGTCTGAAGACAACAGCTGAAGACAAAGTCTGAAGACCAAGTTCTCAGAAGTTGTCACAACAGCTGAAGTAGTTCTCTTCAGTAGTTGTGATGGTTTACTTTTCAGTAGTTTGTAATCAGTATTTTTATATTATGTAAAACATCTGAAGTTCTTACACTTCAATGTTATAACTTCAGTAGTTTAGTTTACTTTTAGTTGTTTGTATAAATCAGTTAGTTGTCACCATCAAGTGATGTCAGTTGATGTCACATTCCTTTATAAAAGGAATGTTGACCTAATTTCCTTGTATCGGAAGCATGTGCGTGAATGAAAACATTCTTTTTGCAGAAAACTTTCTCTCTCTATAATCGTTACTGTTTGATTGAATATTCACATTATTCTTGCTTAAATTTCATCTAATTCGTGTGCTATTCCGCTACAAATCTTAATCTAATTGATCAAACTAGATCCTGATCCCTTTCAAATGGTATCAGAGCAGGTTAATCATTGATCGATTTAACAATTGATCATTGAAACTGCTCTTTTGATATCTAAGTTTGATCGAGTTAGCAAATTTGCAAGAATTGGTTATAGAGTTTGATTTTCTGTTGCTTCCGGTGAATTAATTTGAGATTCTTCTTGTTTCAAACTGTGTTGTTGAGTTTTTGAGCTAGATCTGTTAAAATCTCTTTGAACCTGTTTGAATTAGTGAAAATGGCTACATCAATCAATGATCCTCACAATAGTGGCTCCTCAACAAAGCCTCTGATGCTTGTTAGGAGTGAGTATAACATATGGCAACGCCGAATGCTCCATCACCTGTCTGTCAACAGTTCAGGTTGTTGGAAATATGTGGTTCATGAACCATATAAGCCTATGGTGAGTAATCCGGAAACCAATGAGATGGTTCCGAAGAAGAAAGAGCAATACTCAGAGGAAGATCTGAAACTGTTTGAAATTGATGCTAAAGCCCATGGAATTCTGGCCATGGCACTGCCTAATGAAATCTATTCTGGACTTATGCATCATGAAACTGCTCATGACCTCTGGGTTGCTCTGAAAGAACAATTTGGAGGAACTGATGAGGTCTTGGCAAACAATAGAGAGATCCTTGCCCAGCAATATGAGACATTCTCTCATAGAAAGGGTGAGTCACTGACTCAACAGTTTGAGTGATTCTCCTGTTTGATATCTGGGCTGAAAATGGTTAAACATGAATATACAAACAGTCAGATGAACAACAGATTCCTCATATCCCTGCCTGAGAGATGGGACACATATACTATTGTCCTACACTCTAGTGCAAATCTGGATAATCTATCTCTCACCCAACTTCATGGGAAACTGTTAACATTTGAAAGAGAGATAGAACAGAAAAGGAAACTGGCTTCATCTGGGAAGCTCACTGATGATTTTGTACCAGGGAATACTGCTCTGGTTCGTCATGAGTCAGAATATGCTGCATCAGAAAGTTCTTATGATGAGCATATAGATTTCTCTTCAAACAGTGGAGATCCTGCTTTTGTTGGTGTTGATAGTAATTCAGGGTGTAATAGTGATAATTTGTGCTTTTTGATGGATGATTTGAAAGGAATTGCTGATGATGATTTGGAAGAGATGGATATTTTGAGCCAAATGGCATTAGTCAATATCAGATCTCAAAAATTTTACAAAAGGACAGGTAGAAAATTTCCTGGTCTCTCTGGAAAAACCAAAGTTGGTTTTGACAAGAGCAAGTTGAGGTGTCACAAGTGCCATAGACTTGGAAATTTTGCAAGAGAGTGTAGATCATCTGGATCTAACTCTTCTGCACCCTTTGTGACCTTTCCAGGCAATAGTTCACAAAACAAAGGGCAACATTCTACCAGTTCTGGTCATCATTCACAAATTCAATTATCTCCTGCATATTTTGTTCCTCAAGGTCAAATGCCATATCCTTATTCCTGTTTTTACATGCCTCAGTCCAATCTGGTTCCAGTACCCATAGCTCAACAACCACATGCCCTACCTAAGCCTCAACCATCTTAATCAAATCAACAATCTCAATCTCAATCACATCAAAGTTTTTCACTCCTAGAGTTATTGACTGGAGTAGCTTACCAGATGATCTTTCTGGTTATTTTGAACAAGTGTTTTCTGGTGCTGGTCAACACGGTGGTGAAAATCCTTTGGGAAATCTTGCCCTTATGGCCCTGGAGTCTACTGATGGTTCATGCTCAAATGCTTCATAATCACAGGTACCATAAGTATCTTCTGAGGCTAAGGCCAAGTTGTGTCTGAGTCATGCATAGCTGCTTTTGTCTCAATTAGAGAAGCAAATGTAGCTTTAACTAATCAAAATCTTGACCTAAAGAAAGTTATTTCCAAAAGAAAAGCTGAGTTTGAGTCTGTTTTAAAGGAAAAAGATGATGAGATTTACAAATTAAAATGCTAAATCACTGATGAAAAGGCAAAGGTAGAGGTCATTTTAGAGAATCATAAGAATCTCAAAGAAACACTTGCAGCTACTCAGGTAGAGTGTGAACGCTGGGTAACATCTTGCAAGGGGTTTGAAATGCTTCTCAGTAAGAAACAGCTTCAAATGTGAAGTTTAGGATTGGGTATAATCACACTGTACCTCTTACAGATTTTACTCCCAAGACAGAAGTAAAATCTGAAGGTGAAATCAATTCCCAAACCACATCATCATATGTCTCATCCTCAAGTGATAATGCAAAATCAGAGGATGAAGTAAGTAATAGTACCTTAGCTAATCAATCTGCTGATGGTCTTATTGCTGATAAACACATGATCAAAGAAAAGTTGAGTACTTCAGGTGCTCACAAAGTATTCAAAGTACTGAAGAGCAAGTAACAACACCTGAAGAACATTTCAAATCAAATGAAAACAAACATGTTTTGACAACTGCTGAAGAGTCTATCAGGAAATTCAAAAATACTGATAGAAAACTTTTGAAGAACAAGTCTTCAATTGTTACAAATCCTTCAGTACTTCACATAAGTACTGAGAGGAAAAAAGTACTAAAGAACACACCTTTAGTAGTTTCATCTTCTTCAGCAGTTGAACAACAGAAGATGAAGAAAAAGCCATGTGAAATATGTGGTCTATTCAATAATCTCACTGATGAATGTTGGTACAGAAAGGGTTCCAAATTCAATAAAGATAATCACTAAAAAGAAAATTAATAAAATGAAAGATGAATTTGAAACCAAGTTTGTGCCACAAACATCTCTAACTGATAACCCAAATTTTTCACAAAAATCTAAAAAGAAGGAAGGGGTTTATCATAAAACAACTGAAAATATTCCTCAAGGAGTATCAAAACACCAGACTAAGTCTGTGTCTTTCAAAAAGGAGGACATGGTGAGTCACAGGAACCTATCAAAAACAAGTACTGATGTGTCTGCTGAACTGAAGGCTTTAACAACCAATCAGACACAACTTGTTATGACGGTTAAACATCTGTTGGGGAGAGTTAACCAAATAGATGTACTTGTGATTAAACCACTGAAAAGGAAAACTAAGCCAAAATCAAAGGAATCCTTTTCAGCACCATCTCCACCTTCAAAGGCTGTTAATCATGACAAATCAGTTAGTATAAAATCTGATGATGAGAACAGACCCAAAACCAAAATGGTTTGGGTCTCAAAAGTTAACAAGTTTGTTGTGACAAATGTAGGGTTCTTCAGCATGCTATAGAAGCATTTGGTATGTGTACAGTGGAGGATCTATGCATATGACAGGGAGCAGTTCTCTTCTTCATGACTACTCTCAAAGAAAGAAGGGATTTGTATCTTTTGGTAATGATGCTAAGGGTTACATCATCGGAAAAGGCTTTGTGTCAAATGGTGAGATAAGATTTGATGATGTTAACCATGTGGAGAATCTCAAATACAACTTGTTGAGTGTCAGTCAAATGTGTGATAAAGGGCATGTTGCACTTTTCACCAGTCAGAACTGTCGGATTCTATCTTCCAATTTTTTTGAAAATGATTGACAAGATATTGGATGTATATACTCTCCTGAAGGCCAACAAGATTGGAAGAGTATATGCCTTAGACTTATCAAAGAAAATTGATCTAAAAGGCTATCCATGTCTGTTCTCCAAGGCCTCTCCTCGGGAATCTGAACTATGGCACAAAAGGCTTGGTCAGGTGAATCTTAAAAACATGAACCAGCTTATCCATCATGGTTTAGTGAGAGGTCTGCCATTAAAGTAGTTCAAATGTGATGACAACTGCTCTGCTTGTTTAAAAGGAAAGCAACATAAAGTATCATTCCCTCCAATAGAAGTACCAAAGTCCACTGCCTGCTTGCAATTACTGCATATGGATCTTTTTGGTCCAGTAAGAGTGATGAGCATGCCAAAGAAAAATACTGTCTGGTTTTTATTCTAGATTTTTATGGACTTTCTTCTTACATTCAAAAGATGAGGCTGGTCAAATCATCATCTACTTTGTGTTGCATGTGGAAAAGCAGTACTCCCTTTCTGTCAAGTGTGTGAGGAGTGATAATGGCACAGAATTTAGAAACCACACACTTGATGAATTCTATTTCTCTAAGGGAATCAAGAGGCAGTATAGCATTCCAAGAACTCCTAAACAAAATGGAGTGGTGGAGAGAAAGAACAGGACTCTTATTGAAGCCGCAAGGTCAATGTTGGCTAATTCTGGTTTGCCACTAACCTTTTGGGCTGAAGCTGTCAACACAGCTTGCTATGTGCAATATAGAGTGTTAGTAAATCAGAGGTTGATGAAGACTCCTTATGAAGTGTTACATCATTTGGCTCCTCTGATTTCCTTCTTTAGAGCATTTGGGTGTCCTTGTTATATTCTCAACACAAAGGATCCACTTCAGAAGTTTGAATCAAAGGTGGATGCAGGGTACTTTGTTGGGTATTCATCTACTTGCAAGGCATACAGAGTTTTTAATTACAGAACAAAGATAGTTGAAGAAACCTTGCATGTAAAGTTTAATGAATCTCCAAAGGAGAAAATCCCACAAAACCCTATGGAGTTATTTGATTTGGACATACTGCAATATGTTCCTTATCAGGCTCCAGCTGTTGCAGATTCTGTGAATCCATCATCTCCTACAACTTGCTATCCATCTGTTGGTATAAATGCAAGTTTTAGTGATCAACCGCCTGAGTCTACTAAACTTGATATTCCTGTAGCTTCAGCAGTTCCATCCATAACAAATGCTGATGAGATCTCTAAATCCTCTACTTCATTTGAATTGCCATCTCATTCTAGGTAAAAGAGTCTGGATCACCATCTGTTGCTGCTGAATCACCTTCAAACACTTGCATAGATCTTATTGAGTATAAAGAACTAAAGAATCACCCCATGTCTCAGAGCATTGGTGACATCAATATTGGTGTTTCTACTAGAAGTCAATTGTCCAATTTCTGCTTTTATGCTCTCTTCATCAGTCAGCAAGAGCCAAAGAACTATCATATTGCATTAAGAGACAATGGATGGGTTGAAGCCATGCAACTTGAGCTTCTTCAGTTTCAAAAGCAGCAAGTGTGGGAACTGGTTCCTCTACCCCAAGGTAAGTGTGCAATAGGCACTAAATGGGTGTTTAGGAATAAAACTGATGAAAAAGGTCAAATTGTCAAGAACAAGGCCAGACTGGTTGTACAGGGGTTTTCACAAGAAGAAGGTATTGATTATGATGAAACCTTTGCCCGTGTAGCCAGACTAGAGGCAATCAGATTGTTCTTAGCTTATGCTGCTTTCCATAATCTTAAAGTTTTTCAAATGGATGTCAAAAGTGCATTCTTATATGGTAAAATAAAAGAAGAAGTTTATGTATGTCAACCACCAAGTTTTGAAGATCATAAACATCCAGATTGGGTGTATAAGCTTGATAAGGCTCTTTATGGGCTAAAACAAGCTCCCAGAGCCTGGTATGAAACACTGTCTAACTTTCTTCTTCAAAATAATTTCACTAGAGGCTCCATAGATAAAACTTTGTTCATTAAGAAAGTAGGCATGCATAAGCTCCTTGTTCAAATTTATGTAGATGATATTATTTTTGCATCCTCTGATCCACAGTTGTGTGATGCCTTTACTAAATTGATGTAACAAAAGTTTGAAATGAGTGCCATGGGAGAATTACAGTTCTTTCTGGGGTTGCAAATCAAACAAATGGCTGATGGAACTTTCATTCATCAGTCAAAACATACAAAGGATTTATTGAAAAAGTTTGATTTACAAAACTGTAAGCCATGTTCTACTCCCATGTGCAGCACCACACAACTGGATGCTGATCAGAAAGGTAAAGCAGTTACTGAAACTCTTATAGATGTATGATTGGTTCCTTGATGTACCTTACAGCTTCTAGACCAGACATTATATTTGCAACTTGTGTCTGTGCTAGATTTCAGGCTGCACCTAAAGTATCCCATATGATTGCAGTCAAAAGGATCTTTAGATATTTGCAAGGAACTTAATCTCTAGGACTTTGGTATTCCACTAGGCACTCTTGCAAATTAATTTCTTTCTCTGATAGTGACTATGCAGGGTGTAAATTAACTAGAAAATCAACCTCTGGTGGATGCCAATTTCTAGGCAATTGTTTAGTTTCTTGGCAGAGTAAGAAACAAACTTCAGTTGCTACATCCACTGCTGAAGCAGAGTACATTGCTGCTGCAAGTTGTACATCTCAGGTACTCTGGCTTCAGAATCAATTACTGGATTATGACATTACAGAGACTAAGACTCCTTTAGTGATGGACAGTGCTTCAGCTTTTTGTATTGTTAAGAATCCTGTCCAGCATTCTAGGACCAAACATATTGAGATCAGACATCATTTTATCAGGGATTGAAAAAGGTCTGATTGGTCCAAAGTTTGTTCCTAGTGCTGATGAGCTTGCAGATATATTTACTAAGCCTTTGGACAGTGCAACTTTCCAAAATCTAGTGCTAAGGCTTGGTATGCTGCAGCTTGAATGATTTGACAACTACTGATGATCTCAGTTCACAAGTACTGATGAGCATTAGTATACAGCTGTCAAAAATAAGTACTGATAAGTTATTTTATCTTTAGCAGTTTTCATAACTACTGAAGACTAAATTACTTAAAAGTACTGAAGTACTTTATTTGTTGCAAAGTACTGATGTGGTTACAACCATTGATGTCTATTCTAACAGATAAGCACTGATGACCAATGAAACATCTGAAAATCAGATAATCTGCTAAGTAAGTGTTATGGTCAAATGAAACAACTGAGATCTGTGAATTGACGACAACAACTGCTGAGCAATTTTACTCTTCAATTATTTCAAACAACTGCTGTTTCATTTCAAAACAACTGAAGCCAAAACCAAGTCTTCAGTAATTTCAACCTACTGATGACTAACACCAAGTCTTCAGTTGTTTACAACATCTGAAAGTTAAAACCATGTCTTCAATCGTTTACTAACAACTGATGACTAACACCAAAACTTTCAGTTGTTTTCTTTCAGCTGTTTCATAACCTATAAATACCTAACCCTAACTTCAAACTTTTCATAAATCATTTTTCGAACGTTTATCTTCCATTAATGGCAACCATGCAAATCAAACCACGACACAACTGTGTTGCCTACTTCACAAAATCGGCCTTTTGGACTAAGTTTGATACTACCATTGATCTGATGGTTGATTCCCTGTATCAAACTGCTTTTCTTCTGAATCCAACCATCTATCCCGATACCCTTCACCAATTTTGGACAAATGTCACTGTCCAACTGGTGAGAATGATGTCGCGATCACTCTCCAATCATTTGTAAACCAGAAGAAGGTGGTAGTCACTCCGGCTATCATTCGCCAAACCCTAGATCTGAATGATGCCACCTTTGTCACCAAATACTCGAAGGGCACCATTGATCTATCATTCATCAACCATGGATATGCGGGCGACTTAAGTGCTACAACTATTCTGAAGAAGCACTTCCATGATGCTGAACGTCAAATCTTCCACATGATCAATGTCTGCCTTACTCCCAAATCCTCTTCATAGGATCAAATGTCATCCAGGTGGCAGCAGGTATTGTATTCTATCCTTGATCGCCAAAGCATAAATTTTACTAAAATTATATTTTGGAATTAAAAGATCTGGCAATGAAACCTGTGGCTAACAGATGGCTATTATATCCACGATTTCTTATGGCCATAATCATAAATCAATTACAATCTGATGGCCCTGTTGGCCTTGGAGTCCCTGCTGTGGTAGTTTTGCCAGAGGTATACTCCAGGCACAACTCTGACCCACACCTCAAAGAGGCTGCCAAACTGCTAAAACCCAAGCAGAAGGAAACCACAGCTTCATCCTCCAGATCCAATGTCCCCTCCAAACCACAATCCAAACAAACCAAAAAGGCTACTCAGGGAGTTGAGTCCCCTGATGATGCCCCTGCAGCACAAAGGCAAGATGAAACTATGGGTAGTAATCCCCCTGTAGTTTCCAAGACTCTACCAGCTGAAACTGCTCAGGTATCCTCTAAACAGGATCCTAATGCAACCAAAAATAGGGAAACCACATTACTGGAATCTCTCTCCCTTGAGAAGATTGCCACTGAAGAGCACCATTCACCCCAGGTGCAATCCTCTTCACACTTATCTCCCACTGAAGCCACCCCTACAAGCCCAACTGTGGTTATTGCACAAGTGCTGACTCAACTACATTCCTCTAACCCTCCCCAGAAACCTATTACCACTGGGAAAACCTCAACAGTTGAGGGAGAGGATTAAATTTGGCTGATAACCCACAACACAGGGATTACAGATTTCAATCTCCCTGTGTAGAAGAGGAGATTCGAACATCTGGTGAGGCTGCCTCTTCTCCTGTTTCAGCACATGACCAGGATGAAGATGGTATCATTTCTAAGTCCTCACCAGAGGCAACTGCCAATGAAGGATATAATCCTGAGGCAGGAAGTCCCTAGTTCCAAGAAATAGGGGCACATGTGAATACTGATCTACACTCAGCACATGTTCATCCTGATTTAATCAGGAGGTCAGATGATTCAGCAAAGACTGATGATGACCTGGGCTTTTTCTTTGATGTTCTAGCCCACAATACCATTCTTGACACTAAGGTATGCAGACTACAAGAACTGCTTGCCAAAATGTCACAAGAATCAAGTCCATCTGCCCAAATTCACCCACAAATGGCAGTTTCTTCTTAAACTCACCCAAACACTGAGCCACTCCTAACAACTTTGCCACCAGCTTCTGATTCAGGCACCATTTCTCAGGGACAGAACCCCTCTGAGCAAATGGTTGCTACCTTTCAATCATCCTTACCTCTCATCACTTCCATAATCACAAACATTGTGCATTAAGCCATTGATGAGAGGCTTTCCTCAAATCTTCAATCCTTAGTTGATGTTGCAGTTTCTAAGAGACATTCTGACATTCACACCCCTGAACCAATGCAACCAAAAAGGGGGAGTCTAAGTTAGTGAAAGTAGACAAAAGAAAGAGAGTTGAAGAGGAAGAAGAAAAAAAAGAAAGAAAAGGAAATGATCACCTACAAGAGAAAGAAAAG